>JAZEWT010000016.1:20107674-20135067 GCA_036362905.1 Mordacia mordax | reverse complement strand
AAACCTTTCTAATCTTATATATGTACACTGGCAAAAAAGTACCCATAACAGTGTGGAAGAAGATCGAACTCGTGGGGCTTTCCAGAGCTCCCTCCAGTGGAGGCCCTTCCACCAACAATGGTGTGAGCGAGCAACTGAAGCGTTTTACCATTGCTTTTATCTCGTTCATGTTTATCTGGCCTCAACGATTGAGAACTTCGGTCAAAAGAACGCGCAGGTGTCTGGCAGTAGCGTATGACCAAAGTTCACGGCTTGAAGTATCAAGCAAGAGGTCATCAGCTTGGTTATAGTAACATGATTAATTGGTGTATTAAAACGCTGTTAAGTTTAACTTATGGTTAAAAGGAAATTGCAATGCTGCAGCCATGCAATTTCTTACTAACACTGCTGAACGAAGGGCTGCCACTGAAGAAAAAACCCATAGAGCCACGATTCCCAACTTGTTTCTTTGTCTGGACCACGAGATTGTCATCACATGCACTTGCGAACCACTATGTATGCAAGCAGTTACTTGGTTTTTTTGCATAACCTATAGCTAACAGGAGTCAAACTTGTATCTCAATGGGTATTAAACTGCAGCTATTTTAAATATTTAACTTTTCTTCTGTTATAGTATTCGTTTCATAATATTTGTATTCTTTTTTTTTGTAAAACAATAATTCATGAATCACGTGAAATACCATCAAGGACCAACATGTTATCATGCCTTCTTGCCACACGCTGCAAACTTCTTGGTGGATGGAGATGGGAAAAATTCAAGAGACCTGTCCCTTTGTTCGAACACAGTTTCATTTTTATCTAAGCTGGAAGGAACCGCTGAGCTGTGTATATCTTATTTAACAGTTGTTTGGCAGGGAGGAGGTAAACACGTTTTAATATTTCTGGGGATCGGGAACAATTTACTCGGGGAAATTAAACAAAAAAGCATGACTTTGAACGTAGGAGGAAACCGGAGAACTTGGCAGAAAACTCACGCGGACATGGGGAGAACGCGTAAACTCCACACAAAGTTACCCGGGGCGAAATCCAGCCCAGAACCTTCTTAATATGAGAAAGCAGCACTACTCACCACTACTGCACTGGACATTGTACTTGAACTTCTGAATTCCAAGTCCAGTGTGATAAGCTGTGATGACAGGGCTTTATAATAGGAATTTTGTTATCACGATGGCTTGGTTCATCGCCTAGAAACGAGAGAGGCTGGTTTTGGTTGCTCACACATTGTTGGTGCTTTGCCGTTGTCCAAAATAGTGACTTACTGCCCCAGAGGGCAATAAAATGGCCCTAATGTCCTGTTATGTGCATAATTATTTGCTTCATTTGCAATGCCATTTTAATGCCCAATGAATGTGCAATATAAAGCCCTCTGGTCCTTGTATCCTGCCTCATGTTAGTGCCCTGACAGGCTAGAAAAAATGTTTACAGTTTTACTGAGGGGTGTGGGGGGAGGTGGGGAAATCATTGTTTGAGACACAGAACCTTGCGCATCGATTGTAGAATGGAAGCATATTTCATTGAATATCTAACCTTTTTTGTCGTAGGTTTGTTTAATTATGTTGAAAATGTGTTTCCTGAGCACTTTTCACGTTAGTAACACTAAAATGCTTTACAGTAATGCTGTGGTCTGATGCTCTATAAATATTAATCGTGATAAAGAAGAAAAGATGAGAGCCGTTTGATAATTGCAGCCCATTTTCATTTTGAACAAACGCTAATGAGCTAGTCCATAAATGAAATATGAAGACAACCTCAATGTTTAATCATTTGTCTTGATTTATTCTCTCATATGAGGTCAACAAAGTGAAACGACGCAATGAGGAAATGATATTGTTTAAATATGCATTACATGTTTAATCAAGATGTAATCGCCACGAACTTATTATCGCAAAAGGAAAACAATGCCCACTTCAAAGTCTCAGTCCTTGTCTAAACATACTTTATGAAGGCCATTCAAAATGGTAATTCCCCGAACTTCACGAACCAAAATATCATCAGTGGATCATATATATTTTTTAAAATCGTTCTGTTCATGGTCAGTGTGACCTTGAACTACTCCGTTGTGACATTTTGAAACAACCATATCAGGCAGTAGCATTTTTTTAAATCATTTGTGTGAAGCAGTCTTAACAGTGCTGCAAGTTAGTTTAACATCTAAGTATTAAGGCACATCATCTGGCTCATTTTACCTAGAAGAACACAAAGAAACGGAAATTATTTGCCGTTTATTTCAAATCAAATGAAAACATAATAATCTCTAGGTCTGTTTTGGATTATGCATCACGAGAATAGTACGATATCATTTTCATTACAAGACTGAATAAAAATCTGATTAATTCCACTTTATATTCGTGGAAATTTTCAGCTCAAGAGTAATGTTGACAAAGGGTTTCTTTTTTCAAATGCAATTAAGTAGAGTTCCATACTGTACATTCACAGAAACACATGTTGATTCTTAGGGTTTTTTTGTTTGCGGGGAAAATTGCATTAGTTGTGACATGATTTAATGACAAAGTATTGATGTAAGTTTTCATGGCTAAATGTATGCGACTTGCTGGTATTTTCTACTAATAATATTTGCATTTCTGAAGCGTCTTTCACCCGGGAGTCACAAAACACTGCACAGAGCTGTGGAGAGAACAGCATGTCAACAACAACATCAGAATAGATCAGTTACGTAAAATAATGACTATAAATCAATGAGGACATCAAATAACAAATAAATGTTCAAACATATAAAGGAAGGAAGACGTGTTCCTGAGCAGGTGCAGGTCAACAACGAGCCTTCACCCAAGCACAAAGCAGTGAACAGCATCAACAGCCCTAGCCAGAGGACATCAAGGCCTATCAGAACAAGTAAGTCTTGAGATGGGATTTGAAGATGCCCAGGGACTCAGTAGACCGAATTTCCCATGGGAGTTACAGATTATGGAGTTTACGGGTTCTTCTTGTCATCCATTGAACAGAGGTGTTGATCTGGGCACATGCAGCAAACCCATATTGGGGGAGTGAAGTGGTCGTATTGAGGAGGGTGCCTGAAGTAAGTCACAGATGTATGTCAGAACAGCACTGGAGAGAGCCTTGTAGGTAAGAAGGAGGGTCTCGAATTCAATCCTCTATTTAACCGGTAGCCAGTGGAGAGATGCTAGCACTGGGGATATATGATTGTGGATGGGAGTGTCGGTGAGATCTTCAGCAACCACATATTACACATGTTGGAGACAACTGATAATGAAGGCAGGGATGCCAATAAGTAGTGCATTGGAATAATCGATTCATGAAAAGATGAACATGTAGATTAGCTTCTCAGCGTCAGAGGGTGACAAGATGTTGCACAGTCTGGCTATATTTCTGAGATGAAAATAAGCTACCTTCGTGATCTTATGGATGTGTCTCGAAGGTGAGTGAGGAATCAAGAATAACTCCGACCTGCCTTAGCAAATTCGGTGGTCTGGTCGTCAAGCATCAAATGAATGGTTTCAGCCTTGGACAATTGGTGCAGGGCTCTCACGAGCAAAACTTATGTTTGTCGCCATTTAGTTTCAAGGACTTTTGAATTGAGGCAGGTCTTCACGATTGACAGTGAGGATGACATGCAAAGACCAGACGCATTGGTGGACGGCTTTGCGTGGATATAGCTTTGGATGTCATCGGCATAGCAATCGTAGCTGAGATTGAGGCTGCTCAAAATATGGCCAAGTGGTTTTATGTCGATGCTGAAGAAAACGGGGAAGAAGAGACAAAATAGGATGGATCTCTGAGTTACATCGTCCAAGGCTAACGAACTGCTTTCCTGTCGGAGAGGTCGAAGCTCAGCCAGTGTAGGGCACAGCCAGAGACACCTATGTCCTCCAGTCGCTCCAGTAAGGTAGAGTGGTCAACGGTATCAAAGGCTGCGCTCAGATCCAGGAGAACAAGAATATTTGACAAGCCTTCATCAGCAGCGACAAGGAGTTGGTTACTTTGAGAAGAGAGCAGTTTCAGCACGATGGCCGGATCTGAAGGCATCGAGGAGGGATCGCCATGTCGAACGCTCCTCTCTCCTTCGTTTCGCCCCCCACGTTTCACGTTCATTAATGGCACTGCTGAATGTTTTAAAAAAAAATGTCTCTGCTTCTTTTAGTCAGCACTCGTACAATGCTATTTGAATAATGTATTATCTTCTCTTATGCTAAGTGCTAAGTGTGTCTTCCGAGCAAGACAGAGTTTGCTTTTGAGTTTGCTTAGAGTAGTGCTTAACACTTTATGTGGAAACGCCTTCCTCTCAACAGCTCAGTGGTTAAACGCCATCATTCGTCAGTGTGTGGGAGGGGGACCTCGAGCGCTCCCCACCTATGGGGAACCCCGGGAGCGGTGAAGATGCCGACGGCAGTCAGGAGTCGGTGATGTGGCGTGAGCCGGTGGCAGGTGCGAGTCGGTGGCAGGCAGGAGTCGGTGGTGCGGCGCGAGTCTTGGTGCGGCGGCGGCGGCGAAAGGTCCAGGGGAACTTTCTCCACCGTGGTGAAGGTTGGGGGGGTTGTAGTGCCAAGCCTCGTGCGTGGTAGGCTGGGTGCGTGACAAGGGGGGGGTAAATAGAGGTCAACTTATAGATCGTAAACATCACGTGGGCCGGAGAGTCAACGGAGAACGGGTGAACCGTGCGGGCACTGCAGATTGGATGAAGACGTGGTGTGATGTGGCGTCAGGGGAGAGTATATGTGTATGGAAGCAGAGAGAATTCTCCAGGGAATTTGTGAGGAGCGAGCGTTAGGATGTAGACAATAAGATTGAGCGTGAGAGCGCTGAAGCGCGCGGGGGGTAGGAGTCGATATGTGGTGTTACCCCGGCATGGTGTTGTGTTGAAAATAAGGCATCGAAGACCCCAGAAGCCTCTGCTGATCTGTCGCGGAGTGAGTGTCGGCGTCGCCCTGCTGCCGCTGCAAGCCGTAAGAAGCCTGTGCCACGTGGTCGCCTGTGTGCCTCGGAACCCGGATACCCTGGCGGCGGAACGAGTTCGACACTCCTGCAGAGGGTGTTCCGTGCCAGGGCATTACAAGTGTGATGCAACTTACCTGCAGCTGTGATAAATTGCGAATAAGTTAAATAAATACTATACGCCTTATTATTTGCAAATCAAAGCCAAACACATTCACGGGTCCTGGATTTTTAATCAACTAATCTATTGCAGCTGCTTAGATCAAAAGATGTTCTGGCTCTTCCTTACGTGTACGCTACCAGAGTAAAGGTTAAGGCGCAGCCCTGCAGTTGCTTGTGCATGCATCCCAACAATAAGCATAAGGACATCTGCTAGCGGGAGCACTTGAGAATTCCCTAAAGGGTGTTCTTGACCTTCTCTTTCACGCCGGTCAGACATGCTCAGAAGAGGAGATGGTACTCAGTTTTGCCCCCCAAAAGAAACCTTTAAAAAAACAATCGTGCCCAATTGTGTCGAACTGCCACTGCGCGACGTCAATTCAAGCGGCAAGGTCGAGCACGGCAGCTTTGTTGAGCTAAGCGTTAAACAACAGCAGGAGAATTCCGACCGGCTAAAGCTCCGTCATAAATTAAAAAAGAGCATTTCTCTCCTGTGGATATGTAAACTTTGGTGGCGCTGACACAGAGTGCCGCTGTTGTGTCTGCCTTTAGTTGTGTCCTCGTAGGTCACGCTAATTGGCAGGTTATAGGCCGCTGTGGCACCACCCAGCATACCACTGTGAGTTACTGCTTTGAGGCACAGCCATGGTTCTGCACGGTTCTTTGTGGGTTTTTTTTTAAAGGCCAACTGGCTTACACGGCACACTGCTTGCAGCGTTAAATTTAGAGTAATACACACATTTAACTCGTCTGGAGACTCCATGCCTGTGAATTTACTTCCAGCTGTGTCTTGTGTTCTTTTTTTACCCCTATAATTTTACCCAAATTGCACATTGTCTATCCATGTGAAACAAAAATGCCATAGAAATTTCATGCATACATCCCCAGAGAGAGCACAGTAAAAAAGGCAGATATATATTTAAGTGCAACCGAAGTGGAAATTTGCAGCTTTGTAATTCAGTTGGCTCAGACCAATACGATTCAGCTGTGGGTGGCTCTATACAGCAGCAGAGCAGACTTAATCAAGGCTTCACAGAGTCATTCATTGGCTGATAGCAAAATTAATATTTATAGAATTACACAGCTTGGGCGTGGGGTTTGGCACTGGGTCACCTTACGGCTGCCTTTCCCACTGTGAGTCTTCACACCTCTGAGAAGTGTTCTGTTCGAGAGTGGGGAATACTGTGCGGTGCATCTCATCTCATCTCATTATCTGAAACCGCTTAATCCTATATAGGGTCACGGTGAGCCGGAGCCTATCCCGGAAACACAGGGCGTAAGGCAGGAATACACCCGACGACGGGACGCCAGTCCATCAACTGTGCGGTGCATGACTAATTTTTATTGTTCTTGCTTTGGAGTCACGATACACAGGTATTGTTTGTAAATCAATCAGGCAACCGATCACAATCAGCACATGCAGGTTGTGTGCACTGGCAGGGCAGTCATTGCCAGGTTATTAATATTTGACTCCAGCGCATTAGATCGATTCTTTAGAAGCATGAATAGTCACGCACACTAATTTTGCGCAAACTACTCCACCCTAATACCAGATTCAAGACAAATGAAGTTGCGGTTACAATATCCAATTAGCGCGATAATAACACTCACTAATTGAAAATAAAAAACCCACGATGATGATCGTCATTTCAGTCTCTGTATCTTCGCTGGAGATTAGCCTGCGACAGAAGCACAGCCAAGAATTTCACTCTGTTATTGTCTGGAAAGTCGAAGTGGGACTGCGCTAAATTCCCTCGACGTCGGGTGACATTAAAAGCTTCTTGATATTTATTAAAGGAGAACAAATTAACTATTCTTTTGTTTTGTTGTTATTGCTCCTTTATATATATGACGACGCATCTGCACGCAGGAACCGCGTAGAAGTGGTATTCCTCCATCGATCCATTGTGATGCCCCTTATCCGAGTCCGGATCGCACACGCAACAGACTTAGCAGAGCAGCCCAGAAGTCCTTTTCTCTTACAACTTCCTCCAGCTCTTCCCGTGGGATTCCAAGGCGTTCCCAGGCCAGCTGAGAGATATTAATCCCTCCAACGAGTCCTGGGTCTGCCCTGGGGTCTCCTCCCAGTTGGCCGTGCCCGGTACACCTCCAGAAGGAGAAACCCAGAAGGCATCCTTATCAGATGTCCGAACCACCTCAACTGATTACTCTCAATACAGAGGGGCATCGGTTTTGCTCTGAGATCCTTCCAGGTCACTGAGCTGGTGATTTTTTTTCTTTTCATTCAAATATGAATTATTACTGCACACCAAATCAATTATTTAAATGCTTGCCAGGACAAATACGTGTGGTCGTGGTTGTGCACCTTTCATGTACGATATCTTACATTACCAGAGACGAGAGTGCCTTGTGTTGAGTGCAACGAGGCTGCTTTAGGTTTTGCCTCTGCGAGCCTCGGCGGGCTTTTGCAGGAGGAACGCTGCACCACTATTCCATTTTATTCCAATAAATAAACCAGCACCGCCAGATAAATGCCCTGTCCGGGAGTGCTGTCTCACCGCCAGAGACAAGAGGGCGTCCGTGTACATTTTAATGTGTGCTTGCTCAGGTTGCGCTCGTGCTCTCTGTGTTTTGAAATTAGAGGACACCGTGAGCGCTGATTTAATTAGCATATGATCTCCACGGCCTGCTAGGTGGTGCCCGTGGCCCACTGATGGCTCGCATCCAATGGCGAATCGAGTTCACAAAAGCAGTCTAACAATCAATCCCGTTAAATGTCAGTGTGAGCAGAACACAATATTATCATCTCAGCCAATCATAAAATATTTTTCGAATGATTGTATGTGTAGTTAATTACCATCTTTGATCTTCCTTAGTGCACTGCATCTTGAATAACGTTGCCAAATTATTTAAGTCTGAGCATTCAGTTAATTCGACCTGTTACAGTTGGTTGTGCGCGGGTCTTGGATGGGAAGTCATAGTCATAATTACGTTGGATAATTTTCATCCAATCTGACATCGTTGGCTGAAATAAGAAAAACGCACTGCATTGAATATGTATATTTTATCATTAAGTCCATAAACAATGTGCACTGTTCTGAATCATGTATGAACAGCAGTTGTGTACACTATGGAGCTGGTGCTGCAGTGCTGTGATTAATGATTGTCATCATCATCAACACCATTATCATAATTGTCATGGGCTTTAGTCACAAACAAATACACTGATTCTGAGTCAACAAATATTTGCAAAATGAAAGGTACAAAACAATTCTCCAAACATCGTCATCTATTTGCACCAATTGATTTTCATTACAGATTTCGTGACGGGCTACGCCAAACTATTTATGTATTTATGTTAATGTATCATGAATCATATATTAAGATATTAACAGCGTACTTTAAATATTGATCACATTTATAACGTCTTCGCAGTACCAGTCAACGTGTCGCGTTTCTGTAATGTGTACAGGTAGAGAATGCGGTTGTCTTGTGCCTGACGCATCTAGTTTAAAAGGTTAAGATCAATAATATCCTAATGGCTTAAGAGTATAATGACTCTTCACCGGTCCGCGGTCCACTGAAAGTGGCCTGCCCTTTCATGTTCTACTGCTTGGTTGCTGTTTTTGCAGCCTCTATGCCCCAATGGGTCCCCTATCATTCATCTCTCACCATCAAGGTGTCACATATGATTTTTGAAATATGGTAGCCTTTTTGAAATATGCGCCCCATAGATATAATTCGTCCCGAGCTTCCAATGCCTTCATATCTGCGTTGTCTTTGAGCTGCTTGCCTTTTAGCAGCATTTGGCTAGTATTGGCGAGACTAGGCTACAAAAAGGCCGTCTTTGGTGTGGGCCAATCAGTTTCAAGGACAATGCATAAAGCATCAAAACACATTGTTTGCATGTTTTGCCACGAGTTTGTGTAGTTTTTACACACTTGATGCCTTGTGAAAAGTGTCTATTTGGTGCTTGAGGATCTTAACACTTGATTATTTTCAGAAAGGATAACATATTTTTTTTCATGTATATACTGGAAAAAAGCACCCATAGTTATGTTGGCCTTTGATCATTGATCTAGTATTACGATGCCTTCCGGCTTGTCCAACGACTTGGTTTCTGTACTGTGTTTTACAACTTAAATGACTCGGAGATGGCATTGGAACTCGAGGTGTTTATTCAAGTAACCTTTAGGAACGCCGTGTGTTGTAGTAACTTTCAAGGGCTCAATGCCAGTGGTATAACTTGCAGGGTAACGAGGGTTGTAACGTGGGCTATCACTGGGACATGTTACGTTTCCTCGACATGAGGTCCTATCCTATTCTGCTACAGAGTAAATCACTAGGAAGCAAACTGGTCCGACTTGCTAATTTTTCAAATATTATTTAAGCTTGCTTTGCATATTATTTTCCTATTAGAGTAAAATAGTTTAACTACACACACTGCTTTATCACACATATGACTGATGATTGCTTCGAAAAGCTGCTCTCTCGTGAGTGCGGATGTAGAGCTTTTAAAAGTGTAAAAACAGATGTGTAAACAAATCTATATATATGAAAACAAGATCTGTTTGCTTGCTTGCTTGATCAGGGTAAACTTTGGCAAATCGCAACCAAATCGCACGGGGCCTTCGCAGAACGACGGCACTCGGTCCCAGACGGGTCTCTGGCGCCTTAGTGCGTGCCGACAGGGTCTTCCCTGGCCACCGGGACCGCTTTCTGTGCTTACGCCCGTGCCCTCACGGCACGGTAAGCGGCGCCGCCATTACAATTACAATCCCCAGTTTGGATAAGCGGGGCCGCTATTACAATCCCCATCTATCTATAAGCTACGCATGCTTCGTCACGGTTAACTCCGACAATCTGCTAAGACGCGACGGATCGACTCGTTCACTTGAACAACGAGACCGACACAGAGCGGCCCAACTGTGCACAGAGGAGTAGCCGCTTACAAAAGGCTTCGCTTGCATAAACAAACTCAACTTTATTTGTCGTCGTTATGAGTCCTAATTTTACCCGGACAACGCACATGGATCAACCATGAAATTTTCCTGGCCAACGCCGGGTCGCCCAACCTAGTTCTATATAATTTGCTCCACACCGCACAGATAAACTGCGTGAAGGCGTGTGGCGACTGTGCCATCCCCTGCCATCAAATCTCTCCGCAAGTTTTAGATGTCACATCACGACGTTGCAGCTTCCGATCATGTGAGCATAAAATATAACAAAAAAAATCAGTGCCCCTTTATGGTGATGGAGGTTTTCATGGCTCGATACATGATGATTGCTTTTCATAGCTAATCTTTCGGGATAGCCGTGTCGAGCGCTCCTCTCTCGCCTTCTCGAAGTTTCACCTCCTTCATTGGAGGCATCCTCAGGAATCCTCAGTCTCAGTACGCCTGAGGATATCTCCAATGGTGGAGGCGAAACGTCGCGAAAGAGAGAGGGGGAGCACTCAACACAGCCATGCCGAAAGAACAGCTTTGGAAAGCAATCATCAATGTGCTTATGCTTCACTTTCAAGATTCTCACGTTTGTGCACACGACTAATTCAACACAAAGAGAGTAAACAAGTGTAAGAAGTGAAAGCGTTTTATCAAAAACGAAATTGCTATGCAACGCTAGCAAACCTCCGTCGATCTTAACGCTGTCTGTAGGAGACCCGTAAGCACCTCCATGAAGTGGGTATAACAGCATTTTTCATGCAATACCCGTCCAATGAATAATAAAGTGGCGTGCATCTATTCAAAATTCATTTTATGTGTATATCTTAGAGCCACCCCGCAGGGAAGGTGTAATGCCTCTTGTGATGCAAGTGGAATGAATTTGCATTTGGTTAGAGGTACCCCTTGTCTGCGGTCAAGGCACTGAGTGCATCATTACAGGCTTCCCATGCTCTCCAAGACCAAACAGTGCCAAAGTCTCGTCACTTGTCATCATCGTGTGGCAGACGGAGGTTGCACAAACACAGCCGCTGTGGGTATCGTCAGTTTCCAGACACCTCCAACACCTTTAGATGCAGTATAATCACGCAACAAAGAAATTGGTTTTCCTCGTGGGGCTGCATGCGGTGGCCCTTGGATGTTATTTGGGCTCGGCGTTTTTTGAGCTGAACCGACAACTTGTTTAACTGCGACATCTGAACTCTGGAAGCTGCAGCAAAACGCAGGGGCGGCGTGCTGGAGCGGTGAGGATCGCTGCTGCCTCAGCACGAAGGACCCGAGTTCAGTTCCGGCGCGGGTGCCTTTCCGTGTGGAGTTTGCTTGATCTCTCCATGTCCACGCGGGTTTGCGCTGGGTACTTAGCTTTCCCCCCATTGTGCAAAGACACAATGGGGGGCGCAAGGCAGGGATATACCAACGATGGGACGCTAGTCCATCACCGGGCACTGAGGGCAATTTAGTCTGCAAGCCAATTAACCTATGCAGCAGCATGTGTTTTGGACTGTGGGAGGAAACTGGAGTGCCCGGCGCAAGCCCACGCAGACACAGGGAGAACATGCAAACTCCACACAGAAAGGCACCCGAGCCGAGATTCGAACCCGTGACCTTCTTACTGTGAGGCGACAGAGCTAACCACTGGGCCACCGTGCCGCCCCAGAAATAGATTTGTTTTAAAGTTAAAATATTTACATCGTTTTATCGTTGGTGCATTTCACATCGCCGACAAAGCCACCATCCCCCGTATTTAAATCTTACGTGGCTTCACGGCGTATCGTGCCATTAAGTCACACTCATTGATGTGATTGCATTACCAGTTGCGTCTGCTCCCTAGTAAGGTAAGAACCTGCAGTTTATTTTGAAGCTGTCGCCAGCTACCGATCATGCCATCGTTTACTGTCACAATACATGGCAAGGATAAACTGCTGGGCAGTCGGAATCTACTCGAGTAAGCCAGTCTTCGCTCATGGACAATTTTATGTTGCACTGTCACGTTCATGAAATCCAAGAAAAGGTTTTCATCAATGTTGGCAACTCACAAGGATGCACGGAAATTCACACCAAATGTCGTTTGCAAAATGTTTTTCAATGCATAAACCACTTTTTGTTTAAGTATAATTTTCGCTTCATAGTTTAGTCCTAAACCATCTGTCAGCTCTGGGGTGGCTGCAACGATGTTTGACCTCGTAACTCAGTGATGGACAATCTGGAACTTCTGGAGAGATGGGATTTCAAATCGATCTCACTCCAGCACTGGGGGGGGGGGGGGATGGGATTGTGTGGTGGTTGATCTCGAGAGAGACAACATCGAGGTGCAAACGGTTTTAAATTAATGCCACACGACGCTACCCTAAGCAACACAATGCAGCGTGATGCTCTAGAGTAGACGATGCAAACGAAACCGTACGACCCTTCCGTTGAAAATCCCCACAGTTCCTATCACAGTCTCCGGTGTGAAGCACAGTGCTTGGCTGAAGTGCAAAGGGCGAAGGCTGTCCACCCGCGCACATCGCTGTCGCCACATGCCCTCGCGCTCCACTGCTGGCCTGGCTCTCTCGCCAAGACGGCTGTCACCGCCCGTACGCTCGCCGCCGATGAATCCCGTGCCGGTCACTGCTCCTAGCACTGCTGTGGACGTTGTGCTGTCACAGCACCGCGCGCCAGAGACAGACTCGCTCCGCCGCTGGCTTGTGCGGCCACGCCAGAGCTGCTCCTGGCACTAACTGCTGATCAACCCGTCATTCACGGGCTGATTTACGCGAGTCTTTCACCAAGGACCTGCCTGTTGCATCACACGTGGGGTCACTCGCTCTGTACTCTCGCCTTGCTGAACCACGCGTGCAGACTCTCGAGCACTCTCGGCTTCCGGGTAGACCCTCAGGGTCCTGCTGTTGCGGGGACTGTCTGCCTCTCCCAGACTTTCTGGTTGCACATTTTCAGCCTTAACCGTCTCACAGGTATTCGCTCGCCCCACTATCATCGGGTAGACGGGTTCAGTTTCCCGTGCTATCTCATTTAAGTCTTATTCCTATCATCTCTCTTCTCCGTTCTATGTCCTCCGTCCTCTGTCCAATGCATCTCTGCGCTGTGTCTTTCATATTCCATGGCCACGGCTCTGGTCTCGACCAGTTTGTGCCATTCGGTCGTATGCCGTCTTCTCAACACGGTGTGTCATCTCACTGAGCCAGTTTCAATCGGTCCATCTGAGGCCTTCTCCTTGAGTTTGCAATTTTGAATACTGTTGATCAGAACATCACCATTGATTTGCCGTTCATAAGTCGTTTTTGTTGCTGACATGCTATTCTCTCCACCTGCTCTGTCCAGCGCTTTGTGACCCTCGGGTGAAAGGCGCTCTACAAGTGCAATTATTATTATTATTACCATTGGCGTGCAGCTATGTCTCAGAGTTATTCCAATAAACGGTCTCTTCGCTCTTGCTATCATCCCAGACCGTGCACTCCATCAATGAATGTCCTCATGAAGTAACCCATGATCAATCACGCCCTCGTTACTTCACTCTCTCCAGTGTGGTCAACACGTTAACGATTCTTCCATCACTCCCTTGCCACAGATTTGCAGTGAATTCTCATCCGCCGAGTATTTTCAAATGTACCTCAGCATCTACAGTGTGGGTGCCCAGTCTTGAATACTCTACAACATCTTATTTTCGCTTGTGTTTGGGACATATGACGGCATATTCGAATAATCACCCGTATAAGTTGCTATTTCATATCGCGTTTTACAAGACTCCCTGCCATGGCCTACATTCCTTACTCGCAGCATCGAAAATGCCGACTTTTTGTTCGACCCGCACGTGCCAATTCAATTGAATCCGTGACACCGTATGGATTAATGAAAATGAGCCCATGGTTTTACGATCACTTACAAAATACTCCATCAAAATGCAATGCTTTACCAGCAGCGTTGCCCACTGCTTTTGCCAATAAAATAAATCGAGACCCATCGTGGAGACCGACTGCGCCACTCTCTTTTGACTGCTCCGTGGCAGGTGCTTCCTATAGAGGTGATTGAATAGAGATTGTAAACCCAAGCGATCGCGTCAACTCTGTGGGTCACAGTGTGCATGCGGACTTCACAAAACCCATTCAGATCACAACCACTGTATTTAAGCACGGCGTAGGAATTACGTTATGGTAATTACATAAGTGGAGAAATAATGAGATATATATGAACGTTGAAGGCAATAAATGACAAATTAATGGGGGGGGGGGGGCATGGGGAGAAACGTTCTGATTAATATCAATGTGTTACATTAGTGTGGGTGGGGGGGTTCTGCATTTTTTTATCCTGATTGTGCTTTCAGCATCGTGTCATAAGATGAAGACTCCATTAGGATTACTCATAGAGCAGAGTGACTCTACCAGCAAGAGCACAGTAGCTGGATGCACTTACCCATCGACAAAGTAATGTCCGTGGTGTGACAGTATAACCGATATTTAGAATTTTCGGAGACTTAACTTACTACCCATTGTGCATGCAGTCATAGTTGGAGGCAATGTTTTTTTTCGTCTGTGTAATCATTAGTGACCAGTTTGCAAGTTTCAAGTCGCGATAACTGAGAGCCCAGTTTAATCTGACTGCACATAAATCGAGGATCTCAATTATGCCGTATACGAGTTCGTCGTTCTGACCTCTAAGCCATACATTTAAATTTTCATATTTAAATATTTTTTTCGCAACTGAACAGTCATTGTGTTTCTCCACTCTCTTATAAGTGTTGCTGCCATCATCAATTTTGAACAGCACACAAGAGGCAATGTTCACAAGCGTAACTCACGAGCTTGTGGACGAAAATAAATTAAGGGCTGCCATCACGTGAGAGCCCTTCTTTCCAAAATATTGAGCCAAGGATATTGAGTTGACAAAGTCAAGTGCTACGCAAATCACTTGAAACTAATCAACAGCGCAAGTTAGCCTTTAGAACTGTTCGCATATGATGCTCCTAGGGATAATAAGAGTATTGGCATCATTTGAACATCATTATTATAGATATGATTTCACGTTATTTCCAAATTTTCGCAGTGTGCCATCTGCTTTGAGTTATCAGTTACTGCTCAACTCTGTTGAGGGAATTATCACTGGAAGTTCGTGCTTCATGCCAAAGTCAGTCAGTTTTCATCCAAGCTTGAAGGAAGAGTTTAGCTATGTAGCTATTTTGAACAGTTGTCCAGCAGGAAGGGGTTAGCAGTCACAATATATCAGGGCACCGCGGGGACACTTTAGTTAAGACAATTAATCAAGTCAGCATGTCTTTGGACTGGCGAGGGGTGGGAGGAGGTAGGGCGAGTGCCTGGCAAAAAACCACGCGGACACAGGGAGAAGAGGGAAACTCCACACAAAAGAGCACCGGAGCCTTGAACGGAACCTAGAATTTCTTGCTGTGTAGGTGGCAGTGCTACTCACTGCGCCACTATACCCCCCTCTACCCCCAAAATTGGTGCAACTGTATATTTCGACTGCAGTATGTCGTTACAAAAAATGTAACTCTCTTTGCAAATTAAGTTTATCACAATATCTTTGCATGATATAATAATAGTAAATATTCCATTGTGTGCTTATTTGCTGCATTATGCAACAATATCATGGGTTATATTTCTCAAACATGCCGTGAGAAAAAAATGTATGATGGAAATATTCGGAGAGACATTCTCCCCATACGAGTGTGGCTGATCATTTGTTGAGAGATTTTCTAATGGATTAAGGAAGTTTTGCGAACTTAATTATAATGAAGTTGCAAAGGTGTTACCTGTTTGCATGCTCGGAATAAGTGTTTCTTTCAATTCTATCATTTCTGGGATTGCATGAATCCCGTGTCTGGAGCTCGCAAGCTCACTGGGTACTTTCTGTAATAATCAACATCAAAGATCTGTCTTGGTATTAAGCTGCCTCTTTCTTTTAATAAAATATAGCGTTGCAGTGTATTGTTTACTCCCCATAAAGGTTACCAATGTCCTGAGCAGATTGTTTTTGATTCCCTTCCTGCAAACACTGTTTCACAGTATGATCGGAGCATACAGACACACCAGTGATTCCGGGCTAAGGACAAGCTTGCAGGACCATCAGCAAATGTGTTCACAAACTCATCAGCACAGATTTGTGAGAACAATCCCTACTTTTGTGTGTTTTTCTCCCGTAACTCTAGTTTGCACCGTGCGAGTCAATTCCTTCATTGATAGAATTACCCAAACATAACAACGCAGCATCCTCCCGAAAAAACTCTTGGGACTTGGCTAAATTATAATTTTTTTTTATATTGCCACCCAATTGGCCCGAAATTTGGATGGCTGCTTATGTCTGCCATTTACACTCATTATCTTGTGTGACTTTTTGAGTTACGTTTACTAAAATGCATCCCATTCCACCAGACGTTTTTGCCTTTGCAACAGCTCCCCCAAGACACCACTCAGCCATATCAGTGTATATTATTGGTCTAACATAGCATCTCATTTTTGGGTCTCTCGGTGATGGTTAAATGCACAACCCATGTGCGCGATAGAGCAATATTAAGGGAGCATGCCGATAGTTAACATCGCGTTTGAAATTTCACGATTTTTCACATGTTTTAATTTAGCTTTAAACGTCTGCACGTTATTAGTATAAAAATATAATGGGCGGTAATTCACATTCGCCACATACACTGGAGAGATCACATTTACAAGAAGTAATGTGTTGAGATTTGTATTAAATATCTGAACGAGACACTCACTGTTAATACCAGAAATAAATGTGTCACTACTTTGTCAGATACAGAATTTCACTAAAGTGTTTTAGTACTTATGCACTGGGCCACGTTATGGTATTTGCTGCAGTCTCCTACATGTGCTCTTATTTTCAATTTATAATATTAATAGTGTTGGAAGACTGTAAGTGCAATACTAATAACAGCGGCTCTTGATCTTGGTGATAAAGCAAATGTCCGACGTGTCAGACTAAGTGACTAGTCAGTCACATAGCTCGTCACTGCTTCTTGCTTTAACATTTTTATTTAATAATTTGTCAGATGCCCTTATGAAGGGAGATTTTGTACAAAATCACATCCAATTGAAACAACAATTATTGGAGGTTATATTTGAACTCAACAATGGTGGTTAAACAGAAGTGTCTTGACAAGCTTCCGGAATTCAGATAGTACGTCTGCAGTCCTAATTTCCTGCGTGTGAAATGAGCCTAAGTGGCCGTTTTGTCCAACGCGGGCGGTGTGTCATCAGCACGCGGTGCTCCTCACTGAAACCTCTCGCTGATCTGGCACTCAGCCGTACAGCCCTTCAGACGCTCTTAGACTGGAAATCATCGATGGCAATTTGGCCGCAGCAGCCCGGTGACTGACGGAGCCTCACGACCCTCGCAGGATGAGGCCATCTCGGCCGCGGCGAGCGTGTGCCCTCGTCCGTGCCAGACCATCACGGCGCAGCTGTCCCACTGCGCGCTGCTTTGTTCGAAACCGCTGCGGCATCGCCAATCGAAGTGGCCACGTGGAGAGCAGACCGTAGGTGCACGCATGGGATAGGAGGCTGCGCTGGAGAGAGGGAGGCGCAGGACACAGGGTTGCTTTGGGAATATTAATGTCGGGTAGTTTTTTTTTATTGAAGCTGGAAGGAACCGTTGAGCTATGTGGCTCTTTTTAACAGTTGTCCAGGAGGGATAAGCAAGGTACTACATCCCAGGGAACCGGGGTCAATTTAGTCGGGATAATTAATCCAGGCAGTATATCTTTGGACTGTGGAAGGAAACCGGAGTACCCGGAGAAAACCGCCGCGGATACGGGGAGAAGAACGCAAACTTCACACAGGAAGGCACCCGAGATGAGACTCGAACTGGGGGGCTTCTTGCTTCGAGCAGCGTTATTCATCAAGCAAACCGTGCCACCGGGAAGGCTGCACTTGAAAATCACAGCACTTGGCAGTGCGCTTGGAATCTTAATGTCGTTTTGCAACTGGCTCTACCAGCAAACTAGTCACTGGGGCGCGATGTGAAACGTCAGTCTTGAATGTATGCACGGTAGCCGCATTAACTGGTTCGGTGACATGAAGTCAAAAGAAATATTTTAAATGTGCTAATGTTATTTTGAGGTTCTTGAGACATCATTGGTAGAGTGCAAAAAGTACGATGTAGCCTCGAGGGCTTAACAACACGCAGCTGTTTGTCGGTTGTTATTTTTATTGTGGTGGTACTTTCATTGTGGTACATTCAGTCAGTTTTTTATCTGAGCTGGAAGCAACCGTTAAAGTTATGTTACTATTTTTATCAGTTGTCTAGCGTGGAGGGGTAAGCAAGTTACAAAATCTCAGGGCACCAGGGGTAATTTCGTCTGGACAATTAACCTAGGCATCATGCCTTTGGACTGTGGGTTGAAACCGGATTACCTGACGAAAACACTACTGTCAAGGTACAGTCCCTTGCTAAAAATACTGTAAGAATAGGTTTTCCCATTCCCAATGTTATTTTACAAACAAGGTGCTGGGATTTTGGGAGATTACTGCAAGATTCCTTTCTGCCCCCCAATTAATTTGCTCTGAAGACTGACAGCAGCATCCTATTGGGTGAGGATAGCAGAATGTGGAAAATATTTATTAAAAGCAGTAGATGTATTGTAACGTGTATTATTAGCTCTTACATTATGCAAAGCAAAATTATGAATGAGACAGGCAAAAAAAAGGCATTTGCTGAATTCGACATGTTTGAATGTCAGTGTAGAGACTTAGAAATCGATTTGCACATAAGTCTACCAAAATGAGCAGAACAGCACGCAATCTAGAAATATAAATAGCGTTGCCACAAGTGCTTTAATCATTTAACCCATTGACTCAGCTTTCACGAGCATAATTGGAAATGTGGTTCTAGGTATTATCGATGGCAGGAATTAAGCAAATAAAATGTCAAATGAGAATAAATTCTACTTTAAAAGATGCTCATTTGAGATTAGGAAATTGTATATTTCTCTCTCGTGTGTTGCACTCGAAGCGTACCGCAGTCACATTAGTCCATAACCCATCAGAAATTGCCATTTTATCTTCACATCAGCAGCAGTAGATGGTTCGGCAGTGACGCATGAAACAAACAGCAGAGGGGGGCAGTGCCATCGTGGTAAGTGCTCTGTGCCATGAATCCAGAGGCCTGGGTTCGAGTCTTCACGGCAACTACAATAACAGTGGCGAAGAGGGATACTTAAACCGATCCCTTTAACCAAACCATATCGACCAGCATGCTTCTGTATGCCAGTGACATGGCATATTGTATGCCATAGACATGGTTAATTGGCTCGCTGAGTAAATTGCCCCACCTTTACTGCATGCCATTGACATGGCATACAGAAGCATCCAGCAGTGTATTGTGAAAAACACTGTAGTTATTGGGTATTGAGAACACGACACACTTTACACCGCGCAAGACTTTTAGAAAAGTCGCATTTCTTTACGCATTA
This sequence comes from Mordacia mordax, assembly GCA_036362905.1. Taxonomy (NCBI): domain Eukaryota; kingdom Metazoa; phylum Chordata; class Hyperoartia; order Petromyzontiformes; family Petromyzontidae; genus Mordacia; species Mordacia mordax. Next base: position 20,115,654 of record JAZEWT010000016.1, on the reverse strand, counting down.
ATATTAATGATCTGAATATGATTCTGCATAATATTTATATCCGTTGGAAAATTGGCTGTGAAATAGCACTCATTTTTTCCTCGGAAAGAAATAATTCCTCTTTTTATTTATTTCACGCACTCCACTTCAGCTGAGTGCACACATCTCCCTATGAAGAATCTGCACGACCATACATATCCTCTCTCTCAGAACTACCCAATAGTAAAGGCTAGATATATATATTTTTGACCGCTGAATATAATAGTTTTGTACTTAAAAAAAAATTAAAGCTGAGCACAGCAAGAAGGTCCTCGGTTCGATTCCTGGCTCAGGTGTCTTTCTGTGTGAAATTTGCGTGTTCTCTCCCCTGCCAGCGTGGGTTTTTTTCTGGGTACTCCGGTTTCCTCCCACCGTCCGAAGACACGCTTCTACCTCGGTGCGTCCTACGATGTACTGACGTCACATCCTGGGTATGCCTCCGCCCTGTGCCCTCTGTCGGCCGGGATAGGCTCTGCACCCCCCCCCCCCGCGACCTTGTACAAGATTAAGCGGGTACCGATAATGAATGAAAGTAAGATGAACTTAAAGGAGATCCAGGAACAGATCAAATACTTGTAAATATTATTGGTGAGATGCGGCCAATTTGCTGCATTTTTGCCACTCGATTGCTGCGCTCATTGTTCTGAGCACAGCCTTTCTGCCCTCCGCTATTGATGGAGAGCGACTGCCTCCAACTGCCCAGAAGCATCGTCTTTCACGAGCCTCCTCCACCGAAGTCAATATTGACACCTCTGGTACCAGTCATCAGCAATTTCATTCAGCTGCGCATCCTTGAAACCACAGTTATGGTATTGTCTAATACAATGACTGAACGGCCACTGAGGTCTCTCTCTTGAAATCAAAACACGAAAAAACACTTGCTTTTCAGCACTACTTGCAAAGCCATATTCAGTTCGTATATCTTACCAATTACTTTTAATTACAATCTCAGGGTACTAAGAAGTGATGTTGCTATTGAGATACAATTACTGCTGCCCTTTAATTGAGCCATGAGAAAGCACTAATTAAAATTTAAATACAGTTTTTTCTCCATCCATATGCATTAAGATGGTCTTTCCACATACAAAAAGTCCCATGTGGATCAATTTGGAAGTTTGATGTTTTTTTTTCATCAATCGCAGAGACTGAAGCAGCCCTTGCAGTGGCATTGTTTTCATTACATTGGACTTCAGTGATTTGCTACTCTTGCCCCAAACACCTCATGTTTACATAGAGGATAGCTGGCAGCCAGAGGTCCACGAGCAGGAGGAAAATCTCGTTGTAAGCTTATTCCAGACACAATACAAAATAAAAGCTAATATCTGCCGGTCTAGCAGTCTGACAACAGTGGCGATTTGATTTGAGCTCCGAGTGGACTATGATATTTCCCTCCTGGCCCGTGAGCTGCGGAAGGACAGGTCCTCTCAAACATATTCCTCCAAGGCTTACACCTGGCAGTGTGCACTTTATTTCCCTCCACTCCCAACATTAAGGTAATTTCATTATCCCGTAGTTTGCTACCACAGTGCACTGGTTAACACATTGGACTTGCATTACAGAAGTCGACAGTTAGATTCGCTCTCCTAACGCGGCAGTTCAAATGATGGCTAAGTGTCTTACATCGCCTCTGCCTGTGTTCAAGCAGTGGCATGAATGGGTTGCCCACCGTGGCTTGTTCAGTGGCATGCTGCATGTGGGTACCGCACCACGTTTTGCGGGCAGCGCACCACCTTTTCCAAGCCAGCGTGAAGGCACAGGCAAAATATCGTCCAGAGGGGCGCTATAGAGCTCCTTCTGTTGGAGACACACCAGCAATGGCACGAGCAAGCAATTGCAGGGCTCCACATTTTCATTTCCATTAATGTGCATTTAAATGTGCGTTATAACTCCACAGCACGTCTTTCGGTGTAGCTGTGTTGAGTGTTCTTTCTGCAAATTTGCCTCCCGCATTGGAGGCATCATGAGGCACAATTATCACTTTGAATATGACGGTCTAACTCTATCAGTGACCACTATGCTTCAGAATATAACATAAAGGCAAGACAAGTGTTCTATATTATGCCTCATTATCATATCGTCCTTCCACAGAGAAATGATCAAATATTTTGTCTACATCTCGTCAGCCACACAGCCTTGTGGGAGTGCATGATTTCAGAAGCCTTGGTTCAGCACAAACGTGCTTTATTCTGATGTAGGTTTTCACAGCTCCATGCATGATGATTGCTTTCCAAAACTCGACCCGCCTCCGGGGCGTCGCGGTCTCGTTCAGACAGCCGCCGCTCCTCCACTCACGGTCACTTCGGCGGTGCTGTACACTCCTGTAACCTGCAGTGGCACATGGGCTCCAGCCCGCACCGTTCATCCAAGTCATGCTCGCTCTACTGCTGGCTTGTGCATCTCGTCGTGCAGTTGAAGCTTGCGCTGCCTTGTGCTGCAGTTACAACTTTGTAGTCTGGTACCACCGTTGTCACTGGCCGGTGCAGCTTTCTGTTGCATCGCATTCCAGATGTGTTGCGCTGCTGGCGCCGCTTCGGTGGTGCTGCTTGAAGCGAGTACCTCGCTTCCCCTACGCTTTCTGCTGTGGACCCTTTTGGGCCCCAGCACCTCCTCTCCAGAGCTGCCGCCGCTCTCACCGTTGATCTCGAGACGCCTCTCCTTGTCTCGGGTTCCCTTTTCAGCGGATGGTGGAGTTTCTGCCACTCACCCTGCTGTATTGCTGAGCTACGCGCGGTTCCTACACAAGTCTGCCCAAGCACTCCCCTCGCAGGAGCTTTCTCTTGACTTGTACCACGCACTCTGTTGAGCTCAGACTGTTTCGGCTTCGCTGTCCTTGCGGCGCCTCCTTGCAGTCTCTTCCCGGTGTTTGCTCTGGTAAATCCCCGGCATCTCTCTGAGTGTCTCTCTGTGTCTCCTGCGTATACCCTCAGCGTCTCTTGGTGCCCGTTTATAATCGCTGCGGCCCACCGTTTCAGTTTCAACCAGCTGAAATCAGGTCATCAAGATGATCTCATCTCACGTGATTCCACCAATTTCACCCGGCTCATCTCAGCTCCTTCAGCCTTCATGAGATCATGCCATGCAAGTGGGCAATTAGTCGTTATCCACTGAGTCTTTGTGCAAACAGCCACATCAGCGTTATAAGTGGTTTTCAGTTGAGAGCCACGTACTCACTTTGCTATTTAAAAAACCTGAAATGGTTCCATTGTGCGGCACCCCGCCTGGCGGCTCGCTACTGTCTTTGTCTTCATCCACAATCCTATGTCTTTTTGTCTTCATGCACAATCCTATGTCTCTTGTGTGTGACGTACGTGCTTTTCCCTGATTCAGTTTACGCGTCTGTTCAGTCCTTGCTGTTGGAATGCATATGAGGCGCATGTGTGTGTACGCGCAGTCCACCTCGCGGGCGCGCACGTGTTTATGTATGTTGAAGTGTGCGCGCGTAAAAATTAGCCCGAGTCCGTGACATCCATCACGGTGCATATTGCGTGCCAGAAGAAATATCCCCCAACCGACTGAGGCATGGTGTGACCTGTTTGCTAAATCTGCTCCCTGCTCCCTCCCCTCCTCCCTCCCTCCCCACCCGCCCCCAATCCCAACCTCCACAGCCCTTTGTGAATTAAGTAACGCACAGCCAGCAGCTGTGCTGTGATGCAAAGCCATTCACTTCAAGTAATTGTAATAGAACGACGGCATTATGGATAGATGTCATTAGAACGCTATGCGAGCGGAGCACCGTAGTGCTGCACAGGTATTGTGTCGCTGAAAGCTTCCTATGTGGAGACTTACATCAAGCCCTTCACGGTAATAAGTCCGTGCACCGTGAGCTTGTTAATATGCAGTTCAGAGGCAGGTGATTGGTACATACTCATCTACACGCTGGGGCACAGTGGGATAGCGAGCAGCGTTATCACCTCGCAGCAAGAAGAGCCCGGGTTCGATTCTCAGCTCGGGTGCCTTTCTGTGTGAGGTTTGCGTTTTCTCTTCGTGTTTCTTTCTCACAGTCTGAAGTCATGTTCTCATCTCATTGTCAGAAACCGCTTAGTCCTGTACAGGCTCGCGGTAAGCCGGAGCCTATCCCGGCACACAGGGCGCAAGGCAGGGATATACCCACGATAGGACGTCAGTCCATCACCGGGCACTGAGGGCAATTTAGTCTGCAAGCCAATTAACCTATGCAGCATCATGTTTTTTGGACTGTGGGAGGAAACCAGGGTGCCCGGCAAAAACCCACGCGGACACGGGGAGAGAACATGCAAACTCTGCACAGGCACCCGAGCCGAGATTCGAACCCGGGAGAGGCGACAGCGCTACCCACTGGGCCACGGTGCCGTAAAGGCATGTTGCTTAGGTTAATTGTCCTAACTAAACTGCCCCCAGTGTCCTGAGATGTTGTAACTGGTTTATCCCTTCCCACTGCACAACTGTTAAACAGAGCTACATAACGCAACAGTTCCTTCGAGGTTAAATAAATACTGAACTGACTGCCTGCACACATTCACTCGCTAAGCCTCTGTTTGAATGTGAACTGCGTGTTTTTTTATTTGCAATAAAGTAATATTGTAATAAAGTTTTCAATGTCCTCCTTTCTGGTGCTTCAGCACAATGCTTTAGTGGCCGCGTTAAACTTTGTGATGCATTTAATACCAGAACTCTGTTTGTTTCAGCACAATGCACATTTGTTTTTTTGCCTGTGGTCACCACATATCAGCTGCACCGCATTGCACGTGAGGTGACAGCATCATGCAGTCTTTGTCCAGAAATGATCCCTATTTTCGGACGTGTTCTAGTTGTCAGCTCTGGTGCAAACTGTGCTGGAGGGAGAGGTCGGGAGGATGGGTGCTCTTGGGTGAGAGAGTTCGGTTGGCTAATTGTGGTGGCACAGCTCTCGACTTGGAAATATAAGTTGACGGCATAGCGTTGTATTTACCACACCGTTACACTGGTTTCGTTATAGACATTATTGGTGTTACTAGTGTACGTTATAAATAGCCCACGTGCTATATATAACGCACACCAGTTCCAGGCTGTTCTGTGTTCGTAATATAACAATAATTACAATTTACAGGGTGTTCTGTATAAATAGCCCCATAGAGAATACATAGGGATTCCCTGCGGTACAATGTATATGGGACACCCTGTATAACGTGAGGGTGGCGCAGTGGCGCAGTGAGCAGCGCTGCTGCCTTGCAGCAAGAAGAATCCGGGTTCTAATCCCGGCGCGGGTGTATTTATGTTTGGATGTTCTCTCTCCGTGTCTGCATGGGTTTTCGCTGGGTACGCCGATTTCCTCCCACCGTTCAAACACACGATTAATTGGCCTGCTGAGTAAATTGCCCCTAAAAAAGGAGCCGTGTTATGTATTGGCGTCACATCCTGGGTATAACCCGCCCCGTACCCTCTTGTCTACCAGGATACGCTCTGCCCCCCCCCACAACCCGGTGCAGGATTAAATGAGTACAGGTACTGACTGTAAAACGCCTTTGTATTCGTTCAGTGTTGAAGAGAAAACGATCCAGAGACATGGAACCGCATTGCGTGGGTGATACGAGGGGTCATTAGGCTTCCAGCGACAATCGTGAACGCGAGTGATCATTCAGACAACAACAACCACACTGGGGCGGGTCACAGTGCCCAGATATCGTTACATTTAGCAAAACCGTTTCCCAAACTCTCGATTTAAAAAATACAGCAGGGGAAGACATTTTAAGAGCTTTTATTACCCCTAAGATGAACTGGTATAATATTGTTAGGTGTTTTACATATCTTAACGGCTCGAGGCATGCATAGCTCATTGTCCATAACACAGTTTCCCGATTTCCTCTGGGTGAAATCCTTTCCTACTTGACCCTGTGAGACAAACAATCCTCGGAGTGACTGACTCACAGATGGTCACATGATGCATCTTGCAATGTCGACGAGACGGCAGCCCATCACTTAGACTCAGTATGCCTTCCGATTGGCTCCACCAGCGACCACTCCCCCTCCAACACCGAGATGTGGCTGTGATGCATCTCAAGAGGTGGAATAAGGGTGTTGACTCAGCACATAATTCCCCGATGGGTGGTAAAATTCTCATCTGTTGGGAAGCAAATTGGTTCCGAGACGCAAAGGTGTGACATATAAGGGCATACATATGAATATGGAATACATTCGTCATCTCGGGTTCATCGAGGACATTAATTTTAGCGACCACTGTAACAGAGCTCCAGTAAATGGATTTAAGATGAGGGATGCAACGTCGGGGATGCGAGATGAACGTGAGCAACGTACAAATATAAATGATTGACTTTTAATTTTGCGGCACATAGTCATTCAACTTCAGTGGTATTCATTTGAAGAAAACCCGACTCAGATACGCGAGGTGACCTGGAGAGAGGGGTTGTGGGAGTCAAACCACGTAGTTAGCTGGCACCAAAATACCAAACCCTGCATCCTACACATTGTGATTTTAACGGCCAATGAATTAATGAGGCTCTTGTTTTGTTGTGAGAGAAAACCGGAGAAGACCCGCGCAGAGCAGAGGGAGAACACACGAACGCCACACAGGCAAGGTGCCTGAGGAATCGAACAACCTCAGGCAGGGCTTTCTGTCGATGAGACGCAGATGTTAACCACTTTGCCACCCATCATGGAGGAGAACATTGGACAACGAACCGTGTCGAACCAGCTCAACGCAGAATTGAATAATCGAAGGCATTTATCGTTGAGAAAAAAAATACTGGAAAGCAGCAGTGCGCCCGAGGATGCCTCTAACGTGTGAGGCGAAACGTCGCCAGGTGGAGAGAGGAAGCGATCGACACGGCTGTCCCGAGAGGGCAGCTTTTCGAAGCAATCGTCATGCATCGAGCCGTGAAAACCTACATCGTTAGATCGGAGTAAGCGCAGACTGTGCAGTCAAGGAAGGTATTGTGGGCAAACTGCGGACAAAATTAGCAAAATAAACTTGTGGTTGAGAGTCGAGATGAAGCGATGGAATCAGCTCATGCGGAGGAGCGAATATTGAAGCGTTGGCTTTTCGAGACCACCACAGATGGCAACGTCCTGGGTAGGGCTCCAACCAGCAGGTAATAGACCATGGCTGATGGTGATGAAGAGAAGAGGGCAGCAGCCTTCACATGGAATGAGTGGATTTTATCCAACTGACTGGACCACCAGTACGCACAGCCATAACCCAGGGCTCATTTGAACATGCAGGTCCTTTTTGAATATATATGATAATCTGACGATGGCCTAAATAAAAATATATATTGAAAATAGCAATCCAGCTTTAGAGAGGGTCGGGTTGTTCATGAGGTTAAAACACTTAGCTGACACCACTCATATTTTGGAGGCCAAATTTTGGTTACAGCTGTCTGCGATTGAACCAGGTTGTCAAGTGTCACGGCTTAGTGGCGTCAGTTTAATCGGCAATGACCAGACAAACCATCGTCCCATTGACTATGATGTATCATTTTAGTTTGGTAGATAACCGTGCAATGTTTAACTGTTGTGCAATGAACATTTCTCGCGACAGACGAGCCACGTTTTGATCAGCGCACTGCCTAAATCGGGATAAACGATCCCTCGGACTGTGATCAGGAGATCCTTGTGTGGCTATAATGTAGAACCCTCTAAATGGATCCTTCCCGGCGCAGGTTCAATAAGGTTAACAGGCGTGCGTACACGTGCACACTATATATCCCTCTCGCAGGTGTCACGGTCAAATTGACCCCTTGTATTAAAGAGAAAGTGCTCCGTTCCTTCCAATAAAAGCGTTGGCCGCGTCTGCACTAACTCTATACACGCACTGCGCTAGAGTAATACTGCGAAGAGTGTTTAAATTAAATGAGGCAGGGCCAAACCAGCCCACACCTCCGCTTCAACAAATAGGTGTAAAAAAAAATCAATGCTCGAACAAAGAAGGACAGACCTACTGTTGCGTGGAGGCATCGCGGTTGCACTCTATTGGCTCTCGGGGGGGGG
>JAZEWT010000016.1:20082479-20103950 GCA_036362905.1 Mordacia mordax | reverse complement strand
TTGGCTTTTTGACAGAAAGTCATCCTGGCAGTGCTTTGATGCGTTTTGATCGAAGAACACGCTGTCTGTCTCTTCTCCCAGCGTGCGATCGTTTGTGCCGAACGGAACACTGCAGCCACAGCCGTGCACGCATGTGTTTCTTAACTTCTTGCGACACAATTTAAAAAGTGTGCGTGCGACTTGACAAGGGAAGAACAGAGCCGTCGCCAGAGGCACTTTGTTACGCGCACAGCTGCCATAACAATGAAAGTACGGGTACTGATTGGGCCCACTGGAGGAGCTGTCACGACTACATCACTCACAACATTGCACGGCATTTGTACGGTGGCTCACCTGAACATGCGACGTTCATTTGTTTTCACGTTTGCCTCGATACCCGTGCACACTTACATGCCGAGGTGCATTCATATTTAATCGGAGTTCACGGCCCATAAAAAATGCATTTCCCTCAATGTATGCGTGCGCTGTGCATGTGTCTGTGTGAATGAAAAAGCGCTCACAGTGCAAACAAATTGCCAGTACGCACATGCATGCTGCAAAGACCTACGTATATCTATCAAATACTACCTGGACATGTCAACGCATCAGAGGAATCATTCAAAAGCCTTGCTTTGCATTTCTTGGAGAGTATGGCGTGCAGACAGGTACAAACGCTATGAGAAGCAGTCTCTGCTTGTTTGGCTACAATAATGTTAGTTTTGGATGCACTAAACTGTGCCATCAGTGCACTTCCAGCGTCTTTGAATAAAGCCGTCGAAACCAGAGTGGGGGAATGCCTGTTACGGCGGGAGGTAACATGGTCACACACCACAATTCCGCTCGCCAGGATCTAAGTCTCGCTGCTTCGCAACCCTGTCACCATCATGATGAAATGACATCTTGTGATTCACAGATGCACCCCCGGCTCCTTGGACCGGGTGCCTCTCGCCTCCTAAGGCGTGATGGACTACGGAAAGGCGGCCGACATTCCTTCCGTGAGCGATTTACCCACGTGCGCAGTTTCAGTCCTCGCACGCTGCCCCGTGCGCAACAGCTTTCACACGCATAGTCCCAGTCACTGCACCGACACTGAACAGCAGGCTCGTGGGGCGCACTCACGTGTACAGGCATGGACACCACGTGGATTACATGGAAGAAAAAGGGATTTTAATTACGGTCCCTCATCCTATGCCAGCACAGCCAGTCATATCTGCTGCCGTGCAACCACCAGCTACGCCAAAAGCCATCGTTCCTGCCCTCTGCTGGATTGTCTCAGAGCTCGCCATTCTCTACCCACTGCTGAATGGTCTCCAAGCTCGACTCTCTCCAACGGTCACCTCTCTCCCACAAGGGTCTGAGCTCGACTCCCTTCTCCTCTGCCGGACTGTCTCAGCCTCACACTCAAACTGCCAGGCACTTCGTCTCCAACCTCATCTCAACCCAGTTCTCCACTGCTGGATTGCCTCCTAACTTAACTCCCTACAAAAGCTTCCTCTTGCCCCACAGTTCTGTGCACAACTGAACTCTCCTCTCTCTCTCTCGGCAAAGCTTAAAATGCCTCTGTCCCAAGCTTCGCCAATTCACATTCCCCGTCTGGCCCTCCCGTTGGATCTGATCCGCCGTTACGACTTTGCCGAGGAGAGGCCAGAGCGACACACGGAGACGAAACCGTAAGCAGACGCCACTAAAACGGTGAAGCAATAACAGTCTGAGTTGAGCAGAGCGCGTGGTAGAAGTCACTAGAAATCTCCTGCGACGAGATTGCTTGGCAAAGTTACGTGACAACACGTGTGGCTCAGCAGCAGAGTGGGGTGAGCGGCCGAAAAGCCACCACCCACTGAAAGGGAACCCGAGGAAGCGAGGGGCATCGCGGGATTGACAGTGAGAGCAGCGTAAGCTCTGGAGAGGCAGTGGAAGCCAGCTCGACCGAGATTGATTCAGGTGAGCAGTGCTGGATGGGGAGGAAACACCATCCACAGCAGCAACTGCAAGCGTGACTCGCACAGCTGAAGCAGTAGCAGCTGTCTCTCTTATGCACCCGAGCTGGCAGTCCTAGGGACAGCACCAAAAGACAAACAAAAAAGTGAGGTGAGGCGCAGCACGAGGAGACTAGAGTGGGGGGAAATGAGTGGCTGTGGAGACACATAACGCTGCGAGCCATTGCAGTGGCTGCTCAGCACCCGGCTGGATGGGACAGAATGCCAGCGGGATAACGCTGTGAGTGATGATCAACAAGTTGGTGACATCAACCAGCAGGTAGAGCAAGGGGTTGGCACGTCTTGGGCTCGCCACCTTGAGAGAGTGCTAGTGATCATGCCCAGCCGAGACTCCTAATTCCTCGACATCAGGAGCGCTGCGTTACAAATCTGCTGGGTGAGGATTCTGCCACGGCCATCTTACGCCACTAACGGGATGGTGTGTGAGGGAAGGGTGACTGCGGACCCCTCAGTTGCAGGCCAAGACCCTGCTAGGTCATGTACACGCACGCCGAGACACATTGACTCATGAAAACTGATGCTAGGTGTGCAGACTCTGGCACAAACATATAGTCACACACACACGCACGCGGGTGTTCGGGTTCTTGAGTAATGGCATGGTGGAGCGTAAATCATCAACTGGATACATTAAGGTTCATAGGTAATTTATTCATGTGATCAGACAGTACGCGGAAAGAGATGGACCATACTATTTTGACGACGACACGAGGTGTGAAACCAGTTCTCTAGGGTTATTAAATTTTCACTTTGTTGGTGTAACTACTTCATATCGTTGGTTGACTCTCGTACGGTGAAGCCATAACTCTCATCTCATTATCTGAAACCGCTTAATCCTATATAGGGTCACGGTGAGCCGGAGCCTATCCCGGAAACACAGGGCGTAAGGCAGGAATACACCCGACGACGGGACGCCGGTCCATCGCCGGGCATTGCGGGACAATGTTAGTCTGCGAGCCAATCAACCTATCCAGGAGCATGCTTTTTGGACTGTGGGAGGAAACCGGAGTACCCGGCGAAAACCCACGCGGACACGGGGAGAGCATGCAAACTCCACACAGAAAGGCACCCGAACCGAGAGACTCGAACCCGGGACCTTCTTGCTGTGAGGCGTCAGCGCTAACCACTGCGCCACCGCGCCGCCCGAAGCCATAACTCTTCCCTGTAAAGCCAGCCCCAGTCGAGCTCCCGGGGCAAGCTCACCCCTTGAGATCTCACCAAACATCTTGCTCTCCAATTACATTGGTCACTCCCGCCCGAACCCACGGGTGGCTGGGGCACACGAGCAGTGGATTGAGCACTTTGCGGTTGTGTGTGTCCTGCAAGGGTGCGAGTGCAGGTACGTGGCCCGGCGCTGGCTTGTGCACTGGTGGGGGCTGCCATTAGAACCACACATCCCAATGGAAATCAGGACCACAGAGTCACTCACATTATTCTGGAAACTACTAGATGCATCGGTACAACTATTACTTATGGGTCTGACAACAATACTTTGTCACTTTACAATGTTAACCAATCGGCAGTATTTACTCTGTATTTATTTGTATTTATTTGTTGGAAAGGGTGGCGCGGTGGCCCAGTGGTTAGCGCTGACGCCTCACAGCAAGAAGGTCCCGGGTTCGAATCTCTCGGCTCGGGTGCCTTTCTGTGTGGAGTTTGCATGCTCTCCCCGTGTCCGCGTGTGTTTTCGCCGAGTGCTCCGGTTTCCTCCCACAGTCCAAAAGCATGCTCCTGGATAGGTTGATTGGCTCGCAGACTGGCGTCCCGTCGTCGGGTGTATTCCTGCCTTACGCCCTGTGTTTCCGGGATAGGCTCCGGCTCACCGTGACCCTATATAGGATTAAGCGGTTTCAGATCATGAGATGAGATGAGATTTGTTGGAAATGTGCATGTGTATAATGATGTAATGTGCCCTGGATAAGGCGTCTGATAAACAACAAATAAAGATTGTAGTGCCAGACTTGCAACTTGTACTGAAAGGAGCATGGCAAGAGCACCCATGATCGAAAGCCCAGGGATGAGTGAGGGCCCTCTATGGAGTGTGTGTGTTATAAAAATAACATTTAGTGGTGACAGCTCAACATGTTACTATACACTATTAGACGCCCACCATACAGTTTTCCACTGAGCAGAGACATAACCCCAGGCAAATAGTCGGCAGTCCCTCTTGAGGTGCATTTGCGTCATGTGGCTGATAAAATAATAATTGCACTTCTACAGCGTTTTTCACCCAAGCAACAACTATAATAAGAGTAACAACTATAATAGGACATCTGGGTGCAGGTTGAGCCCAGAAGGTTATGTTAGGAGTAGCGGCGTTTATCGCTCGCAGCCCTCCTTCGCATTTGTGAATTGGGCATTCAGTCATTATGTGTTCCGTGGTTTCTTTTGGGTGACCGCAGTCGCACACTCACTAACTCATCCACTCAGTTGCTATGTGCTCCAGCGTCTGTTTGAGTGACAGCAGTCACATACTGCTGGAGGAGTTTTATTTTTCCACTTGTGCATTAAGTTCCTGTATCTGTCTGCATGGTCTGTGCCGTGGATGTGCTTCAGAGGCGCTGGCCATGAGTTTCGCAGACGATCAAAGCCCGAGATCGTTTTTGTCGGGTCTTTCATGAGGTGTATTTCCGTGCCTGCTTGTGAAATACATTCTACATTCCGAGCTTTTTGAGGTTTTAAACTGCTCTCGAGATGCAATCCTAAGCCACCGAGCACAGCACAGCTTCACCAAATATATCCTCGGCATAAGCCTCCAAGTCTAAGCAGTAATACATACATTCGGAGCCCAAAAGGTTACTCTACATATGTCAGAAATTGTAACGGAGACTGTTAGGGTACAGGAGGGAGATAGATCCGTTGTATAATTCAGCTTTAAGGAAGAAGGAACCTCGGTAATATGTATCAAGTATTTACTCAGGAAAGCCACACAGAGACTGGAGAGTTTGATTTCTAGAAGGTCCCAGTTTTTGGATCTTTAGCAATTCTACGTTATTATATCTCGTGGAGACAAAAAAAATTGGAGTAAACCAATGCAGAACAGGTGAAAAACGCACAAATGGAGCACAGAACGGCACTAGAGTAAAGAATCAAACTCAGGGCCGTCTTGCTCTAAGGCACATTTGTTACTACGGCATCAACGCTGCAAATTCGTGAATCATTCACGCACTACTGTTTCTAACAAAACCAGATATATGCCTTGATCAGTCGTAATTCTGGCTTCATAATTCACCATGTCAAAATATCATTGTAACGTTTAACCAGGATTATATGTTAATGTAGACTTGGTAGCCATGGGAACATTAAATTGTCTCCAGCACCTTTCCTTATCACATGTTAGGGTTCACACCTGTCCTGGTTTCCCAGGATTAGTCTGCCTCGAGCGTAGCTGTGTTGGAAAAATCTTTAATTGTAATGATGTCGGTTTTCACAGCTCGATGCATGATGATTGCTTCGAAAAGCTGCTCTCTCGAGACAGCCGCGTCGATCGCTTCCTCTCTCTCCTCACCTCGTTACGTTTCGCCTCACACGTTGGAGGCATCCTCAGGTGCCGTGCCTGAGGCGCAGTGCCTCAGGATGCCTCCAAGGCGTGAGGCGAAACGCCGCGAGGTGGAGAGAGGGAGCGATCGACGCGGCTGTCCCGAGACAGCATCTTTTCCTTTTCAGCACCAGAATAATACATTACTAAAGACACTGCACGCAGGTGCAGTTCTCCCCTCTTCCAATTCTGTTTGAAATTCGTCTGCCAGCTATACATCTCAGTATTATTTGTACCTCAGTGAGTGCAACCCTGGTCAAAGGAGGGATTAAGGACATCAGGGCATGAGGACAGTGCTCTCATTCAGAGACCTATAACAGAGCAACACCTTGGGCAGGACAGCCGCACGCGTTTTTAAAGTAACTGTTTCTCTCTTCACAATCAGATTTCAAAGGCGATAGCCACAAATCAAAACCATCTTCAAGGTGACAGAAATTAATGCAGCGGATGCCAATCGCTCGCGCGGCGGATGACAAGAGAGTATGACACCTGAGGCAGATCCCAAGGGCAACACGGCTGCCTGATCAGGAGTCCAGTCGAGCAGCATCCCTACAGTCAAATGGCAACATGAAGGAAATCTCGGCAGTGCGATACCATCCGTCCAAACGTTTTCACTGAGCTGCCGTCTCCTGGCGATGGTCGTTGTGCCCATGCGATACCCTTTCCACCGAAATGAAAAGGGGTCCATGCCACGAGACTGATTATAAGAACGACTGCTACTAAACCCGGTATTTAAAAAAATATATACAATATATCACGTGCACGCATTTCTTCAATGTCTAAGATATTTGGAGAGAATGATTCAGAGATGCGAGGAAACTGTACAGTTTGAGGAGAAGATACGCACAGAGCTGGCGCCAACATTGCAGATATTGCGTCCTATTTATTATAATGTTATCGGCCAAATTAATTACCGAGAGTTTGTTTGAACCATGATTAGGCACTTTTGTATTGGGCCATTCAAAAAAATGGTGTCATGATCTACCTGTAGGGTGGCGCGGTGGCCCAGTGGTTAGCGCTGACGCCTCACAGCAAGAAGGTCCCGGGTTCGAATCTCTCGGCTCGGGTGCCTTTCTGTGTGGAGTTTGCATGCTCTCCCCGTGTCCGCGTGGGTTTTCGCCGGGTACTCCGGTTTCCTCCCACAGTCCAAAAGCATGCTCCTGGATAGGTTGATTGGCTCGCAGACTAAAATTGTCCCGCAATGCCCGGCGATGGACTGGCGTCCCGTCATCGGGTGTATTCCTGCCTTACGCCCTGTGTTTCCGGGATAGGCTCCGGCTCACCGTGACCCTATATAGGATTAAGCGGTTTCAGATAATGAGATGAGAATCTACCTGCACTCGACAGTCAACTCGTCAGGTGTGTCACGTGAGCAGAACTTGCGAATGATTTCGTCCTTCAGCACACGGGTGTGCTAGAGAACAGTGCATTGGTGTGTTGGGGAGCAAACCCACAAGGCTTACAACAGAGTTCGACGTTTCTCTCATAATTACAATCACCTTCATCAGGCACCTCGAACAATGCTTCCGGAGATGTCCAGATTATCGGTATTTATATACAGGGGGGTTGTGATGTCATCACCCTGTGCCCACCCATGCACATTACAACATATTATATTGATATATAATCATACACGTGTTACAAATTAGGTGAGTCACAACGAACAGGCAGAGATTATCAATTATGTTCATACAATGAGTATTGTCAGATATTACCACTACACCACCCTGATGCCCAAGCAAACGTTCTAACCATAAAATCTAAGACTCGTGGAAGCAGACATTTTCTAGGTACCGAACCTATGTTGTGGCATAAAACAATAAGGTTTTTTTTTTGTACAAGTTGTGCACCACCTATTGGTCGTCACATTCTACCCACGCACAGTTTAGGAGCCGCAATTCAAATCCTTCGGACCACTCCACTTGACGATGTTCGGCTTAAGGTCCACGCTGCAAGTTTGAAAACGTTATTGTCAGCGCAGTACCCATCGAGCGGAGAGACAAGGATGCTGTGGACTCTCGGCAGCTACGAGTTGTCCAATGCGAGCACTCGTAGCTTGGGAAGACAACTTCTTGAGGCTACAAAGACGTCGGCCATCGTGAGAAACACATTTGTTGTATGTGTCGTGTAACAAACGCTGGCCCCGATCTCCTCCTCAGCAGCCCCACGCTGCATAAATGGTATTGAAGGGGATGTGGGTTAGGGTTTGTGTAAAGACTTGCACACATTGTAGATTGTATTCCTTGTATATTTAGTTTTGGAAAACTTGCTCGTAAACGCAACAAAATTAGATGTAAAAGTCAAAAGTCTCCCAGTCTCTTCTGTCAACGCCCCTCTCACTCCCACGTCACTCCCCCTTATAGATCCCTCAGCCCCTTGCCTATTATCTCCCTAAAGCGCGCCTCCTCCTCACGCCCCCCCTCACCGAACAACCTCACAATGACTGAGACCGGTCTCGACCAGAGTTGTTTCGCCCAAAGGGGCAAACCGCTTACCCTCTCTCAACTTTCTATGACCACCCTTCCGTCGACCACCCCCACGGCAACAGCGGCACAGCTAATCAGGCCCGACCTGCGCCCCGTCCAACCAAACCGCCGTAACCCGGAGATCAACCCGATTGCACGGCACGAGCGTCGGGACGCACCTAGCCTGGCACGATGCGGGGCTTGGCATCAGATAAGACCCTGGGGAGCATGGGCATAGGGTGAAGGCATACTGTAGCACAGGCCTTGCCTCCAGGAGCTGAGAACATATCCACTGAGCATCTGGCTCTGTTATGAATTGTAGTGCAGGAAGGTCTCGACCAGAGTTAACAAGATCCATGTGGATCTATGACACATTGTCCTACGGATCTTGTTAACGCTGTATTATTGAGACAAATACCTAAAACGCTATGGCTATGTAGATCTTCTTGGTTATTATTTCATCCACGCCACAGTTTCACGTTAAGCTCTCATTTCAGAATGATCTGCACTGTATAAAGTGAGTAACGTCTGAGATAATAGCAAGCTGTATTTGACATCCCGTTGCCTGTTTACATGCTAGTGTAGTACAATAGGACACTAAATCCATTTTTATTCTTCTCTAACATAATATTGCTATGGCTGCTTTTAAAAGTTCATTTTTCCAAGTCAACTTTGGTTTTGGAGCATTTATGTTCTGCAGTATAGATTTATTATTGTGCACCGTTTCGATTTCTTCTGCAAAGTGGTTGTTCCCGCTTTAATTTCACTTTGGTTATTTGTTTTGCTCTGGTTTCTGTCCGCTTCGTTGCTCTGATTTGTTTTCCTTTATTACTTTCGTAATTTTGCTGAGCCAAGTCACTCGTGCATATGCGACTCGCACAGTCTCATCTGTTTTCATCTGGACAAGCGAAATGAAACTTAAAATCTCGCTATCTGGTCCTTCAATGGAATAGAAATATCCGTATACACGTGGAATAGAAATGATCCGAATGGACGTTTATATTCCATTGAAACAGATCAACTGGTAGAGGTGGGAATCACACAGCAATGTCGTGGAGAAGCTCTCTGCTCAGTTAAAGTTTCATTCTGGGAATTTAATTGGGCAGCACGGTGGCGCGGTGGGTAGCGCTGTCGCCCCACAGCAAGAAGGCGTGGATTCGATTCTCGACTCGTGTTCCTTTCTCTGTAAAGTTTGCGTGCTATCTGCACGTGTCCGCATGGATTTCCGCCGGGTACTCCGGTTTCGTTTCACAGTCCAATGCTCTATGAGGGACTATTGTGCCACAAGGGCATAGCCCTGCCTTGTGCTGTGTCTGCTGAGATAGGCTCCAGCTCACCACAACTCTGTAGAGCATTAAACGGGTGTTGATAATTGTCATCATCATTATCAAAAAGTAACTGATCCGATGCAGGGTCACAAGGGGCCAGAGCCTATCCCGGCAGACAGATGACACAAGGCGGGGCTATACCCAGGATGTGACACCAATACATCGCAGAGCACCTTTTTGGGGCAATTTACGCAGCAGGCCAATTAACCTCGGCAGCAGCTTGTTATTAGACCGTGGGAGGGAACCAGAGTACCCGGCAAAAACCCACGTAAACACAGGGAGAGAACACGCAAACTCCACACAGAAGGGGGCCCGAGCGAGGAACCAAACCCAGAACTTTCTTGCTGTCAGACAGCAGCGCTACTCACTGCCCACCCGAGTATTGTTAATTAACACGTTAATAAATGTAAATTAAATAACGTTTTTTTAATTGTATATTCCATCATCGTATATTTTTATTTTGTTTAATGATTTCGCACTGCTTCCTTAATGTTCGTATTGATATCAAGTTTATGACGTGTGCTTATTCTGTTGTAGCTGTGGTCTCCTTTGAAAGAGACTATTCGTCTCAATAGGCTCGCTCCTGGTAAAAATTTAAATTTGAAGAAATGTATTTTGAATGGGATAGTGCATACATATATTTTGAGATTCGAATGCATCATTTGTATAAATTGCAAGAGTTATTTATTCACTAAAAATTGCTTCCAGAATTTGTAAACTTCGGCATTTTCGCCATGAATATGACAAAGCCCGCAGATATCACGTAATGTTTGTGGCATCTCGAGGATTAACGGCTTAAATTGGAAAAATGCGATTCAGCATGAACTGGATGCTTCTTTTCCTGTGTGTGCAGATGACACGCTGCGTACGAGAGTGAAAACACCACACCACTAAGCCTCACTCTGACCGAAATGACCTCCGGTGAATGGGAAAATATCAACCTACAGCGCCGTGCGAGTGCAGGTGTGTGGGCCCTCGTATTGCCATTTTTCCACATTTCTCCCACCACGCTGCTGCGGACTTGGGGTGAGTTTCAATGCGACTCACTTTCTCTCTTCAATCGCCCCCCGCACACCACCCGCAGTGGGGAATCGGGGAAATGCTCGATAACTGCTCCTCGGCTGTAAATTGACGGTTTTACGACCGCCCCTCCTGTACAGTGGTGGCAGAGCGATTCCATGATAATGCCCACAAAACACAACCTTTCGTGCCTCCACTCACACCGATTGCAGCCTTCCCCCGTACACGGCAGCGTTGTCTGTGAAGCAGCGCAGGTGTTGGAGCGAGCTGTCGGGAATGTGGGGGCTATTCAACCACGCAATGGTTGTTCAGTATCGACCCCTTGTCCAAGCCGTGTCAAGGCTCATGCTCACAGTTTTTCACTCTTAGACTCGTAGAAGAAGAAGAGTGAAAAACTGTAAATATCTCGTGCGTTTTTAAGAACAGTGGAATTTTCACCATAACCCCCACCCCCCTCCTCCTCCTTCCCAGACCCCTCCAGGAGCCGCATGACAAGGGAGGTGAGTTGAGCCCTGCCTTCATCGATTTTATTTCCGTCAAACTTTGAATCCTCTCTGCAGAAGCCCGTATTGCAGCAGCCCGTATTGCTAATGGAAGGAAATGGAAGATAGCCACACTTATTCATTTGCTTTAGTCTCCATAGCTCAGTTTCAACATAATGATAATCTGTAACGCAGTACCAATATCAGTAACCATGCTCTTAAAGGGAACGAGACCGTAGCAGGCTGTCTGTGCAGTGGTAACATCTGCGGTGCACACAGAGAAGGCCCCGGCCGAGGCGATTTGATTCCTGCCTTTACGTGTGGTGTTTGTATGTTCTCCCCGTACTCTGCGCGTGTTTTCTCCGGATTCTTCAGTTTTTTTTCTGACATATAAATTAAACATTCATTCATTAATTGGCCGATAACATCATACACACGTCACTGTGCCTGCTTGGGAACATTTAATCCTAGTTTGTTAAATCTTTTGTTTAGCTTATTTTACGTCAACAATTTGGCTTTCAGTTGAACTGTCCTGATGTTGTTGTGGACATACCGTTCTCTCTACAGCTCAAATTTGTATAAAAAAAACCCAAAAAAAGATATTGTTGCTGATTTGCTGTTCTTATGTCGTTCTTACTGACATGCTGTTCTCTCCGCAGCTCTGTGCAGCGCTTTGTGACCCTCGGGTGAAGCGCGCTATAGAAGTGCAATTATTATTATTATTACTTGTTCCGTAAGGCTTTCAAGTCCTCTGGATGGGACTGTTGATGTGGCTTACTGTTGTCGTGCCGGGATGATGGCTCGCTGCCGACCTGCACCTGCTCGGGAACATTTATTCCTTCCTTGTTTGCTGCACATATTTTTTTTAATCGCTTATTTTTACGTCTTCTAAATTATAGCCATTATTTATCTTTCAGTTGAACTGTTCTGATGTTGTTGTTGTTGACATGCCGTTCTCTCCGCAGCTCCGTGCAGCGCTTTGTAGTCCTCGGGTGAAAAGCGCCCCAGAAGTGCAATTATTATTATAATATACAGGATCCAATGTTTGTCACGGGCTAACTACGTGGATTGACTCCCACCCAGCAGGTTGCCTTGCACGCCTGGCTTATCATTTCTTCAAACGGATCTCTTCGGAATTCAGTGAATACGTAGCACGTGTATCACATTGTAAAAAAAGAGATTATATAAATAGACACATCAGAGCATCTTGTTCGGGAATATTCACACTAATAGATGTGCACTTACATGTGAGAAGAGGCTCATAACATTGAGAATCATTGAACCATTCTCTGGCACGGACCAATACGCGGGACACCTAAAGTGTAATTCTGTAATCAGTAACATTTCATTTGCAGTTTTCATCACCCGCGATGTGCGTGTCATCTCGCCTTACCGTGACCACTGTTTTTCACCCACCCGAACACCTTGACAATAATTCAAACACAATTATTTGGTTGCGCTTAAGCACTACGGAAACATATGAATAAAGACAAACAACGGTACAATGCGCAGCACTTGTCCACAAGACCGAGTACTGGGCACGAGTGATGGAAGCGAGCTAGGAAACGTTACACAGGCAACTGGGTCAGAGAGGGAACGGTTTGAGCAAAATAATCAGCAAAACAAAAAATAGACTCGATAATTGGCGCGCTTACTTGCGAATGATTTTAATGAGGTGTCGGTCGCCATTTGAGATTCCAGTGAGATGTTCGCACCCTGGAGACGGGAAGAAAAATACCGATGAGAGGTGATTGTGCCCATCCTTGTCGAGATAACAGATGGATGCTCGCTTCCGTGTGACTGGGAATAGACAGATTTGCGTAGAATGAAAGTGATGACCCAACCAAAGGACGTTTGGATTATGTCGCTTTACTTTTCACAACCTGCCCCGTGCGGCACAGCGTGAACGCAAACTTTCCGTGTTAATCGTCCCTCGCTTTGCTCCGAATGTAGTATCAAGCGTAAGTTCTTTTGACCCAATTGCAAAATGTCATCTTTCGTGAAAAACTGATGTGCGTAACAATGCGCTCAACATTGGAAATAAATGTTGGGTAGTACCATTGACTGAAAGGCGATATGCAGGGTAATGATGCAAAATAGTATCATATCAAAGACTAACATGTAAAGAAAGCAAAATCACTGATGGTAAAATGATAATCGTTCTGAAAAAGTCGGAGGGGGGGAGGATGAGAATTAATTTCAAATTTGTCTTGAGGATGGGAAGACTTGTGAACGTAGTTATGTATGATGAGCCCTCGGGTTGTTTGACAAAGAACTCTGTTCACCAACCACTAACTGTTATTCAGAGCTCAGAGTCGAACCCAAGCGATCACTGTGCCAATATTCCACCCCAAGGCATTGCAATATCTCATCTCATCTCATTATCTGAAACCGCTTAATCCTATATAGGGTCACGGTGAGCCGGAGCCTATCCCGGAAACACAGGGCGTAAGGCAGGAATACACCCGACGACGGGACGCCAGTCCATCGCCAACATTGCAATATCGAAATGATATAATCACCTATACTTGCAGGAACACTGGTTAAAAAAAATCCTTTCAAAGTGAAGGATTCAGCTGTGAGCGTGTTTGTTTATGGCCAAGAATGCATATTTATATTTCTGTGTGTTCGATACATAAACATTACATTTTAAATGTAATTTGATTGTAATCTGACAGTCCAAAGACATGCTCTCGAGATTAATTTTCCTGACCAAATTGACTCTGGCACCGTGAGATGTTGTAACTGGGTTACCACTCCGCACTGGAGAACTGTCAAAAATAATCTACAAAGCTAAATGGTTCCTTCCAAATTAATGAAAAAAAACTGACTGATGGAAAACTAAACAGTGTTTTTTTGTAGATTAGTAAAGCAGTGTGACAAGTATTTTCAGAGCAGCAGAGCCTTGCTTGCCAGCCAATCCCCGTATCGATGAGCATACCAAATTTCATCTCACATGAAAAATGAGTCATGCAAATACACATATTGATTGGTAAGATATAAAAAGCTCTCATAATGAAAGTTTAGAGACCAAGGTTGAAATCTGCTGAACCAGAGAAACCCTGTCGCGTGTGCGTTACACGCAGCTATTTGCAGCGCTGAGTGATATCTGAAGCTGCCCTGTCATCTCCCATTTTCACCAACCCGCAATAACCAGCGTGGGATGATAACCCTCATCTACTCCTCCTAATATTCAACATGGAATTAAGCGTGAATCAACAGAGGCCTCTACAATCTTTTCATCATCATCAATGTAAAGAGGTCCCATCCATGAATCGTGAGCTTATCGTGGAGAAGATTGTGTCTTCCAATGAACCACAGAGCTATCTCACCTGGGCTCCAGCGCTCCTGCGAGGGTCTCCCTTGGTGAACAGGTCCAGGGAGAGGTTCCAGACAAATGATGATCCGAAGACCCTTAAATGAAAAGAGTTTGGAGTCAGGAAGGACGTCTGGCTGTAATTTCCTGCTCCCTGCCTCCCCTGTTAGGGGGCAGCCAACCAACGTGGCTCAACCTGGAAACCAGCCATTGGAACCGGAAACAATACGAACATTCACGTGAGTGGATGGAGGATTATCAAGGTGATATGCAGGGTGGTCATAATAGTTTCCTTGGGCTAGTTTCGGTTTCAAGAAGTGAAATATCAAAAGGGAATGAATATTATACATGGATCGACTTGGCAGCTTGTAAGGATACACACTGCCATATTGCACAAGAGTGCAAGCGGATAGGACTGCATTATCACCGGGCAGAGTTGTAATAATTTATCCTATGCCAGGGCGCTTTAAAGGCTAATACTTGTCAATCATTAATTCGCTGTAAACTCCGTTTTTTTTCCGTGGTGCCTTTTAATGGACAACATCTTTATATCAGAAAAAGGCCCTGTGCTTAAGGGGTACGTAGCTGTTTTGAAAAGTGATTTCGTTTAATGCCCTTGGCTGCCCATGTTAGGTGTGGTTAAGATGCAAGTCAATATCAGAACGCCCCAACCACGGTTTCAAGCGGTTGTTCACCACAAGCAGTTTCGTCTGGTGACCCCACGTAAAGGTATTGTGGCTTCCTCACGGCTTTGCTAACTCATTACGGGTCATTCTATTCCCATTCTGTAGATGTTGGTGCTGGGTTGATATCTTTGTCATGCGATGTCTATGCCGTTCACACCCCCCCCCTCTCCTTTATCTCTTTATTCTGCTCTTCTATGTCTCTTCTTTTTTTTCCTCTCCCTTCTCTCTCATTTTCTTTCCTGTCTGTGGTCGCAACGAGGGGCTGCTTTAGTTCCACTCGATTATACCAGCGGTGTCATTCCCGTTCAACCCTCAGCAGATGTCCACTGACTGTCAGTGACACGGTCTTGTGATTCTCTCCGGTGTTTATCATCGCTTAAACGTCTACTTTATAGGGGCACCAGCAACGCTGACTGCCTTATGTTTGGTTGATAAGCAGGCGGCAGGCCATCATCTATCCCCCTAATATTCTCGCTCGCAGGTGATGGAGAAGGAACCGGCGTTCGCGGCAGAGAAATTGTTTTATTCTTATTGTCGATAACCTTGGAATGAAGGCGTTGACCCTGGCGAGCGCTCAGTATGCAGGGGTGACGGGAAGACAGCCTGCTGTTTGAAGGACATATCGAGGGGGTATTGTGTGACTGCGGTCAAGAGGTACAGCTGAATGTGGCCACTTCCCTTCCGCAAGATGCTTGCTAGCTGGCCAAAAACATCTTGCTATATCAACAACGCAGTCACTGGCAAATGCTGTCGCCAGCTTACCGCACGCCTGCCTTCACCCTCCCCCGCCTCTCTAGTTTATCACGCCTCTTAGATGTTCGCATGTGAATAGGAATGCACTTCTCGGTGTAAGTGCCGTTTTTCAAGGGCTTGCGTGTCCTGATTTCTGGTCCACGGCGAAACGCAACACGCATTGTGCATTTCAGAAGGCACCCGCGCGTTCGCTCCTCCCACCCTCCCGTGACAAATCATTACGTGACGATGTCAGCATCGTCAGCACCCGCTTGTGCTCTGCCAGACGTGTTACTCGAGTGTCAGTTGGTGCTTTTATTTTACAGTTCCTGTTCGGATGTGCAAAGAGTTGTGAACTTCGAATGTAGTTGTGTCTTGCAGGCAGTGCCAAAAAACAGATGCATTTTTAAATTCAGCTCATTTCCCTTTTTAATGCATTGTGGTGCAATGTGTGTGTGTGGGTTGTTGCAATTTATTCAACAGGCAAAGCAGACGAGGTCAGACCATGAGGACTAAGCCAGAAAAGGTAACGAGTTACGCAGAAACTTTTCTCCCTGGGTGAGGATAAATGATGAAGGAAATGGCCGCTTGATTTAAGGCTTCACGTTGAGTTTCTTCAAGGCCCACCTATCATTCGCACAATGCAGCTTTCTCAACGCATTTTCTATACACAATACAAGACTGCCATTATATTTAAGACGTATTGAAAGATATTCTAGGGTTTATCAAAGAGTCCTTCGGCTTGTAGCTTTGGCAGATGGAATTACAAAGAAGGGAATCCTTCTCCCAGTCTGTGAAACACTTTGACATCAAGACGTTCAGACGGATAAGGCTAGAGCTAAGGTACCTTCTATTCGGTTTGGTAACATCCGTTCCTCACAGCAAGAAGATGCTGCCAGAGACCGTTCTATTCCTGCATCAGGCACCTTTCTTTGTGGAGTTTGTATGTTCTCCCCTTGTTCTGCGTGGGTTGTCTCCATGTTCTCCAGTTTCTGGGAGTGTCTACCATGTTGGTGTGGGCTGACCACATGGCTGGCTGCCTCCCCTTCCACCTTAATATCCTACATTGCCTGGGGAGAGACGCTCTAAATGCAATAATTTAGGATTTGCACAATGTTCATTCTCACGCATACGAAACTGTTTGGATTTATCCATCCAATCATATGTAATACATTACATGCCAAATATATATAATATTGACAAGACAGAAGTCTTGCTTGTCAGGACCCTGCACCAGTTTTCCAAGGTTGAACCCATCCAATTGATGCTGACGACCAGACCATCGAAGTTGCTAAGGCAGCCCGGAGTCTAGAAGTGACTCTTGATTCCTCACTCACTTTCGTGACACACATCAACAAGGTAGATTGATAGATAAACTTTATTGTCATTTACTCCTTATGCAATTGCAGTCTACTGAGGAAGGAAATTACGTTTCTCGTGATCCCGGTGCAAAAACAAAACCGGGCTGAATCCACATTTCATCAGGGCAGAGCAAAACATGCAGACGATGCAGACTACATATAGGTGAGTGAAGGTGACGAAGGTAGCCGACTTCCATCTCAGAAACATAGCCAGACTGCACAACAGACTGTCACCTTCCAATGCTGGTAAGCTAAAACACATCTGTATCGCTTCACAGAACGATTATTGCAATGCACTATTCCCTAGCATCCCTGTCTACCTGATCAATAGTCTCCAATGTGTGCAGAATGTGGCTTCTCGAGTCCTCACCCGCACACCCATCCACGATCACATATCCCTAGTACCGGTGTCTCTCCACTGGCTACCGGCTAAATATAGGATTGAATTCAAGATCCTCCTTCTCACCTACAAGGCTCTCACTGGCGCTGCTCTGACATACATCAGTGACCTACTTCAGTCGCCCCCCTCAGCACAACTTCGACCCTCTAATACTGGCTTGCTGTATGTGCCCCAGATCGCACCTCCATTCGATGGGAGACAGAGCTTTCTCATGCACCACTGCCAGACTCTGGAACTCCCATTCAAGATTCGGTCAGCTGAGTCCCTGGGCATCTTCAAATCCCATCTCAAGACTCACTTGTTCCATGGCATTGAAGTCCTCTGGCTAGGACTGTCGATGCGGCTCACTGTCATTGTACTTGAATGATGACTCGCTGTTGACCTGTACCTACTCAGGAACATTTATCCCTTCATTTGTTTAACAATTCGTTTTTATCTCCTATTTAATGTCCTTCTCTGATTTACAGCTATTATTTTACTTTTAATTGATCAACTCTGATGTTTTTCTTGACATGCCGTTCTCTCCACAGCTCAGATTTATAACGAAACAACCCACAATGTTATCTTTGCTGATATGCCGTTCATATGTTGTTGTCGTTGACGTGCCGTTCTCGCCACAGCTCTGTGCAGCGCTTTGTGACCCTCGGTTGCAAAGCGCTCTCGAAGTGCAATTATTATTATTATTACCACGGCACAGACAGCCTACCATAAACAAAGAGCCTCAAATCTCCCCCCAAAAAGCCCCATGTGGGTTACGTTGCCGTCGTTCTTGTAAGTGTGCGGGATGTAGCTGGTATGGGGGGTAATTAACACAAACCTTAACAGTGACCTTCAACAGCACCGTTTCTTGGCTGGTAGACGTGCAGTTAATCGGTGCTCTGGATTAAACCCAAGTAAACGTGGCTCACTCTAGGACGAAGTGTTTTGGAGAAGAAAAAAAAACTTGGCACCGGCTGGCTGCGTATCTGCCTTCCCCCCCTCCTCCTCCTCTCTCTTCGGGTGACTCGCTGCGACTCCGTGAATGTGTGCCCTCGGTGAGCGGGCGTGGGATTTGCTGCGCGCGTTACAAATTGAATTCCTTCTTTTAATATCGCCTCATTACAAATCGCATTTTGTTAAACGCATTTCCCTTTATTCATCCACTTGAGAGATGATGGTTTATTTTTGCAACTGGACAGGCTGATGGTTAAGACATTTTATTATATGTGTATAATCAATCTGTAGCCGTTCTACATGTGTTTTTATTCAGTTTAACTCCACTGAATTCTCCAGCATCTGAAGATAATGGAGTGGTGAACATAGGTGTTTTTTTGTATTAGATTGAGTTATGCCTGCGTGTAGTTTATGAAATAAAGGAAGCTAAATTATTTTTGTAACCATGATCATAGAAAAACAATACGTGGATAACAGTATGGAGTACAAATTTACTTTGAACAATAATGCTGAATTAAAATTAATTGTGAAAAAAAACACGACCACATAGTTATTTTAAAATGCAGTTTAGAAATTGCCCGCTTTTGTTTTACATATACCCAAAGGTACCTATTTCAATTTCTGAATGTCATGGGACAAAACGATACCTCTATAGAATCTTAAAAAGACACTTTGAGCGATGAATAAACAGCATTCTAACCACAAACAGATGGGGGAGACAGTCATTATCAGAAAAAGAAACGGCACAAACGAAGGGGAGTGGAAGATAATCTCAAACTATCATCTTATCATCAAGGAATGTCCTTGCAGCCCGACGGACTTTGGACCGCATGCTGTGTCAGCGGACCTCCGCTCGGAATACGACAGTGAATTATCCCAAGTACCTCAGCCTCGTCCTTCTTGGCAGAGTCTGATTGGGCTGTAAGGTTCGGAACTGACAACACGCAGGCATATTGAAAAATTGAATCATCTGGATCCCTGATTGCATCGCGCAATGAAAAAAATGGGTGGGAGGCATGGACGATGGGAAACAGATGTGGACCTTGGTGCCTTTAGAAAGGTTTGTTTTGTTTGCCTGTTTTTATTGACGGATCTCCAGAACCACAAAGCAGGTGTTGATTGTAAAGCACATCAGTCGGGAAGTTATGCTATAAAGGAGAAAAGGACATATACAAAGAGCATAAATAAAACGCGTCTATATATACACACCCTCGTACGAGTGCTGCACATTATTGTTTTGCTGCATACCATATTCAAGGCGCATCACAGATAGAGCTATGCTTTGTTAGAAAAGCTTAACACCTGGCTATATTACTACGGAATGACTTTTCAAGTGGCTTACCATACACAAGCCGATTTTGTGTTGCCGTGGAGCATATTAGACACGCGTAAATATCAGTAGATGTCCACTATTTGCATCTACGTATACATAAAATATATAGATCCTGGGCCACCAGCCTGTTGGCTTGCTGGACAAATAATATCCTGCAGAAATTTTTTTTCAGCAAACAGGTAAGGCTTTAAACAAATGCCATATGTTTAATTTAAAAAAAAAATGCCATGCAAAAACTCAGTTCTTTTCCGTGGAGCATTATGAGTAAAACAAAATATAATTATAACTCCGTCTTTCCTCTGCGTATGCATTCAAGTATTCCTCATTCCACTTATTTTCTAGTAGCTATTATATTTCATCCTCGTTCTTATCAACATTTTCATTCATGCCAACATGATCTTGACAATTGCTTCCAGTGTGGCTATGGCTGCGAAAAGCATATCCGCAAAGAAAATAGTCACAGTTTTTAGAGGCAGTGTTTGAGCCTCCGAGTGATGTGGTGCCAATTACATTATCAAGTGCTTGCACCTTAATCATAGGTAGACATTGAATCTGGTGGGTCACCAGCCTTACAATGGATATAAATATAATCTCATAATGTACTTGTCATTCTCACGTCAAAACAATATTTACCCAACATATAACAAACAAATCATTGACGCTGTATAATTAAGCTCTCCAGTACAGGACTAAGGGACTGTTTAATTTACATAACATTTCAATCTTAGCTCTGTGCAGCCCCTGACGACCTTTGGGTGAAAAGAGACTCAGAAATGTTAATTATTAGAATTATTAGCCGGATAGGTGTTTGCGATTCCTCTGCATGCCTGTGGCGAGTTGTCGAGTCGTGCCGTGTGTTGTCTGGCAAGATGATCGACGTTTCGAGCGTGGTGTTGGGCCCTTCCCCAGGCACCGGACAGGTCGGTCAGACATCCTGTCATACAACACGCGAAAATCCATGAGGCCCAAAGAGAGTTTCTCAATCTCAGTCCTCATATCGGTCATCACATTTATCCATCCAGTTATTTATCTTTAATTCCAAGGTTTTCGTGACCAATATTATCAATGACATCTCATTTTTTTGGGTCAGGCCACGTGAAAAATTATAGATTATAAAATAATGTCGTTCAACCCCCCACCACCCGACACGGCCAATCGGCAAGGGGTTGTCACGTTGAACAGAAGAAGCGCCAATTCCTTTACGATCTTCAGCCCACACCGGTGCGTTTAAAAGCGACCCAATAATATTTAATAAACAATGTATTGTACGTTGACGTTTCGCTGATAATTACGTTCAGCATCATCAGGCACCGGCGCCAGCAGCTGGGCGAGCAAATGACCCGCGTTCCGCTTCCGGGTCGGTTTATATAGGGGTTGTGATGCCCCCACCCACGTGATCCGGCGCCCCGCGGGACACAACTGGGCAATGTGGTTGATTAGGGGTTAACTGAGTTATTCAATGTGTGATAACCCTGGTCACGAGGTGTTGTGCGAGGGATTATGTTAAACAATGATGTGTGGGAGCCATTGAGCTGTGCAGCTCTTTTTAACAGTTGTCCAACGGAGAGGGGGTGAGCTAGTTACAACTTCACGGGGCCACCAGGGACAATTAAGTCAGGACAATTAACCTCGGACGCGTATCTTTCGACTGCGACAGGAATCCAGAGCACGTGGTCAGGGAGAAAGCGTGCAAAGGACAGACACAAAGGTACCTGAGCCCCCGGGTGGAATCGAACCAAGACCCCGTTGCTGCGAGGCAGCGGCGCTGCTCACCGCGCCATCGTTCTCTCCAACATCATCACCTTCAGCAGCTGCGTAAATCCTTTGTACGAGGTTGCAAGGCGGGCAGAGCCTATCCCGGCAGACACGGGGCGCTAAGCGGGGGCCACAGTTATGACGGGATG
>JAZEWT010000016.1:20038391-20054569 GCA_036362905.1 Mordacia mordax | reverse complement strand
TTTCCGGGATAGGCTCCGGCTCACCGTGACCCTATATAGGATTAAGCGGTTTCAGATAATGAGAATGAGATGAGAAATGTAACATTGCTAACATATTTTTGCACATTTAAAAGTATATATATATATATAATTGTGCAAATCTAATTCGTTTAGCCGTCCAGCCATGCTCTGCTCATAAGTTTTAAAACATGGCACAGCACTGGCTAGTTAATTAGGAATAGTTTTGTGGTGAGTTTAATGTGTTTATCCCTTGGAATGGATGAACTTCCCCATCCAATTGCCCTGGCTTGCCCTGCGCTGTAAAGATATAAACAGGCAGCCTTTTTAATTCGTTGGTTCCATGGAAACTTAACATTGTGAAACAAATGAACGTCCACCATGCCTTGACCCATTTGCATGTCGACTGCAGAGCATTTGCAGAGCGGTTCACGCTCTAAAGGTCCTCGTGATGCCCTCTCTGTGAGAGTCATTAGGGCGCCGTTCACTCCATTGTGAATTTGTTAGCCGCACTGTTAATGTTAATGTTGTCGACTTTCAATTAGTGCGAAAAGTTGTTGTTGTTGTATCTGTGATCGCTCTTCATCCTAAAAATTGTCCTTAATTCGGTCGTTGGGCAAGGAGATATGGTGCAAAGCCGCTGCATTTGGTGTGCTTGGACAATGTTGTTGCTTGACGGTTGTGTAACAGCGCCGCGTCCAGAAGACGCGTGGCACGTTTTTTCCATCATTATTTTTTGAAAGGGAGAGAAAACAAAATGTTGCCGGCTCTGTACGTTGTTGCGCTACTGATGAATGTCAGATTGAGGCATTCCGCGGCGCAGGAAGAGGTTTGAGTGACAATATAGCCAAGCGCTCTGGATGTCCGAAGCTATTGTGTGCGTGGAGTTTGACATCAAAGCACGTAGATATACAGTTTTACATTACTTCCCCAGGCGGCGCGGTGGCCCAGTGGGTAGCGCTGTTGCCTCACAGCAAGAAGGTCCCGGTTTCGAGTCTCGGCTCGAGTGCTTGCTGTGTGGAGTTTGCGAGTTCTCTCCCCGTGTCCGCGTGAGTTTTCGCCAGGCACTCCGGTTTCCTCCCACAGTACAAAAAACATGCTGCTACATAAATGTATTGGCTCGCAGACTAAATTGCCCGCAGTGCTCGGCGATAGACTGGCGTCCCATCGTGGGCATATCCCTGCCGGATAGGTTCCGGCTTACCGCGACCCTGTACAGGACTAAGCGGTTTCTGACAATGAGATGAGATGAGACATTACTTCCCAAGACAAGGTTACAAATACCTCCAGTGGATTAAAAAGCAGTTTTTAATATAGCAGAGACAACAAAGTCTACATATAAAAGTCTCAGAGGTGTTTAGCATCATCAGACCCCCTGAAGCTAAGTAGAGTTACATCTTGTATCGTGCTTGTATGGGTGACCAGTATAATTAATCATTAATTTCCGATATCGGTTCGTTCATGCAAATTGCACAGAGGTACAGTAAACAATAGGTAGACAGAACCATGTTGATATCGGTTTTCGCGACTCGATTCATGATAGTTGCTCTTAAAAGCTGTTCGTTCAGTACAGCCATGTCGATCCCTTCTCCTCTCCGTTACTTATCACCGCTATTGCAGAACAACAGCTTTGGAAAACAATCTGGCAGCCAGAACTGATGCCAACTTTTTTTACAAGCTTTATGCTCCTATCATGAAACATTTATCCAACTCCATGAATGAGTGTTGGCACGTTTAAGGAAAATGTGTTATACGCTCTGGAGTTATGACTTGCGGTAGAAAGAAATGTGGGAAAAGTCATTGTCATATAACACTTCTATGTTCCCATGTCTGTGCTTCATACCTTCACAACCCTGCAGCGACCAAGGCGATGAAGTATGGTCATATAACTCATCCGACCCACACTGCAATTAGCAGAAGACTGACAAGGGCATGTACACCTTGCTTACTCGGTGAATTTAAAAAAAATGTTTATCAGGGTTCAGCCTTGTTTATTAGCGGTGCTCTTTTTGAGGAGCCTCTTTAAAAGGAGCATTGAGACTCCACGAGTCTCTGCTATGTTACGTGTATGGTTACTGCATTATTATTCTCTAGAACACGAGGGCTGCAGTGGAGCTATCTGCCAACCGTGCCTGCAATACTGTTCAGTCGCTTCGTCCAGTGCAATCTATTGGCATTGCACCAAGGCAGATGTCGGAGTTCGAGGAGAGCCTGGAGCCGAAAAGCGCCGCAGATTTGGGAACTAGGATTGATTGTAATCTGAGTGAACAACTGCTGTATTCCAATAATAGGTCACGCGAAACATTGGTGGATTCGCGAGGCATAGGCCCATGTGCGGGCATCACAAATGCCAATCTTTACATTTTTGTGTGTGGCTCACCTGTTTGTAAATCGATGCTAATCAAAGGATTGTGCTTGTGAACGCGCAAACGAACACGCATTACACCTCCGCAGGGCCCAGTCAGTGCTGCAATATGGATGAAAAGGTTCACTCTTTGTGCTAATAAGCGGAGAACGGCTTTTCAACATTACACACGTGTTGCAGAACAAAGTGGATAGAGAATATCCTGGTAAATGATGCATTACATTTTTTTAAAAGGATAATATGCATGTGGTGATTTATTGAACTAAAACATATATTGGCTGTGTTAAATGATAGTCTGTCTGACCATCTCCATACAACCTATTAATTCTAAACCAAACTGCACATGCTGCTTGGTTAAGGATTTCATTAATTCCTCTTTTAAAATATTCATTCTCATCCGTCTTCTCTCGCAGGGGTTACTATATACATGTATTGTTAATATTATCTCTCCTCGTGAGTAACTCAATCAGTATCGATGTAAAATTGATTGCCCTTCATGAGGTCCATTTTGTTACCTAAATAGTAAAAACGTATGTCGAGGCTGAGTGTTATTATTCTGCTCGTTTCTTCAGGAAAGTTTGAGTACAAATACTTTCTTCCGAATGAGCCAGCCAGGCAATGCCCCACGTTTGCCAGTACAACATACTAGTCTAAGTGTGTTAGTTAATGTAGTGACTGTGTACGAAAACTTGTGTTCGTCACAGTGATGTGGGGGACCCAGAGCGTGAATCCTGGGTTATCCACGAATTCATTTTATCGGACGGAGAAACGTTGCGGATGATTGTACCAATGGGGTGGTGGGTAATTTCGTGGGCCCTACAGTTCCCATGGACGATAGGAGTAACGAGGTAAGAAGGATTGGTGGATAACAGAAATTCTCTGTGCAGTACATTTATGTACATTTGAACTTGCCTTAACCATGTAATTTTATGCGATTAAATGCATTGTGACGTTACTGTTATTCAATGGCCGTAATTAACGTGGTGGCTATATTTTTTTTAAGTTGAGAATTGCTTAATGACACAATGGGCTCCTGCCCAGGACAGCGTCAGGGCTGCAGATGCGTCCATGTGCGTGGGGAGCGGTGGCTTAGTGGTTAGCGCGCTGGGCTACAAACCTGGCGACCGAGGTTGGATTTGTTGCTCACGGCCAATACCAGCGACGATTTTCTGAACCATTCCTGGGCATCACCTAGGTCGACTCAACCTCAAATAATATTTGCATTTCTTAAGCTCCTTTCACCCGACGGTCACAAAGCACTGATATTAGTACTTGGTGCAGTGCGTAAACATTGCCACTGGGGAGACAAAGGTGGCCGAGCGTGGTGCTGGCTCCCCACCCTCCGTACGCTATGTCGACCTTCATAGGTGCTCACTAATGGCACTTGACCCTTAGAGTCTATTGACGCTATATGGGATTGGGGGGGGGGTCTTTGTATTACATAACAATAGACCTCTGTCCGTTCAAAATGTATGCGTTAGTACAGAGAGGTGAGTAGATATTTGAAATGAGGTTATGTATTTATAATACATAGCACAGACAGGTATATCTGTTACTAATCCATAATACAGACACGTATATGGATTATATATTACATAATACAGATAAATATATACTGACGTATTTTGCATGGTACAGATAGGTAAACGGGTTTATATTACATAGTACACAACAAGGGTAGGTAGGTGTTTGTATTATGTCATTCGTATGAATCCGAGCATCAGTGCGCTTCGACAGCAGGTGAGGTTGCGTTGGCTGTTGCACCACAGGCCAAGCAACACAGGGGCTAGATCGGTGCTTAAACTAATAAGAATAAAGTACTTTTGAAAGTCACCTCGGCTTGCTGCAGCTGTGTTGCTTCACAGCGGTAAACTCCATTTGGCTGGCCATCAGCTTTTGACGCACTGCACAAAAGAATCGTCCCGATGGTAACAAATATTTCGGAAAATTGCTTCATGAAGCCACACTCAGGGCACTTTACGGGGCGACTCAGTGACGTTTTGTCAATGCAGAATGGGAGAGCCTTGTGGAACGTCAAGACATTGTGAATATGCCTGTGTTTCCAAAGCACAGTCTAACCGCACATTTCCTCATGGTCTTCGTGGATTATATGCGTACAGAAGCGGTTTCGTGAGTGGAATGTCGTTGGGCATTTGATTGTGATTTTTTTATTATTATTTCAATGTAACCGCTCTCACAATGAAAACGTACGCAATCGTTTTCCCTCCGCTGTGACACAGGCGCGAACGCGGAGGAAAGTCACTACGCTTAATATTTTCTCTCCCAAAAGCCTCCGATTAACATGAAGTGCCGTGTTAAGGTTCCGGATTAATGGGGCGGCTCTTGTGCGAAGTTAACGATAAGCTCGTCTGTGCTATTGTAGGCTCTGTGAGAAGGCACGGTCTGTCATAGCAATGGCGCAACATGAGCCCGAGCTGAATGGCCCGTGCCCCTGGGTACCTCTGTGGTGCCAAGCCTCGCGCCGTGCCAGGCTATGGGGGTGGTTAACCGGGAAAAGGTTGGAAAAGAGTCAAGCGAGGTGAGGGTGACAGTGTGGTGACAGAAAGAAGGTGACACCCCCCCCGCCCGAGATCGTAAACAACACGTGGTCTGGGGGTGAGGGGACATTAGGCGAGACGTGGGATGATGGGATTGGATGACGGACGTTGGATGATATCGCAGAGCTGGGTGACGTCTGAGGGAATATAAGGAGATGTGCGGAAGCGAAGAAAAAGAGTTCTGCACGGAAGAGCGGCGGCGGAGTGACGTCTGATGTAGTCGAGGCGAGTCGTTTGTGCCCAAAGCGCGGGGCAGTGTTATAGTGAGTTGTGTGTTGCTGTTAAGTGTTATTGACGTTGCTACGGATCAACTCTTGGTAAATAGTGTCGGTGTTTAATAAAGAGCTGGAAAGACAGAAGTCTGCCATCTCCTCGCTGGAGTGGCTGCCGCGTATCTGGTGGAGAGAGAAGGAGACGCGCCAGCGGGCGGCCGATTGATGGAGAGAAAGTCAGGCCCATTGGTGTGTCCTCGCGCATCTAATACACTCAGCCACACCAGGCGCGCTGTACAACACAGCAGGTGGCTCAAGCTGGTTATCCACACTCTACCACCGCGGGTGCAACGCTTTGAAGTTCGTCGAGTTCTTGACACCACTGAGTAGGTTCGTGCGGTCGCACCGCGTGGTTCGGTGGTGTTGTCCGTGTCGCACCGCGTGGTTCTAGTGCGCGATGTCGCTCAGAGGACCAGTGCTGGGAGCCTCGCTTCATGAAGAACATCCCAGAATGTGCGGGCGGCGCGGTGGCGCAGAGGGGAGCGCTGCCGCCTCGCAGCGAGAAGTCACCGGGTTGGATTCCTTGCCCGAGTCACCCTCGTGTGTGGCGTTTGCATGTTCTTCCTGTGTCCGCGTGGGTTTTTTGCTGGATACTCCGGTTTCCTCCGCAAGTCCAAACACAAGCTACCGAGGTTAATTGTCCTGAGTACATTTCTCCCGGTGCCCTGCAATGGACTAGTATCCGATACCAGGTATATCCCAAGTTGTCTGGTAACTTGCTCATGCCTCCCCGTTGGACAACTGTTAAAAAGAGCTATGTAACAACGTTTCCTTCCAGCTTAAATAAAAAATTAAACGATTTACTGAAACGAAATCCATTTTTTTGGGTCAGGTCACGTAAAAATTATAGATTATAAAATAGTGTCGTTTAACCCTCCACCACCCGACACGGCCAATCAGCAAGGGGTTGTCACGTTGAACAGAAGAC
Organism: Mordacia mordax; assembly: GCA_036362905.1. NCBI lineage: Eukaryota > Metazoa > Chordata > Hyperoartia > Petromyzontiformes > Petromyzontidae > Mordacia > Mordacia mordax. The sequence goes on along the minus strand of JAZEWT010000016.1, from coordinate 20,048,449 downwards.
GCGCCAATTCCTTTACTATCTCAGCCCACACCGGTGCGTTGAAAAGCGACCCCACAATATGGATTTCATTGATAATATTGGTCACGAAAGCCTTCGAATTAAACTGAAACGTCGGAAATCACGCCGAGCAACACGCGGTCACAACCAGGCTGCGCTTGTTTTTCACTTCAGAAAACAATAACAGCTGAGAAGCAAATTAAATCGCTGCACACACACACACAAAAAGAGTGCAATTTGGTATTGCGATTTCCTGAAAGCTGTACCCGAGGGCAGTTTTGAGAGTTTGCCTTGCAAGTGCACCTGTCCGGGCACTGACAGCTCCGATTGGCTGAGAGCAGCAGTGCCCTGTTTGCAAGTGAATTGAACGCGCCGCGTGTTAACAGCGAGCCGCGGCGGCGACTGTTTTTTGAAGAGAGTTGAATTATATGTTGGCAAGTTGCCAGGGTATCAAGTTGGGCCGCATTAAAAAGGCAATGAACTCGATTCGACTCGGGCAACTGCATTAACATGCTCGTAATTCCAATCAACATCTTGATCTTTGTCTGGTCATGCCGCGTTATGCGAGTTGGCAGGTTGTGTCTGCATCCTTTTATCGTGACGTGCGTGAGTGAAACAGCAGTAATAATGGAGAAGGAGAGATGGGATGGGCGGGGGGGATCCTGATTGAATTTCGCAATGCATTTCAACGCAATTGGTCCCTTAAGCGTATATGAAATGTCTTTACTGATAAAACGGGGGCACACTGGATGGATGCGCATGCACGATAAAGGTCAACGCGTGGAAAAAGTATTGTGCGTACTTTCCACCGTAATGTCAAGCGTTTAATGAAAGTCACTGACTAATGAGTGGCTGATGAATACAAATGCTAGACATTAAGCAAAATGTGACATCACTATGATTAGATAAATTTCAAAACTATTGTAGAATGCATTGTCGTTTTCACGGGAAAACCCAATCCCGCATTCAGCTCTTGCTTGCCACGCACAAATGCCGGTGGCTGGACTGATCTCGAGTGATAGATTAGCTCGCCTCGGACTGAGCGTGAGACAATTAGCTGTGTTTATCGAGTTTATCAGAACAATCGGTGCCACGGTACGAACAGGGTCATTGCAGCAGCCGCAACAACAACAGCAGCAGCCTTAACCCTTGTGCAAAGACACTGTCCATTAGTTTTACACATTATTAGCATTAGTGAAAATTATAGCAGATGGGTCCGGGAGTTTATTGAAATTAAACCAGCGCACGCCTCTGCTGCATAACAGCATTCGTGGAGATGCCTTTTATATGAGTGTAGCCTATTAAAACGACAGCAATTTACAGGGGAATATTTCAAAGTTCCCGACATTGAGGTCCCACTGTTCAATAAATAGCAGGGTTCTGTAGCTAACCACTGGTATGGCCTCATACGAGCACTGTTACAATTTACCCACTCTGGTCAGCACGTGTGTAATTCGATCAATTGTCACCATTCAAGGTCACGATTGCATTTTTAAAAAATTGAATGCGGTGGCTTCTGAGGTCGCATTCATCAGGTACAAAACAAAAACATTGAATTTCACTCGCGACCCATTTCATTCTTAATGAGCTTATGAATGCAAAGCAATCGATGAAGGACGGTGGGTGGCAGAGTGGCGAGGTACCGCTGACTGATGAACCGCACCAACCGTCTGAGCTTCATTCTCGACTATAGGCGGTGAATGATATCTGAACCGATCCTGCAGCACGGTCTCCTGCCCAATCCTCAACCTGCAGTGATCAGCGTGGTGACGCGTGGATAATTCCCACGTTGAGATGGTGGCAGAGTCCGTAATCCAGCAGTGGATTGACAAATCGCTGTATTTTTATAATCTCGTTATTATTATGAATGGATGAATTGTTTTATTCCTCAGTAATTTGAGTGAAATATTAGGAAAGCAAAGAGATACATGGATGAACAAATTGCTGAATCAAAATGTATTAGACTGAAGCAAATGTAGTAACCTAAGACACACATTTGTTATAAAATAAAAACATATTTGTGTGCGTATGCAAATCGTAAACAAACTAATGTTATAAAAATGTAATGATGTTGATGCTACCATCCTCGCACCCATAAATTAACTATACCTGACGAACAATTCCACTCGTCCATCTGACCAAATGTCAATTTAATTTCACCCGTTTTTTTAATTCACAATCATTGATGAGAAAGCACATTCTCCTAACAAACCTAATTGAAACCATTGGGAATCGGTTCCCAGACATAATCGATATCTGTGTAATGAAATGCTCATTAGTGCATTGGGGTTTTTTTTTTTAACATTGATGAAGGGCAAAAAATAGCCCTTGGCGCGTGTATGATTGTAATACGACTCGTGTAGTTGTGTTCATATGCATGTGTTTAGTGGAAGTAATTAATTTAAGTACATTTACGAACCAACTTATTCTCTCTCCAACATATTTTTCCCCGCATTTAATTGTTGCTTATTTTTGCGCGATTCTCAATGCGCCGTTTTGCCTCAAGCCTTCATTTATAAGTAAGCCACAAGTGCCCTCCTGCTCGTTTTGACGAATATTATGGTCGCATCTGTAATTAAATGAGTTCGCACTTGTTTTAGAACAATCACTTTTATTTAGACAAACGCTTTCTTTGCTCTCACAATGCTGCTGTTCAATGCCAATATTCTTGCCAAGTATTTTTGGAAGGTATATAAACGAATTTTGTTCATATGTCACGCAAGGCGCTTGCAATTTGCTGAGATATTAAACTGTACGGGGCGGCACGGTGGCCCAGTGGGTAGCGCTGTCGCCTCACAGCAAGAAGGTCCCGGCTTCGAATCTCGGCTCGGGTGCCTTTCTGTGTGGAGTTTGCATGTTCTCTCCCCGTGTCCGCGTGGGTTTACGCCGGGCACTCCGGTTTCCTCCCACAGTCCAAAAAAACATGCTGCTGCATAGGTTAATTGGCGTGCAGACTAAATTGCCCGCAGTGCTGGCGATGGACTGGCGTCTCATCGTAGGTGTATCCCTGCCTTGCGCCCTGTGTCTGCCGGGATAGGCTCCGGCTCACCGCGGCCCTGTACAGGACTAAGCGGTTTCTGACAATGAGATGAGATATTAAAATGTGCTCTGTGGTTTTGGGAGTTGTACTCGGTAGTCTGGAACTAAAGCACATTTTATGTACATGAAAATATTCAGTAAGCTTCTATAATTTTACAAACTAGCTTGACTTTTTTTAGCTTACTTTAAAGGCTTCACAACAAACCACAATATGTACGTGCATCTTTTTGGTAATCCATTGTTGGATGAAGTCCTCCCCGCTGCTGTTTCGCTAATTGGAGCTCTAAGACCATATTGCACCCATGCTGCTTAATGCGATTTGGGTAAGGGGTGCCCAGGACCAAATACAAAGACCCCCCCCCCCCCCGAATAGCCTGAACAGACTGTAGGGTAAAGTGTTGTTAACGAACGCCTATTGAAGGGTGACACTGCACACTAGGGGGTGTGTGGGCAGCACCACGCCCGACCACCTTTGTCTCCCCAGCGGCGACGTGTACACACCGCACCAGTTAGTCAGTTGAGGCTGAGTCGACCAAGGGAAGGCACAGGACCAGTTTAGAACATCGTCACCGACGTTGGCCGTGAGCAGGAATCGAACTGAGAGGGCGCTGGGTTCGTAGCGCATCGCGCTAATCACTGCACCACCGCTCCTCACAGGACCTACACAGGCATCATCCAACACGGATGTTAGCTGTGGCCAATAAATGAACTCAGGTCGCCGGGTTCATAGCACACTGCACCGCCACACGATATCAATAGTGTTGCGGATGAAATGACAACGGAATCTATACATTTGCTTTGCATATCTGAAGTTGTAGAAATATTGTCCTTCTGCCCGACCACCAATTCCTAGATTTGAAACGTATTCTAATTTGGGCAGTAAATAATAACAATAACAACGAGGTTTTTTTTTACATTTCTGAAATTGCAAGGTTACGCGTGCAACATATCACCGTATATGCAGGAGTCTTCATATCGCAGTGCAGTAAATCAGTTTGACTCAAATTGAAATTTCACCTGCGAATGTTTACCTTCTTTTCTTTGCCATCGCACATGGAAGGACCACAAACACTTTAAAATTAAACAATTACACAGTCACTTAATTAAAACCCGTTTTGCCACATCTGTGCCGAACTCTGCTGGATTCAGGTGCATCTCGAGCTATGATTTGCCATGGCTTTCTCTCGAGCAGCTAGTGTTAAATTTGGAAACGCTCATGGCCCCTATGGAAACATGAAAGCCTGAGAATCTCACTGTGGAAACTGAGTCTGTCTTGGTTAAGAGTCGGCCATGCAGTGCTGTGGGAAATTGCCCCTAAGAAGCCTGCCGTTTCGACATTTGCGACCGTTTTACTGGATTGATAGTTCGTGGAGGGCACACTGGATGCTCTCCGGTGAAGTTCCCACTAACGGCTGCACAACACACGCACACTTACCTAAGAGACTGCTCTGTGAATGTGTTTTTTTGCTGGTGGTTGACTTTTCTGCTGCATACTTTGAAGTTCACTGCTGGCCTTCCGCTGTTGGCTGGATTCCTCCAAATTCGCTGGCGTGAATGGTGCTGAATCTTCTGACTTGTTGAGTGCAGCTCTTCCGTGGCTGAGGACTTGGAGTGCAGCGGTCGCTAATATAACGTGCAATGAACAGATGGGTGTTTCAACATTGTCGTCTATTTTTTTTTCGGCGAGCCAAACGTGCACTACATCGCGAGGCAGAAGGGACTGAGAGTGCTTGGGGTCATCACTCGGCAAAAGTGCTTTCAGACCCAAAGCTCGGTGCTAACACACAACACGGGTACAGTGTGGATAATAGAGGCAGCAAACAAGAATGATTGAACTGGAAAAGAGCTAGGCATGCGAATGATTCGTTTTGTCTGCTTCATGCGATTTATCCTAACCCCTGTCACATGAGTGCGGCAAGAAGAGTGCACTTATCATTGTTTTTCAAGCATTATTTAACAGCAGCAATGACGTGGACACATTGTTGTCGTTGGTGTTGTTGAGAAGATCGGGTGGGGGTAGTGGGAGATATTGGGACCAGCGAAGGAGATGTGTGCTATAATATGCAATGAGCGTCGATGTCACACGGCCCCGTAGTCGCTTGGGGAGCTCCTTGACCAAACATCGTCGTGAAATCTCATCTCATCTCAATGTCAGAAACTACTTAGTCCTGTATAGGGTTGCGGTGAGCCGGAGCCTATGCCGGCAGACACAGGGTGTAAGGCAGGGATATACCCACGATGGGATGCCAGTCCATCACCAGGCACTGCAGGCAATTTAGTCTGCAAGCCAATTAACCTATGCAGCAGCATGTTTTTTGGACTGTGGGAGGAAACCGGAGTGCCCGGCGAAAATCCACGCGGACACGGGGGGAGAACATGCAAACTCCCACACAGAAAGGCACCCGAGCCGAGATTCGAACCGGGGACCTTCTTGCTGTGAGGAGGCGACAGCGCTACCCACTGTGCCACCGTGCTGCCCGTCGTTATAACTATTTGGGTTCAGATCTATTAAGGGATTGATAGCGAATGTACAGAGCTGCTGTGCCGCGGAGGGTAATGCTGCGACAGTGGTGCTGGCTGTTTGGTGTCCTATTCGGCGTTCTGTGCGACATTTATCTACAAATCTCAACGGTCAAGTCGTGGCGTGATGAACCCCTCGCTGAGTATCACGAGGGGCTTTCCAACTGCAAGCCTCGTAGCCACCTCCACCGCTCACCGTTGAACCAAGGTGCTCAAGAACAGCTTGCGTCGTATATCTCACGAAATTGCCTGTTTTAAAGAAGGTTTGTCATGAGCTCTTCAGTCGTTTAAGATCAAGAGCTTCAAAAGTGAATTTGCAACAGCGTGTGTCGACACGTAGAGCGTTTGGTGGTGAGAAAAGGCAACTTTTAGTTTATGGAATAATTTATCTTTCACACAAGCGTGATTAATATGGTAAAATTACAATGCCATGCAAATTTCACACATCTGGAAGTGATTATAAAATGTACGTTCGTACGCTTGCCAATTTGCCTTGGGAGCTACGTGAAAATTTGTTTTTTTGTCAAGGCGGGAATATTTTATACGCCGAATATGAGTGAAAACTGTTCCGTGTAAAAACTTCATCTGAAGGTCTGGTAAAATGTCTTGTGTAAAAATAAATCTCTATCCTGAGATTTGAAGATACTGAATGTCACTCAAAACTGCTGTTGGTTTGGTATTAAAAGCATCCCTTTATTATTGTGAATGAATGACACGAATGAATGAGTGGATGCAAGTGAGATGAATGCCTGTAAGTGAATTGAGAGTCAGGAATAGGTACACGTTCATTACATAGGTTATATACACCACTCAAATTAGAGTATTACGAGAGGGAAGAAGGCTGATTGGGCAGAACATGTCACTGAAGACATGGAAAATGTCCTCTGAGACGCTGGAGCGATGAAGAATTTTGCGCATGTGTTCGGTGGGTTATCACTTCCCAGAACTGCGATCTGTGGTGATGGAATATGGAGCTCTTCATCCAACAGTGGATTGGTCATGGCTGCTGCTGATGATCTGTTTGAAAACCAATTAGGAGTTTTGCCTCCTTTTTAATTCTCTACATTGTTTTAAACAATGTTGCATGTGAATGATCTGTTTACCCCAAACCCCGTGAAGAGTATCGTGATACCGTCCTTATGCTCGAGATCTGTAATCATGGGGACCCCTTAGGTAAGCACACACGTGGACAGATCCACACACGTGGACAGACCCACGTGTGTGCTCACCTCGGGACTCTTTACTTAACCGCACGTGCAGTAGCGCCTCGAGTGAGTCCGATGTGCGCTTCGCGAACTCTTTTATTATAAACAAATCCTGAAACCTTCTCACGCGATCCGATCCTCTTCAACTTCTCCCACGCCGATTCCACCGCTTGCCTCTCACCCAGTGGATCGCTGATCGACCCTCTTGTGCTTTATTTCGGTCCAGCCGTGATTGCAGCCATTGATTCGTCCTTGTGACTGGTTGGTTTCCTTAACCCTTTACTCTTGTTGTGCTAAAAAAGCAAACTTTTTAAATGTCCCATGCCAATGGTGCTATTCTCTGTCCAGTATTAACTTATTGTGCTGTGCAATCTTGAGTGCTGCTGTTGACTTCACGATTCAGTCTTGGGGTTTCATCTTTGTACAAGTTGGTGTTGTGTATTTATTTAATCGTGCAATCTTGCGTGTTACTCTTTTTAATTATTATGGTTGCGTCCAAAGACACGCTGCTGTCTAGGTTCATTGGCCTGCTGAGTAAATTGCCCCAAAAAGTGACCTGCGATGTACTGGCGTAACATCCTCGATGTAGCCTCGCCTTGCGCCCTCTGTCTGCCGGGATAGGCTCCAGCCACCGACGACCCTATGCAGGATGAAGCGGGTATTGATAATAATCTCGAGCTTGCAATTTCACTGGCAACTTTATGTTTGAATAATAAACATTTATTTGCAATAATATAATAAGATTGGCACTTTTATAGCGTTTTTCACCCGACAGTCACAAAGTACTGCAGAAAGTGTTAGAGACACGAGCCAGCGTTGCAGGTAGAAGCCCGTGTTTTCGTTAGGATACAGTGTTGTATCGCAGGAATCCCACACCTCGAGCTTGCAAGCTCACAATCTACTTTCTTCAGTAATAATAAACATCTGTGCTCTATCTCCTAATTTCGCATTCCGCCCCCCCCCCCGTTTCAAGGCCAGTTTTCCCCGTTCCACCTGTTAGCGCCCTCCGTCTCCACGCCTCGACCAATCCTTGTCTGCTGTGTGAGTCGAGGTCCTCTCATGTGAACGTGGGATCCTCAGCCGCTTCACAGCCAATCAAAGGGACCCAACCGTGCCCCCATTTGAACATCAGGCCTGGCGTTTTGTGCTCCACGCAAGCAGCCGATATAATTACTTCGTAAGGTCAGCTCAGAGCAGCCCTTACACTCCCCAAGAAGCCAAATGAATCTCTGAATACCAATCTTACCCGAGAGATTATCCAATAGAGCTGATGTAGGATTTAAAGGTGGAGGTTGATCAGTTTAGGAACACACATTCACATGCTGTACGTGGATCAGATCGTGAAGAAGTTCGATAATGATTTAGGGAAGTGTTGAAAACAAGAGGAAATGAAGGCCGTGGAGATCAAAGTTTTGCAAGGTCTGTCTCACCTTTTTCAAGGAAAGTTGCTTAACAAATCAAGCGATGCAACTCAACCCCTGGGCCCAACTTTTAGTTTAATACCGAAGAAAAATCGAGGAAAAACAGCTGCTCTCCAGAGATGTTTAGGTTAGTTTAAATTATATTAATGCATAATTCAGAGAACATTTACGCTGCTTAACAAAAGGAACAAGGCACTGAGTTTAATTGTTTTGAACAAGTTGAAAATCCTGTAAGAAAGGCCAATCATGAAAACGTCACGGAAAATATATTTTTGACCAGTTGTCCGTGGATACTGAGTGAAATTCGTGAGCGAATTGCCGTGGTCAAGGATTTTATTTCGCCTTATTTCACGAACGAACTGAATAAAATTACACGCCTATAATTGCTTGGGGTTATTTAGTGTTACGCACTGCCTAATGGTTAATGTCTATTGATCTCCACGTGAATGGACATGGATTGGATTTAACTTTGGAGAGTTAGAGGAGCAAAGGGAACATCTCTGACTTGTGAGAATTTATATTCAGAAACGCTGCTGTATTTCTCCATAGTTAATGGTACGGTGTTGGATTAATTACCTGCACCTGTAATAGTTTCAAAAACACTATCCTCATTTGCACTGATCTGATGATGCACCAGAGTTTTAAATCCTCATTTATTCATTATCAGTACTCGCTTAATCCTATAAAGGGTCGGGGTGAACAGGAGCTTAACTCAACAGACACAGAGTGCAAGGCAGGGTTATACCCCGGATGGCACGCCAATCCGTTGCAAGGGCATCAGGAGCAATTAGTCAGCAGGCCAATTAACCAAGCAGTATAACTTGGACTGCGGCATGCAATCAGAGTACCCCAGCAAAAACCTCACACAGACACGGGGATGACATGCAAACGCTACCCAGCAAGGCACTCAAGCCAGGAACAGAACCGAGGCCCTTCTTGCTGTGAGGTGCCAATAAGGAGCATTGAGAGAGGGCATCTTTACTTTAAAGCCCTTCGACAAAGCAGATCGGAGCAGAGGGACACATCCGCTGTTGCTCACCGAGGCCAACGAGCATAATTTTATGAGCTGACAAGTGTGTACAACGTTCCCCATATACATATACTAATATTTGGATTTCTAAAGGGCCTTTCACCCGAGGATCACAAAGTGCTGCACAAAGCTGTGGAGAGAACGGGATGTTAGCAACATCACAATAGATCAATTGAGTAAAATAATGGATGTATATCAAGGAAGGGCACAGGGTAACAAATACAATAATTGCCGAAACAAAAAAAAGGTAGAAAGAAGTGTTCATGAGCATGCACAGGTCCACAGCGTGCTGTCATGCAAGCACACAGCAGTGAGCAGCATCAACAGTCCCAGCCAGAGGACTTAAAGGCCTTACAGAATAAGGGAGTCTTGAGACGGGATTTGAAGATGCCCAGCGACTCAACTGACCGAATTTCCAATGGAAGGGAGTTCCGGAGTCTGGGAGCAGCGCACGAGAAAGCTTTATCGCGTTGTGCAAAAATATGAAATTCCCACCCCTACCCTATCAAGCGCGATTTCACCATCCGTTATAAAGCTCTGCTCCTATGTTTTGATATCACGCTGTTGTTATTATTACATGTATTATGACTTTCGTGTTGCTGGCTGGAGGTCGGCGCTTGGGGAACGCACTCTGATCCTCGTTCATTGCATTGTCGTCTCCAGCAATCGTTCAGCCTGCTGGGCAAGAGCGCCTGCATCCACTTTTAGTCTAAATGTAAACATGGGATTTAACTCAATCTCGAGCGCACACCTACAGGCGAACCAACGCTGCTGAAATAAGATTCTGTGACCTCCCATATGCGGTTAATAATCCAAGGTATCAACTAAAATATTGGTTATGGGATG
>JAZEWT010000016.1:20008790-20032061 GCA_036362905.1 Mordacia mordax | reverse complement strand
CCCCCCCCCCCCGCGGACCTACCCAGGATTAAGCGAGAGCTGACACGGAGTGACCGAGGAAGTTCGAATGTTATTACATTGCTTGTGCGTGTGCCCAATCATTACGCTGAAACCCATTAGCAGTGCAGCGTATGCACAATAAGTTGAAACCCGTCAGGCTGTTTAATAACCAAACAATCCACAATGCTAATTTACATTTATTCTCTAGAGTCTCGCACACTTTTGTGTTTTTTTTTAAGGTAAAAATCTCCCATTCCGAGCCACTTTTTTTGCACACAAAACAGCTTGTGTGGTCCCAATGCGCCACAAACAACAACGCAATTAAGCACTTCGGTACAGACATTTTCGAAGCTACTACTCTTGAATTTGTTTTCCACAAACTACAGTTGCAACATTACCAAAATGTAATGTCCTCTTAAAAATATATATATTTTTTACATTCGTGTGGACCTTGAGTTTTTGAAAACTAGCGACAAACTTTTAGTTTGCCGGAATTATAGTTGGTGGAATGTTATTGTTATTTGTTTCTCGTTGTTTACATGCTCTGAGTTATTAGGCAGGTCATGTGATGTTCGTTTTCATAAAATATTATTGTTATGTTTTTTCAGCCTACGATTCAGTTATACATTTCAACCAAAAGCAGAAATGGACTTGTAAAAAAATAACTGAATTGATTTTCAGTTTTGCGCTTTGCTTTATGTTGTATCGAGACTAGGTTTTTATTTGCATTTGCAATGCAGTTGTGGTGTTGTGTGGTTGGTTGAAGCTATATATATATATATACTTTAGCAGTATGGATTATAACGCTCAGTTGGATTATAAAATTGTGCACATAGCAAAATTGCGATGACGTCTTCTGTCACGCGAACGCTACCTGATGGGTGTATTGTGGGTTATAAAGTTTTTAAAAATTTCATAAGAGAACATAAAGCAGAGGCACCATGTGGAATGCCACGGCTGCTGCACTCGGTACGATAGCAATTGCGCATGTGTGCGCACGTGTGTTGGCAAAAAAACCAAGCCGACGTTAGTAGTCAATAGCCTCCCACTGGAAGAGTTGTTAAAGATAACTCCGGCTTAATCGGTTCATGTTTCAAGCTGCCTATTGATGCTGCCTCCAATTTTATAGGGTTCCCACGTAACAGTACTGAATTTAGCAAGGAACATATTACGAAAACACCTCTTCTAAAAAACGAACTTGCATACATACACCAGAAATACTACTCACTTACAAATCATCTGTCCTATGGCACGTATTTTTTTCCGGTGGACAAAATCCACATTTTAAAATATATTTAATCTAACCTACCCCAAATCCCACAGTCCTATGTAACAGTGCTCAGTATATATGCACCTGGCATTCACAATTATAAGAATATTAGGGTAGGAGAGTGAGGGCTTGAGCAATATTGAAGCATTTAAGTTCTCATCCGAGTAACCTTGCAGGACTAACCTTCATCCAGAAGCAAATCTAGGTCCAGTGCATTAAAGTAAAATGAAGATATTGACGTTGTAGTCACTCCTCTAACACAGATGAATTAAACATCTCACGCAGGCTCAACCTTCTGCATTGATAATTTAAAAAACACCACATGTCAACTAATCACAAAGGCACGGTGAATAATAACTGCTGGCTGTGGTGTAAAGGAAGTGTGTGTGTGTGTAGCGTGTGAGGGAAATAAAACAGATTTCTGCCAGGGCAAGCCCTGCAAGATCAAGTAAGTCAGCAGCATGGACATGCTACTGTAATTCATCCTGCAATGTACCCCGTTTTATGAACATCGCGGTGACACGCCGGCTAAAGGCCATGAGTGACAGCGGCTGTTGAAAGCAAATGAGCAGAAAAGCTCATTTGCAGCGGCCCACTGTAGCGGTTGCAGCGTCGTTCTGTTGACACGGTCTCTCCCTGAGCCAGTAACCTGGGAATCCTCCCTGAGCCAGTAACCTGGGAATCCTCCCTGAGCCAGTAACCTGGGAATCCTCCCTGAGCCAGTAACCTGGGAATCCTCCCTGAGCCAGGGAATCGCCGCTTGGGAGCCACAGTAACGATACCGGCTGCGAGCATCCCCCCAGATTACGCTGCAGCCACTACTCCGGCTCACATTTACTGCCGCCTCAAAGCCGATTCCCGGCTCGAGTCCATTTTCTGTGTGGAGTTTGTCATGTTCTCTCCCCGTGTCCGCGTGGGTTTTCTCCGGGTTCTCTGCCACAGTCCGAAAGCTTACAGCCTAGATTAATTGACCTGCCTAAATTGCTCCCGGTGCCCTAAGATGATCACTCCAGCGGGGGGTGGGGGGGGAGTGGTTGGGCTAAGTGAGCAGAGATCTTATTTTCAAAAAGCTAAATGCGCAGCCCTGAATTTGCTTGCTCAAGGCTGCTGCTATTAGAACTGAGCCCCCACCCGAGTGAATGCTGGAGAGACCCTCCTGGAGGTTGCTCATCACAACGGCCAGACAGGTGTGACTGCAGACTCTCTGCCCCACAAGGCGAGATGTTGTCGGTGACTAACTGTGGTTGTATATATTTATGGTGCTGGTGGACAGAAGCTGGAGAGATTTAATAAACCCGCTCTCCGTTTCAACTGCCGTGCCTGGTTAATGAACCCGGTGACCTCTGTATTACCAGTCCCGTGTGTGAATCATTATTACCACTGCAGCATGCGGGAGAACAGCGTAATGCCATCAACCTGTGCCTCACAGCAAGGCAACATGGGTTCTAACCTTGACCTGCGTGTCGTTCTGTATGGACGTCTGTTTGTTGTCCTCTTGTTCTGCCTGGGTTACCTACGAGGAGTGGCAAGGTGGTATGGCGACCAGCACTGTTACCTCACATCAAGAAGCACCCGGGTTCGATTCCTGGCTCGGTTGCCTTTTGTTACGTGCAGTTTGCACATTTTGTCCCTGTGTGCCGTGGCGACGGGTGGTGGTGACAAAGTGCGCCTTACTGAGAAAAACGTATTTTCTCCGCTTTATTTCAGAGGAAACCGCACGTTCTAATGCTTATTTATTCATGTGAACTTGCATACCGATGATGGCACTGGTCATTAGAATAATTATTGACTTCTACGTTGCATTAAGACGTCCGTAAGTTTAATGTTTACAAAATATGATTTATAACCGCATTCAGGGACATTAAAATCATAAAATATACCCTGCTATGAGGTGCTTGTCTCCCTGGGTGTGCGTTAATAGCTAGAAATCGGTCTAAATACGGGGGCCTCGTCATCACTAATGACCAGGCCCGCAAGCTCCCCCCACATCCTCTGCCACGCTGCGTTCCACCGTGGGTCTCAGAGTTTGTGCCGTGAGGACTGGGGGTGACGGGGATCGCAGCGGGCCGTCTGCGCAGCAGCAATGAGGTGCTGCCCGGAGCGGTTCCATTACCGTCTGGGGTGGCCTCTGCGCGTGGACTTATGAGTGCGTTCTCCTCCGACTCCGCGTGCGTTCTCCTCCGACTCCGCGTGGGTTTTCCGCGACGCCGCCACTTAGATTCCTTCCCGTAACTAAAAAAAAAACACCTGGCAATTGACGATGACATCTTTACGTTTAGGATACAGTGTCTAATGATGTAGGTTTTCACGGCTCGATGCATGATGATTGCTTCGAAAAGCTGCTCTTTCGGGACAGCCGCGTCGATCGCTTCCTCTCTCCTCTCCTCGCGACGTTTCGCGTCCTCACACGTTAGAGGCATCCTCAGGCGCCTGAGCAGCTTTTCGAAGCAATCATGATACAGTGTCTGTAAAATGTTGGCGTCGGTTACCCACGCGTTGCCTTCCCCCTCCCGCCTCTCTGCGGTTCACTTGCGTCGTTCTGCCACCGTACACGTACCATTGACGTAAAGCTAATCCTGTGTGTGTGATACATTACAAACAATTTTTTTTAATCTCCCACCAATGTTAGCCGTGGCTAGATATTAAATTACCCCGGGTCACCCTTGCATAAAAGAGGCAGTGATTCATCTGCATATTAATGGGTTTATGTTTCCGCCTGGTTAAATAAAGGAAAGTGACTGAACTCGGAACACTGGGTTCAGAACATAAGGCACTCCCCACACTCACTAGTCTTCATTTATAATTTAAATAGCCTGGTTCGTTTAAAATCACGGAGTGGGTGTGAGCCAAGGCATACCTAGAATTTGTGCATAGCATTCTCTGTGGTTTTTACACGAAGAGATGGTATTGATAGAGAGCTGTACAACGGGTACATGTGTAATATGCAAATTGTCTTTGACTGCAAACATTAAAGCAAAACAAGAACGATGTGGCCCCAATTTAAAAGACCCGTGAAGTAACAAACCATTTCCGTCGCTCGCCATTACATTTCTCATTCTTGTCGTTTCATAGCGAACATTCCAGAGGCATACTTCACCAGTGTTTCGCTGGCAATGTAGAAATAATCGTCGGCAGAGAGAATCCAGGGGGGAAGTTGTATGAAGAAAAAGAAGAGAAACTTAGCCATTACACTTCCATAAAAGGATGAATCTAGTTATTTATTTACCAGTGGTAAGTGGTTTCTGCAAGAGGAAGTCATCTATCTTTCGCCGCAATGCATATTCTTTGGGGTTTTTTTTACGTGGACAGTACCCACAAGTGGGCGGCACGATGGCCCAGTGGGTAGCGCTGTCGCCTCCTCACAGCAAGACGGTCCCGGGTTCGAATCTCGGCTCGGGTGCCTTTCTGTGTGGAGTTTGCATGTTCTCCCCGTGTCCACGTGGGTTTTCGCCGGGCACTGCGGTTTCCTCCCACAGTTCAAAAAAACATGCTGCTTGCAGACTAAATTGCCCGCAGTACCCGGTGATGGACTGGCGTCCCATCCTGGGTATGTCCCTGCTTTGCGCCCTGTGTCTGCCGGGATAGGCTCCGGCTCACCGCGACGCTGTCGACGACTAAGCGGTTTCTGACCATGAGATGAGGCGTACCCACAAGTTATCTGGAGGCTTGGGAAGAGCCTTTCCGTGGCTCCTCCAAGCTCAGCTCCCTCCCGCCGCACAAGCCACCGCCCCAAACACCCTCATCACTGCCCCCACTTCACTGCACTCCACACGGATGGAATCGATCTCCTCTCTCTCTCTCTCGCACAGAACTTGTTGTCGAGCCGCAGTGATCGCCCTCGTGTCGTTCTCGCTGCACATGACGCCTGTCGCCTGCTCCGCCACGTGACTCCATTAGCGAAGACGCGAGGAAATAGTTTCTTGACACGTGCGTGTAAATCCTGCCGCCCCAATGTTACATTGCGTAATCGTGGCAGGAATAGTGAAGCCTTAATGCGCTGCCTTCTTTCTCAACACCGCCACCGTCAACAATTGAATTAATGGATCCTACGTTTTTACAGTTCTCAATTTAGCTAAGAGCTCCCCCCCCCCACCTCCGCATCCACTCGGCTGTGTTTCTGTTAAATATGGCCAGTGCACTGAACCCTGGACGCTGCTCGCACATGACGCACACGTGTTAACGTGTCACCCGCCCCCGTTGTGTTTTGCGCACAACGCATGCTCGGGTTCTCCCCAGGTTTTGGGTGGCGCTTGAAGCGCTGAGTGAAATGTGCTTCCCAACATTCCTCTCGACGTTTCATTTGCATCTCCGCACGCAAAGAGCGCCGCTCTCAATCGCAGTCTTCATTAGCGTGTCGAACGTGTCCGGAGTGGTTCTTTTGTTGCCCTGTCATAACAAATACATCATGGCGTGATCTGTATGGTGAGCTCCCGAGCCGGACCGTGGTTATGGCCTGCTATCGCTGCATGTTGTCGTGTCGCATTAAACACATCCCTCATTTCCATTAGCGTGTGAGTTCCTTCTTGTGCACCTTTAGCGGTATTTCTTTGGCGTGTGGTCTGCGCGCGTTACTCAAGCTAGCAGCCAATTTAAGTTTCGTGCGAGCGAGAATGCAATCGCTTTTTTCCGCGGCGTATGTGGAGCGGTGCTATTTCATTATGGATAAATTGGCTCTGATGATGAGAGGCACGCATTTGACCGTTTCATATTCCGCTGGTGCTTCTCGGGATGTGTGCGTGAAATTCCAGTGCATCTCTGCGTCGAGCGCGGGAGGCACGGTGGCCCAGTGGTTAGCGCTGTCGCCTCACAGCAAGAAGGTCCCGGGTTCGAATCTCTCGGCTCGGGTGCATTTCTGTGTGGAGTTTGCATGCTCTCCCCGTGTCCGCGTGGGTTTTCGCCGGGCACTCCGTTTTCCTCCCACAGTCCAAAAGCATGCTGCTGCATAGGTTAATTGGCTCGCAGGCTAAATTGCCCCGCAGTGCCCGGCGATGGACTGGCGTCCCATCGTCGGTATAAACTTGCCTTGCGCCCTGTGTCTGCCGGGATAGGCTCCGGCTCACCGTGACCCTGTATAGGACTAAGCGGTTTCAGACAATGAGATGAGATGAGATGCGTCGAGCGCTGCTGATGACATAAATGTAGGTCGAGCAAACTTCTTTACTTCCACCCGTATGACAGGCAGGTGAACCGCATGCGAATATGACCGTTCATCTCGGTACAACGCGCGGCGTTTGATAGCGGAGAGATTGACTGCTCCGGTTTTTATTTCATTTTTGCATCTTGTTAAGGAAGGTTTTGTCAAATTTAAAAACGCGCATCTCATGCCCAGACAAGCCCTTTGAATATCATTCTAGCAATGTTGTTTTTCTCCCGGCCAGAGAAAATGTCAAAAGCCACGGGAGAATTATCACTCGAACATGTTTGCAGATAAGCGTGAAAGGCATCCGTGGGCCTGCCTCTGTTAAAACTCCTGGGAACATATGGCTGATGGATTGATTTACATTTGGATGAAAAATGGGCAAAAAAGAGACGTTTTCAGCCTGGGTTTTTGCTTGAGTTAATGCATGATGCTGTGCAATGTTCTTGTATGGCCCAATCGTTGGAAAATTTCTACTATTAAAAAGAAAACACGTTGGTGCTGAGCGACGTGACGTTTTATTTCAGCCTTTATGGCTGTCAATCCGTCAATCAGAGAGACTTATATTTAAAAAAAACATTGACCTTGCCTCTTTCATATACTTTGTTTCCCAAGCGGATGGAATGTGAGGCTTGACAGTCAATTGAAATATGGCAGTCAAAAATGCATTGTAATGTATGAGTAGTTGAACGTGGATGCTGTCCAACGTGCGAGGCGGAACGTCGTGAAGCGCAGGGGAGCGCTCGACACGGCTATCCTGAAAGAGCAGCTTTTAGACGCAATCGTTATCTTTTTTTAAATATTTTGCCGTCATGTAAATATCAATAATAGGAATTGTACTCCCACGATCTAAGTGCCGACAAGCCCGCAAATTTAAATTCTGAACCAACGCAGTGTTTCTGAGCTCTGCAGTCTGAGCCTTCGGAATGAATAATAATAATTATTATTATGATTGCACTTCTAGAGCGCCTTTCACCCGAGGGCCACAAAACTCTGCACAAAGCTGTGGAGAGCTGTCGTAATGGTGAATTAATTGTACTGTTCCTGGATAGCTGAATTCTGGAACAAATGTTGTTGAGTTGAACTTAATAACCAGGGAAAGCAAACAGGAAAACTAAATATTTTCATCTTTACCTCACAAGATTACGACCTGAATGCTCGACTCCTTGGTAATGCTGAACCGAGAGTTAGAAGTCACCACGTATATGTGTGAGGAAACCGTAACAGTGTGCTCTACCAGATGCGGTGCGAGCCACATCCGTGAAACAATATCACTTTTTATCGATATACAGTGATAGGCGTCTACACCCACAAGCATCATCTGCGGTGTGTTGAAAATGCATTTGTTGGGCATCTCACCAAGGACAGGAAACCAGAAACTTACACGTTGTGTGGGCACCAAGTCTCCTTGAGAAAGCATTGGTAATTTCCATGTCTCATTCACCCAGATCTGCCCTGCCTAGCTCTGCCAAGAGAATGGATTGATTTCAACGATTGTCTCTACTTAATAGAGGCCAACATATTTTTTTTTCGTTGGACCAACGGTCTCCTTTTATTAAGGAAAAGTTTTTATCAAGAAAGTTGTTAACCTTATTTGAGCTTTCAGTAAATATATCAATAAAAGTTACTCTGCTGCTTTCAGTCAAATTACGAGTGTAGGAGTAATGTCTACTTGAGACCACTTTTGCTTTCAACGCAGTCCTGTATTGACGAACGGATAAAGCTTCCATTGCGAGGCAGTAATGCAGTTGTTTATCCCCACTACATTATGAAGCTTGTTGACCTAGGCTCAATTCCTACCTCTGGCTAATACCTGTGCATCGTGGTTTATGAACCGGTCCTAGGTCCTCCGTTTAATAATCCTCCTGGCCTGCGCAATGAATGACTGTCAAGCAACGTTTACGACCAGCGTGGAATATGCAGGCCTTCACTCATCGGTGGAAAAATGAAGATGTTTATGACAATTGCCCTTCATAGCCGTACTTTTATGCTAGCCGCATCGAGTGCTCGTGCTTTCTCCTTCCTGACATTTCACCTCCCAGCTACGGAGAGAAAGTCCCATTCATTGATCCCTGAAATCCGCCTGAAGATGCCTCCAGCGTGGGAGGTGTAACGTCGTGCAGGAGAGAGGAAGAGCGATCGATGTGTTTATCCTGAAATAGTTTTTGGAAGCATTCATCATCAATCGAGCCGTGAAAATCTACATCAGTACATTAACTAGGATATTTAAGTTAATATTATTACAATGCGCATTAATTTTGAGTCAGCATTTAATGTAGTGGGGCGGCACGGTGGCCCAGTGGATAGCGCTGTCGCCTCACAGCAAGAAGGTTCCGGGTTCTATTCTCGGTTCGGGTGCCTTTCTGTGTGAAGTTTGCATGTTCTCTCCCCGTGTCCGTGTGGGTTTTTGCTGGGCACTCCGGTTTCCTCCCACAGTCCAAAAAACATGCTGCTGCATAGGTTAATTTGCTGGCAAACTAAATTGCCCACAGTGCCCAATGATGGACTGGCGTCCCATCCTGGGTATATCCCTGCCTTTCACCCTGCAGTTATCGCGTTCACCGCGACCCTTTACAGGATTAAGCGGTTCTGATAATGAGATGAAATTAGACAATAATCCCATGAAGAATTGATGAACAACTTTTACTCACTAGAGGTGTGATGGCTGCTTAGATTGTGTTTTCATGTATAAATAAATAAATACCTGCCCAGTGTGAAAATCACTTTCCAAAGCTCTTCTTTCAGGATAGCCATGTCGAGTGCTCGAAATTTTTGTTCCAAACCAATTTTCATATATCCGTCCTTGAAAACCTACATCAATGCTCGGCCAATATCTGCTCCATTTGTCTCTCCACAGAAATAGAGAATGTTATTCTTACACAACCTCATCAACCTCATAGTCTTCTGGGAATGCACAATTTTATCAGCATTGATTCAGCACAAGAAGATTTTTGAACTTGTTTCAACTATTAGCTCAGTCCATCTTGCTCGATTCAATACTGGTTAACGGCCAGACATTATAAACAAGTGCCCTTTCTTCAAATCATAGCTTGATTTTTGTCAACGTAGGGTAAATCAAAACTTAATGGGGTTTTTTTTTTAATTCGGACCAATAGCTGTTGAAAAATTTAGAAAATGTTCCGTTGCACGGATTATTTTTTTTTACAAAAATAATCCATTTGATCTTATCTCAGCTCATTGTCAGAAACCGCTTAGTCCTGTACAGGGTCGTGGTGAGCCGGAGCCTATCCCGGCAGATACGGCGCAAGACAGAGATGTACCCACGATGGGATGCCAGTCCATCACCGGACACTGAGGGCAATTTAGTCTGCAAGCCAATTAACCTTTGCAGCAGCATGTTTTTTGGACTGTGGGAGGAAACCGGAGTGCCCGGCAAAAACCTACGCAGACACGGGGAGGAGAACTTGCAAACTCCACAGAGAAAGGCACCCGAGCCGAGATTCGAACGCGGGCCCTTCTTGCTGTGAAGAGGCGACAGCGCTACCCACTGGGCCACCGTGCCGCCCGCCTGTATTAATCGCAGTAACAAACTTTCATGGAGGTGCGAGAGTTGTGCTGTGGCCTCACAGCAAGAAGGTCCTGGCTTTGATTCCCGACTCGGGTGTCAGTGTGGAATGTGCAGGTCCTTCCCGTGTCCATTGCACTCTTTCCTCCCACAGTCTAATACAACGCTGCCAATGCCAACTGGCTAGAATGGCGTCCTATGCTGGGTATAGCCCTGCCTCGCACATTGTTCCGGGATGAGCTCGGGCTCACCATGACCCTCGGCATGATTGGGTGGCGCTGATTATGAATCAGCGCCACCCAATCATGAATGAATGCAGTTTCTCTGCTAAATATCAATAAAACGCCCAATTTATGGGTGTCAAGCAGCGAGGGATCGGAGGCAGAGGTCACCACCATTGCCCCCCAACCCCTACCTTGGATCGACCAGAGCCTACTTAGAGTACAACGTCGCATATCCGCCTGACCGCATATTAACATAGTCACTGCCATTACCCAGCGAGGTAATTGGCACTGGTGTAAGCGTCATTTGCTATTGATTTTGACGAATCTGACCTTGTCACACACGGCTGATGTCATTTTCAATCTCGCACTCATTTGCTCCCTCTCCAGCAGAGCATTGCTCCGTTCGCTCCCTCCCCCCACACATACGTGGAGACCAGTAGCCGCATTTCGTCTGTTGCATCGCGAGACTTTAGTTGTATCGCAGGAATCCCGCGTGCAGAGCTTGCGGGATGGCTGTATACAACAATCTCTCGGTGCACGGTGGTGTCACTCATTTTAGTAGATGTTCACATATCCGCCTATGCCTCACTACTCAGTGAGTCGGATATGTGGCTTCGTCATGCCCATGTTGGTTGCTACAGCTGATTCCGAGAGTCTCCTACTCCAGAGTAGATTTCAATTCTGACCGCTGTCGTTAAACGGGAGAGAGGAACTGTGCATCGCCCTTGTCGCTCGGAGGGAATTCTCAAAATGCTGCTGTGCGTCATAAACAGTGGCACAGGGGGCAAGGTGATTCTATACAAAGGACACGGTGAGAGATGGAAACGTTCACCTTGGAAGTTCTCTTGCCTCCGCATCAACAAAGGTGGCTGCAGCTGCTGCTGCTCTGTGGACAGGGAAGCATCTGAAACTGCTTCAGCTGAACACATCTCCAGTCGAGCAATATGTGACCTTGACATTAATAAGCCAAAGCATTTGAAATTGGAAAATTGCCTTTAATTGAAGCTGTTTTTATGGATTTTCAATTCCCAGCCTGCATTCTTTAATGGAATCTTGACGGATTTTTTGTTGTTGTCAGGATTTAATTGCTGTTTACAATGAATGTTGTGTCATCTGTAATCACGTTGCGATATTCATTGGGGGCTTATCCCCGCCCATGCAAATAAGCGTTAGCGGAACGGTTCGACAGTCAATTCCCTCTTCTGTTGGTACCGGCATCACAGGTCTGCACATGTTTTATCCAGGAATTGTCTGGATCCGCACAAATCCAGAATTCGGAAACCATTTCCTTCCACTGTTCAATAAATGAATGCTGGGTGACATAATAATAATTAGCACTGATAAAGCAACACAGTGTCGCTCACGCTCAAAGCAGGAGAAGAACTCAGAGGCAGCAGGAACCGTAGACAGGTGGAGAAGGGTGAAGGTAGCCACACGATAAGCCAGTGGCAACATTTGTCCAACGCTGTATTTTCGAAGTATTACGATATTATCGGCCTAATAGCGTGTTTTGTTTTTATCAATGGGAGGAAATCGGAGTAATAATAATAATTGCACTTCGAGAGCGGTCACAAAGCGCCGCACAGAGCTGTGGAAAGAACGGCATGTCAGCAACAACAACAACATAAGAGCAGCAAGTCAATGACAGTAACGGGGTTTTTTTTGTTACAAATCCAAGAACCTGGCAAAACCCCACGCGGACAAGAAAAGAACACACAAACTGGACACGGAATTGAACCCAGGCCCTTCTTGCTGTACGGTGCTAATGTTACAACTATGTCATCTTGCCGCTCAAGAAATGTGATGTTTTAAATAGACTACTCTGCTTCTCTTCTGTACAAGAACGCTAGCTTTGTTAATGCTTGGCAGTTTGACCGTAACATCCGAATGTGGTGTAACAGCGAAGATTTATTTTGGCGTTTCTGCGGCCATTAAAGATGAATGACGAAATCGTGCTCACACGTCAAATTAATGAAGCATCCGCGTCTCTTTCAGGCTTTCAAGCTCCGTGCAGTCAGAGCCTTTTAAAAAGTTAAGCTCCGAGCTCACTGTGCATTATTCATATTGTCTCTCACAATACGAGCTTCAAGCAGTGGAAAAATGTCCCAAAAACCCATTGCATGCGTAGTGCGCTTGCTGTCACATTGGTATGGTTTATCACGATGCTTCCAGGAGCGAGCAGGACTTGCAATCCAGAGGTCGCTGTTAAAGTGATGGTGTTGTCCATCCTGCAGTACCAATGAGTCGCAGTACTGTTGTGGTTCATGGACACAAGGGGTTTTCAACGTTTTGCACCCCAAGGCCCACTTGGGTCTAGTCTTCACGGACCACCCAGGTGGTGCTCGCGGCCCACTGATGGGTCGCGATCCACTGGTTGAGAATGGCGGTTTTAGAATGTCGTGGGGTTTAACGTGTGTACGCAGACGAATGCCAGGATGTGTGGCCTCCATGGATGAGTAGGCCACAGGGCCCTCCGAATAGAGGGGCCTATAGAGAGCAACCCTCTCGGCTAGGGCCTTCCACCAACAGTGGCCTGAGGGAGATGTTTTAGGACCACAAGCTTAGTTTTGCTACAGTTATCGCGTTCCTGCATGAGTAATTCGTTCACATCGTTTGATATATCCCGACGTTTACCGAACACCTAACATTAACGGGAACAAACCCCAATTTTTGTGTTGGAGATATATTGCGTTTAACCTGGGCTTTAAGTAGGAAGTTGAATTAAATCCACTTGCTTGTGCAAGAAACAATAAAAGCCTTTCGTGTGAAGCTCCTTCCAAGTATTGATTGCTTTGAAAAGCTGCTCTCTCGGGACAGCCGCGTCGATCGCTCCCTCTCTCTCCATCGCGACGTTTCGCCTCGGACGTTCGAGGCATCCTCAGGTGCCAATCTCATTCGTGTCTGATCTTATTACTCATTGCAAATGTTCTCTCACCATCTTCCTTTCATGATGTTGACAGATATTGGCCCTCAGAGAATATAATGCTAATTGTTTACCTAGAGAAGCCATTGTTGAGTCTCAAGCCTCTTATTTCCCGAAGGGATGTTTGTCCACTTCCATTGGTGAGTGTTCATTTACCATGGGAAGAAAGCTGAGTACCCAGACATAAACCCATGTGCATAGTGGTAGTGAAACTCAACACAACCATGCGTCGGGCCACGCCGACCAAGTGTGCTTATAATAATAATAATAATTTTACATTTACAACGCGCACATGTTCATTCACTGTCGAAGGAATTCATTCGACAAAGAATGACTCAGAGGCGCGAGGAGAGCACAGAGAGGCGGAGGAGGAGGAGGCAGCCAGGCGGTTTGCCGGCGCCACATTGCCACCCACTGCTTCCTGTATATTAGGATGCCATCGATCAATTAATTAATGAGCATTTTTTTAAGTTGTGGGAGGAAAGCGGAGAGCCCGGAGGAAACCCACGCAGAATAGGGGGAGAATACACAAACTCCTAACAGAAAGGTGCCCAAGGCGGAGATCGAACCTGCTCGGGCAAGAACCATTCTTTCTGTGAGGCGCAGATGTTACCACTGCGCCACCCTACCGCCCAAGGATGGCGACTTGGTAGCTCTCCATCCAAACCGCAATCCAGGCTATACTCAAGCTTCTTTACGATATTGGTCATGAACAGTGCTGCTTTGAGAGGAAATTACATTTTGCATCATTAAATCTGAAAGAACAACAATAGTAATAATACCACTGCTCAGAGTTGGCAATTATTATTTTATTTTACTGAAATAAATCAAACGGACCTTCTGCAAGTTGAATGTTATTTATGTGCAGATAGTCACTCGTATGATTTATACACATTTGTTGGAACCGCTTTGGGACAGAAGAAATTGCTGTTTACTTTTCACTGCCATGTATCATTGATTGTGACATTCAATGTTAAGGTCGTCTTGTACCTGCACAAAATCAATTGGAGAGTGACTTCGTAATTGCCATCACACATTTATGTGATAATACAAATTGAAAACATCACACGTCGTTATTATTATGACGACGATCAACTCTACCAAAAGCGTCAGAAGCCAAGCAGATTGGAGCCTGGTTACTGCATTGACGAGAGAGCCTGCGTTCTTATCGCATGTAATATAGGTTTGGACATCAGGTTATTCAGGAGATGACAGTATTATTGAATCCATCTGTGCGGCGCTGCTTCGTGCACTAACCCCTTCTATCCGTGGAGCTGTCTTGGCTTGCTGCTTAATATTTACATCCAAAACAATCACGCATTCGTGAAAAATACTGTAAAAGCTCGGCAATACTTGACTCTCTAAATTTTATTTTGAGCATTATAGAAACTCTGCCATTCTACTTCTAGACCTGTTGAAAGCCGTTGACACGATAATTAATATTTTTTTACATTTATTTAGCGCATAACATTATTTTATACAGACACAGAAGCCAGTCATATGGTTGACTGGTTTAAGAGTTACATCTATGTAACTAGGCCATTTCCGTTGATAACTTGATATCCGACAAAATCAAAATAACAGTGGTTGTTGCACAAGGTTCCAGTCTTGGTCCCTTACTCTTCTCTCAACTCATCAATTACCTGAGCACCTCACTTTCTCACTCCGATATCAGTATTTTTGCAGATGACTGCGCCGCTAGTGGCCGGAGATTCCACGGAAGACGTAATTCGTAAACTGCACGGTGACTTCAATATCCTGCAAAACCAGCTTCTCTCGCTCAAACTTATCCTTTGTGCCAATAATAATTTACGTTTTTCTTAACTACAAAAAAAACAAGATCCAAGACACCACGTCAGTTGTATATACAACAGAGCCAACTAATTGACCATGTTGAGGAATACAAATACCTTGGCTTTATATAAAACTCAAGATTTAAATTCATACCTCACATTGACTATACTGCCAAGAAGTTTAAACTTGAAACAGGCCTCGTCCACAGACATAAACATTGCTTCCCAACCAAATTCCGCTCAGTTCCACGATTGTTTGATTATTGCGACAATGTACTGATGTAGGTTTTCACGGCACGATGTATGACGATTGCTTGCAAACGCTGCTCTTTGGGGATAGCCGTGTCGAGCGCTCCCCCTCGCCCCTTTACGAAATTTTGCCTCCCACTTTGTAGACATCCTGAGGCGTTCTGTCACAGGATGCCCGAGAATCCATCAATTGGCATCGAGAATTATATTAATAAAACTTAACCCAGGGCGGCACGGTGGCCCAGTGGGTGGCGCTGTCACCTCACAGCAAGAAGGTCCCGGGTTCGAATCTCGGCTCGGGTGCCTTCTGTGTGGAGTTTGCATGATCTCTGTCCGCGTGGGTTTTCGCCGGGCACTCCGGTTTCCTCCCACAGTCCAAAAAAACATGCTGTTGCATAGGTAAATTGGCTTGCAGACTAAATTCCCGCAGTGCCCGGTGATGGACTGGCGTCCCATCGTCGGTATAAACTTGCCTTGCGCCCTGTGTCTGCCGGGATAGGCTCCGGATCACCACGACCCTGTACAGGACTAAGTGGTTTCTGACAATGAGATGAGGAACTTAACCCACTATATCATTCTGCTTGGGATTCTCCCTGCAAAATCTATCATTGTGAATTGTATTCATCTCAATCCGAGAAATATCTTCAGTTTCCGCCACCCATTTCCATCACAAAGTGCCAAATCTAATTCCAAAATCTTAACTCGATCACTTTACACTTATTCTCTGCTGCAGTCAACAGTTCTTCACTTTATTCCTTGGCTCACTCTGCCTCCGATACGACAATTGAAACTTACTCCAGCTCGCTATTACGCATATTGGATGTTTTGGCCCAAATTAAATCAGGCCGTGCCTCAAGCGGGTATGATGTTGAACTCCGAGAGCTCAAGGTGACTGCACACAGGGCCAAACGGACTTGGTCTCACCATTCATGTTCAAATCTCGAAGGATCAGCGAAATCACTACCAGAAGGCACTTCACTACGTCCATACGAACTACTTGCCTAGTATCCTGGTTAATGCCTGGGACAAGCCAAAGATCCTCTTCTCATCCATCCATCATCTCCTTCATCCACTCAACCATTGACCCTCACCTCGATTGATAAATAACGACGAGGCGGATCAGTTAATTTGAGACAAATCCAAAGCCCACCTCATCTCTACCCAGCCACAACCTCCACGAACTACCTCAGCAATTGTTCCCTCTCCTACCCTGATCTCAAAACTCCTGACATTTTCCTAGTTAATGGAATCTGATGTTTCTTCATTGGTTACCAGCTCTACGCCTACAAACTGCTCGTTGGACCCCTTCCCATCCAAACTCGTCCAGGCAAACTTCAAAGCGCTGGCCACCTTCGTCACTAATCTCTTCACTCTGCTCCACCATCGTTCCTCCACTATTCAAATGTGCTGTATTTACACCTCTGCTAAAAAAAAAAACCTGGCCTCAAATGCAACATATCTGACAATTATCGACCAATCTCCAATTTACCATTCCTTTTTAACATCCTTGAGCATGTAGTAGCCATGTAACTCAGGAAACACATCCTCAACATGTCCTCCTCTATCCCTTACAATTAGGGTTCAGTCGCTGCTGATGAAGCCTTGTCAAGTATTCTTGTCCTCTTGGACCTGAGCGCAACCTTTGATACCGTTGACAAACCTACCATGCTGGAGCAATTGGAGGGTATAGGGATCTCTGGCTATGTCGTGCACTGGCTAAGCTCCTGCCTCTCCGGTCAGAAGCAGTTCGTCAGCCTTGGAACATGTAACTCAGAGATCCATCTTGTGTTTGTCTGGTGTTCCTCAGGGTTCAGCACTCGGCCCATTTCTCTTCCGCATCTACAGCAAAACAGTTGGCCATACGCTGTGCAGCCTCAATCTCAGCTTCCATTGCTACGCCGATGACTTCCAAATCTATATCCACACAAAGCCATCCATCAATGCGTCTGGTCTTTGAATGTTGTCCTCACTGTCAACTGTGAAGGCCTGGCTCAATTTGATTTTCTTAAAACTAAATGAACCCGTCCATTTGATGCTTGACAACCAGACCATTGAAGTTGCTCGGACAGGTCTAGGTGTGACTCTTGATTCTTCACTCACCTTCGAGACACGCATCAACAAGGTGACGAAGGTAGCCTATTTTCATCTCAGAAATATCACCAGACTGTGCTACATCCTGTCACTCTGAGACGCTGAAAAGCTAATCCACATGTTCATCTTTTCACGGATCGATTCGTAAGGCAATATTTCCTGGCATCCCTGCCTACCTGATCAATCGTCTCCAACGTGTGCAGAATGTGGCTACTGGAGTCCTCACCCACACACCCATCCACGATCACATACCTCAAGTACCGCCAATTCTCCAATGGCTACCGGTTAAATAGAGGATTGCATTCAAGATCCTCCTCCTCCTCCTCCTCACCTACAAGGCTCTAACTGGCGCTGCTCCGACATACGTTTGTGACCTGCTTCAGGCACCGTCCTCAACACAAAACTTCGATCCTCCAATACGAGCGTGCTGCATGTGCCCAGATCGCACCTCCATTCGATGAGTGACAAAGCCTTCTCGTGCGCTGCTCCCAGACTCAGGAACTCCCTTCTTATGAAAATTTGGTCAGCTGAGTCCCTGTGCATATTCAAATTCCGGCTCAAGACTCACTTGTTCCGTAAGGCCTTGAAAGTCTTCTGGCTGGGACTGTTGATGCTGCTGACTGCTGTGTGCTTGGATGATGGCTCTCTTTGACCTGTACCTGCTCAGGAACACTTATTCCTTCCTTTATTTGTTTTAACAATTTCTTATTTGTTATTTGATGTCCTGCATTGATTTATGATCATTAATTTACTCAATGGATCTATTCTCATGTTGTTGTTGACAAGCCGTTCTCTCCACAGCTCTATGCAGGGCTTTGTTACCCTCGGGTGAAAGGCTCTTGAGAAATGCAAATATTATTACTCAAAGTTCTACTTAAGTCGGCAAATATTTGATGACTTTGTTGTCCATACAGACGAACAAACCTAATTTTACAAGGTCAACCTACCGTTGGCTTCATGTTCTTAGATGCACATTTAAAATTCAGCGATAAGGCTTTCGAGACGGCTGTCCATAGCTTTTGGAACAATATTTGCACTTGCTTGAAGCTACAATCACGAAATATCGTAAAACAGCCTTAGATCCCAATTAGTATCGAAATTTTGGCCCTGCTGCTATTGCAATAATTGATCGGTCTTTTTGAAGGGTTGCATAGGCTCCGCTTGTGTTGTGGGGAAAAAAATAACTGCTTCTATGTATTCCCAAACCACTGTTCCACTGTTACTGCGCTTTGTCTCTTGTTAATTTATTGGAATGATTTGCCACTTTTGGGCAGTAAAATCGCGAGTGCTACCGTTTACTTTATAATTACAGATGGGGTTTCATTGGTGCTGTGAGCTTGTTCAATTGTGCAATCTTGCGTGATACTGTTTATTTTCATGATTGCAGTTACAGTTTCATTTGTGCACTAATTATTGCTCTTAATGCGTTCGCCCTTTGCTTTTAAGCGTTGCTACGTTGGTCAGTTCGGACGTTTGTGGTGTCGCAGGAATCCCGCATCTAGAGCTTGCAAGCTCACGGTCTACTTTCTGCTGTATTAATAAACATCGATCTAACATCTATATGCCAAACACCAATCAAACAATTGAATAGCCAAACATCTTATTCCAGCACCCTCCTGAAAAGGGTCTTGATTCAGTAACTCTTGCCAGTTAGAATAAAGAGCACAGCAATGTCCCTTTTGTTTATATTCATGGGGAGGGCCACACCTAAATATACATCTTATTTTATTGTATTGGTGTGTATTTGTACTGATCTAACTTTTAACAGCCCGTTCTATAAGAATTGCTCTCTGTAGCTCTTGTTTCGGGATAGCCGTGTCGACGGTTTGCCTTATGATGCCTCGAACGTGGGAGGTGAAATGTCTTGGAGAAAAGAGAAGGAAAACTCAACAGGGCTATCCGGAAAGAACAGCTCGGGAGAGCAATTCTGTTGATACGTTTTTCTCATCCCATTGTCAGAAACCGTTTGGTCCTGTACAGGGTCGTGGTGAGTCGGAGCCTATCCCGGCAGACACAGGGCGCAAGGCAGGGATATATCCACGATGGGACGCCAGTCCATCACCAGACACTGAGGACACTTTAGTCTGCAAGCCAATTAACCTGTGCAGCAGCATGTTTTTGGACTTGTGGAGATAACCAGAGTGCCCGGCGAAAACCCACGCAGACACGGGGAGAGAACATGCCAACTCCACACAGAAAGGCACCCGAGCTGAGATTCGAACCCGGGACGTTCTTGCTGTGAGGCGACAGCGCTACCCACTGGGTCAATATGCCATGCCGCCTTAGATACGTATTTGTTAACACATTATATTCGTTTTGCTGTTGTGTATCTTCTTAATGACTCAAAGTGGAAAATCTTACCATTCAGAAAATAATTGTTCAAAATGAGGTGTATTGTAGTCCAGCGCATAGAGCAAACAGCTGCGTGTTTGAATGCGATTTGCTACGGTGCTTATCGAACAGCAGGACATTGAAATGTAGCTCCTCTAAGCCCTACAGATTTTATTTTACTGCACAAAGAGCGATAATGCGCTTGCAGAAATAGAGGTGATATGCGTTTCTCATAAAATTCCCCCAAAGATGTACTCTACCAATTTTGACGAGCACTAACATCAATAGCATAATAACACATCACTAATTAAAGAATGTTACATTTTACATGCGATATATATATATATCAGGTGGCGCGGTCAGTAGCGCCGTTGTCTCACAGCAAGAAAATGCGGGCTGGATTCCCGGCTCGGGTGCCTTTCTGTGTGAAGGGAAGTTTGTTCTCTGCGTGTCCGCGTGGATTTCAACCGTGTACTTCGATTTCTTCCCACCGTCCAAAGTCACACTGCTTTCTAGGTACATTGTCCTGCTGAGTAAAGTGTCCCCAGTGCACTTCGATGTACTGGCGTCACATCGTGGATATAGCCTCGCCTTGCGCCCTGTGTCTGCCGGGATAGGCTGCAACAACCCTTGTGCAGGATTAAGCGTATATTGATAATGATGATGAAATATATCAGAAAACAGAGCCAGGCAGAAGACGTGACGTTTCAGTGGGCTTGGTCAACGCACGTGTTACTCGCAGCGCTTGTGGCCAGTGGGCAAGACTATATAATAGAGGAGGTGCATCATGGAGTTGGAGCCATAAAAGCGGCTTATGGGAGGGACTGGTAGAAGGACCGAGGGAGGCCATTATCCAGCTGTCGATTGACCATGGCTGAAAATGATGGCATATGAAATGAATAATCTCTTAATAAAAAAAAACGCCTTGTCAACCATTCAAGGTACGATACAAGAAATGCTATAAGATAGCACAACGATTTACAATACATGCAGTATTTAATGTCTGAGTAAAGAACATTTAGGTATTAAAAGCAATTCGGTAAATGAGTTTTTAAATATATTTAAACACAACAAAAGACCAAGCACAGCAGATGCACAGAGGTAAGGTATTCCATAGGGGAAGCCACGTCAGCTAAGAAGGCACGTAAATGAATGTTTATTACAGTTAGTGCTGAACATAACTACTTCAATGGACGGCATGATAGCGTAGTGGTAACAACATTTGTGCCTCACAGAAAGAAAGGCCTCCCTGAGGAAGTTTGATTCCTGCCTTGGTTGCCTTTGTGTGCGTGTGTGTGGTGTTTGTTTGTGTGTTCGCCCCCCTGTTATGCATGAGTTTCCTCCGGGTTCTGCGGTTTCCTTCCATAACTAAAAAGACGAAACCTCATTCGTGAATTGTAATGATGTAGGTTTTCACGGCTCGATGCATGATGATTGCTTCGCAAAGCTGCTCTCTCGGGACAGCCGCGTCGATCGCTCCCCCTCTCTCCCTCCATTGCGACGTTTCGCCTCCTCACACGTTAGAGGTGGAGAGAGGAAGCGATCGACGCGGCTGTCCCGAGAGGGCAGCTTTCAGAAGCAATCATCACAAGTGAATTGACGATAATATCATAATATATGCGACGCAGTGTCTGGAAAATGTTATTGATTAGCGCGTGGAATCGTACTTGAGTGTGTGTGTGTATGTACATACACCGCCCTTGGTCAATCCACTGCCTGTCCACACTGTTCTGGTCATAAGATTAATTGAATCAGTCAGTCGATTTTTTTTATGCTGGAAGGAACAGTCGAGCTATCTAGCTCTTTTTAATAGTTGTCCAGCGGGGAGTGGTAATAAGAATCTCAGGGCATCGGGGGCAAATTGGACAGGAAAATTAACCAAGACAACATGTATTTGGACAGTGGGAGGAAACCGGAGTACCCTGTGAAAACCCACGCGGGCATGGAGAGAACGCGCCAACTCCACACAGAAAGGCACCTGCGCCGGGGAATCGAACCCAGGACCTTTTTTTGTTGCGGTGAGGCGGCGGCGCTACTGACCGCTACAGCGCTGCTCCGACAGCAGCAGCAGCGGTTCTCGCTGATTCAGCACCGTGCCGGGTGATTCCCCAGCGTGCATCGTCGGTGCAGGTCCGATGCAGGGCAAATCCAGGATCAATGCGGCCACGGCTGGTACTCACGCTCGGGTTATCGAGTTAGCAGTGCGCCGCGCTAACCACCGCATCACTGCTTACCACCAGCGATTGCACTCTCATCACTCACATATACAAAAAAAAAATCCAAGATAAATTTGTGCCTTCGCTCTCCCGAGGGAGCCTGTGTTTCAATTACACGAGGACTCGATGCTGCAAGTGCTTCTGGGAAGGGTGAATGTGCATGGTTGAAACGAACCGAGGCACAAGGGTCTGCCAACATCATCCCCCCCTTGATAATATGCAGCATTAAATATGCGCTCCCTTATCCTTAATTTTATTTTTCATTAAATTCTAATCATCACAGCAAAATACAATTATGTGCATTAGTCACGGTGCTATTGAGGTTAAGCCAATGTTAAAGAAAATGACACATTTTAGATGTCAGGCTTCTGTTAATGTTCTGTGACAGATATGCATTGCAAAGCAACTTCCATTAGCTTCTGATCAACATCCACTGCCACGCGCATATTGAGTGCTTCGAGTGGTGGGTGCAGTGGTTAGCGCACTGCGCTAGGAAACTAGGAATCTAATAATGATTCCGGGCCATGCCTAACATTCACGACAAGTAATACGTGAACGAGTTCTGTTAACTCTCTACTCCCCACGTCACTATACCCCAGCTGACCAGCATGGTGAAGTATGGTCAAATAATCTCCATGACCGAAATGGCATGAGAGGCCTTCCTGCATCAGTTGATTGCAAAATAATTTGTTTGATGATTGCTTCCAAAAGCTGCTCTTTCGTGAGAGCGGCTATCATCATGCATCGGGCCGTGAAAACCTATATCAGTACAAAGAAGTTGTTCACAAATTACTAATGATTAGCTGAAGAGCAAATCTTCTGGAATGTGCCTGACCATGTTACATTCCAAAAGCCAAGCAGGGTTTTGCCTGAATAGTACTGATAGAGGTGACCACCATGCAGATTATCATTAGACTGTAGGTCTACAGTGAGCAGCAAAGGGCGGTGTACCAAAGTCCACCGTCAAACTGTACTTCTATGCTCCACCGTACACTGACCAGAATGGAGAGGTATAATCAAACGACCCCCACCACCCGCTTAGCAAGCAGTGGTCCTTCATCCGGCAGTAAATTGACAAAAGGTCTCTCCGTGCAAATGATTAGAGGCATGGAAGTCATGCTTATCGACGTATGTAATGAGATCCGATACGTATCTCCAGAAAATTACCCTTCATTGAAGCGTCTGCCGATTGTTATAGGCGCAGCATTGAGACTCATGCTTGGGGTTTTGCAGTAACGTTGTGCATCTCTCCGATGTGGCGTGCGGCTGCATCGCAGCACAACCCGAAGGCACAACGCGCACGGCTGGCGTTCACACAGTGGAACACTCCTATGGGGTTGGCCACCTCTGCTCGTAGATCAACATCCTCCCCTGTTGATGAAATTCTGGCGGTGCACATTCTCGAAACTCGAGGCACGTTGCATCCCTCTGTTGTCCGAATATAATCGCCTTCTCTTTTCGGCAATCCCACAGAAGCGTATTGAGCCCCGCTGTATTTTCAACGGTGTCTT
>JAZEWT010000016.1:19992608-20005037 GCA_036362905.1 Mordacia mordax | reverse complement strand
ATGTACTGCAATACGACGCCGCCAATATCAGTTGGACTCCGGGCCATGATTAACATCGGACTTGATTGGTTTTCGAGGCAGTTCTGGGAAGCTTCAACTTCCCGGAATCCACAATGATAAATGTGGCAAAAATCTAATCAGTACATTCCACATTGAGTTTTACATCTGGAGACCTTCATCTAGCAGTTGATTGGCAAAGAGCTATTGATCACAATTACAACGAACTGTAAAATCATGATTAAAGATGATTTCCACCGGAATCTTTTGTACAAAAGTACGCACAAGTTCCTGTGCAGTGCTTTTTTGGTCTCGACGTGAAGTGTTTTTTTTCACAAATTCACATAGCGAACTTTTCAGTTTGTAGACGTGTTGTGCTTCCAACCAATGGGATCTTTCAATAAAACGAGGTGTATTGTGCCGTGTGATACATGCTGCGCTCTGGCTATGAAGCATTCCTGCTTTTCAGGTATTAAGTGCTATGAGGCCCCTAAACGGAGTCGTTATTTTCTGCACTATATTCTCGAATGAATTATATATACGTATTCTCACAGCAGTTACAGCTGTCTTGAGGTTTGACGCATTGCAAAAAAAACATACGAGCATCGTTGCGTTTCCTAATGATGTATTTCTTAACCTCGTCAGCTGTTCCTTTTAAAAAAAATGGCTATTAAACAAGACAAAGTGCCAATTAGTTTAACTATTAACCATACCTGCAAGTTGTGAAATGCTCCGTGCCCAGTAGGGTATAGATATTTAATCACATTTTGGGATGACGGAACACTCCAATACTACTGGGCACGTTTGTGAACGAGGCTGTTTCGTAATATTTACATGCGCTTAAGTTACTGTCTGAAATTTTACATTCATAAATGCCAAAGACCGAAATGGGACATCTTGGGATTTGCTCAAATTTGAAGCAGTGGTGCTTAAGATTTCTGAAACCATAACTGGGATTAAGCTGACAATCTGTCATGTACGTCGCTCCGATAACAGATGTTTTCCTACTACAAAAAAAAAAGATTGCGTCTGCATAAGGAATTTACGCGTGTCGCTTTTTTTAGTATGCGCCATGCAAGGCATTCACTTTGTCAGGAAGTGTCCGCATTGTTGAGCTTTTTCGTGGAGAATCTTAAGCAGAGGCGGCAACACAGTTCTAATTGCCACCCCCCCCCCCATCGAGAAGGAGAAGCTTGACAGCTCAATCGAGCCTCTGTGCCGTTACAAATTGCTCGTCGGGATGGCATCCTCTATGGCCGTGTGCCGATTTGTCAGCGCCACTCGATGCCTCCTCCGTCGGCCGCGGATTGGAGCAATTAATCTCTCGTGCTTCGTGCATCAGCACAAGCCCCAGAAAATGCAAACGGATGAGCCGGGCGCCCGCTTTGCAACGAGGTGCGAGCGAGGAGCACGAGTGTGAGAAGTGCTGAGGAACGATGGAAGTAAATACAATTTTGACGGTTGTTCTCTGAAGCACTCTCCCACTCCGCCGCCCCTTCCCCAATGATTGCCCCATTACCGAGCCACGTGCCGGGAGATTTTCTTCTTCTTCTTCGGGAAATGAATGCCTGAAAGAAATCGGAAGGGTATATGAGCCACATACACGTGTGAGCCTTCACAGAAACTATGGATACGTGAAAGATGCACGCGTTCTGCTTAGTAGGTCGCCGAATTTTACTGGGATGCTTTGCCATTGACATTTCGAACGCTTATTTGTACAAAGCCAATGAAGCCTCAATATAGTCTCATGGACCTTTGGGTCAAATGCTGTTATTGATCACCTGTGACGAGGAGAACAAAACAAGAGTCTGTGGGGGAGGCATCATGCACAAATGCATTTGTTCTTACATATCCATAATTAAATAACGAATGCTGCGTTCGCCAGAGATGTAAGCCATACTTGGGAATCGAACCCATGTGTCCGTGTTTATTCCATGGTGCACGCTAGGCACTACACCGTGGTTATAATGTTGTACATACACACACACACCGAAACCACAATTGACATAAATTGTGACACATCACTATTCGCTGTTTAAAAAAAAAAAGTTCACAATCATCCCACACCATCCAACTCCAGGCCCATCTTCTCGCACCCCACTTCGCCAACAATGCCTTAAATGTGCCCAGTAGTGCTAAACATTGGGCACATTCACAGATGACAGCTCAACTCGAGTGGGGCCCACTGATTGGGGTCGAGAGGGGCGATCATTTTGAAGCGATTTCAGCAGAATTTAAGGCAGCTCTGCAAACGAACTCTAGCACATGCCTCATTGACTCGCGGAACTTAATCGACAGTTCTGCTGGGATCGATCGCAGTGCATAACTGGACATCTATTAGTATCTTAGGAGAGTAAATGTGTGTGCAGCACATCCGGTGGCATTTACACTCTGGCTGGTAGTGGATTGTCAATAATCTTGCCAATACTACATGATAATAACAGTGGGTATATAAACAATCCACAGAGCATTATTTTGATCCGTCATTTAATTAGGGTTTCCAAATGCCACATCATGAGAATTAGTCATGCTTCCCCATTCTGGTCACTGCACCTTGTTGAAGGAGAGGGTCCCAAGACCAGTTCATTGTTTTTCTTGCCACCAACGTGCAAGGGATAGTATGCTGACCACCCCACTGCCACTCTCGCCGACTATTTGTGAACAGGATTGCTAAATTTCAATAGTCTTTCAGAAGGGTCCTTCATTTAAATGTTTGTTAATTGTGTTAATGACTGGCATATAGGAGGTAATAAAAGTACCCAGGATAAAAACAAAGCACTACCAAGTCCACTTTCCATACTGACATCTTCTGGTCACACTGTAGGCGTGATGTTTTGGGAGATTGACAAGATACGCTCTCCACCATCCATATCCCCCCCAAAGTACTGGATTGTGATCAAAGTCCAGCATCACCTTATGTATACATGCATCGTTAGCGTTTGATGATGTTTTTTCTTTATCAAAGCCAGTGGAACTTGCAAATGGTGGTATGTCGCGTTGTTATTGCCTGGTTCAAGAGACATACTGTTTTTATGTTGGGAGATCGCTTCGTGAGTTGAAAAGGAGGCGGTGTTTTATGTTTTTTCGCCCCAGGCGAAGCCCATAGCGACGCCTCCAGCGGTTCACCTGACCGTGACCCCAAACATCATCTTAGTCCCGTGGAACTGCCTCTCGCTCGGAGGAGACTGATCGGTTAGTCACACCAGTATAGCGATACACATTCACGCAGCACCTCGAACACCACCATCATTGCTCAGTGGCGCGTTACAACAACAACAACAAAAAAAACAAGTTAAACCTGTTTCTTATATGCCAGGCCGAACGGTTGGATGATCAGCGCGAGCTTGAAACAGTCTCAATCGTAGGTGAAAGTAAGTTGCGGACGTGTCACAACCCCGCTTCCAACTGAATTGTACTGAATGTTTCAGATATTTTTTCTAGTGGCACGTCTTACTGGTCTGTTATACCAGACCACAACAGCTTACTTTTACCTCTTGACAGTTACAAGTCTGAGCTGTGGTGACAGCCCCTTCGTCGAGCAGGGACCTGGTATCGCAGTTCAGTAAACGGCGACTTTCGCGTCCAGCCAGAATTGTGCGTCATTTATTAACGCACGAACATCACTTTTAAAACACCGGTACCGGGGGATCTCGGAGGCCACATTTCCATTACCCCCTCCGCCTCACTTTCCCGTGTTGCTCACTGTCATGGATTCAGACTACACGTGTTCACGCGCACACATTGTTACATACACAATCATATACATGTCGGACTGGACGGTCTCACACACGCCGCATTGACATTCTACCAAAAAGGATTTAAATGGACTGGGCGACTGCAGGTATGCCACATCACACAAAGACAAGAGACATAGACCTATGTACAAAGACAAGTGGTGGACGCCAGGTGGGGAGCCCCCAGTTGATACAATTGAGATAGTCGGAGTGAAATGTGTATGTGCCGAGTGGCACCACTACTAAGAGTGCGGGCATAGCTGCCTGCGCATAGGCTGATTGAAACCGGTGGAGGTAAGTGCGATGAGATCATGCTGTTGACAAACAGGGGGCTGAGAACAGTCCAAACGGTCATCGTGCGGGGCGAATATCAGTGGGCCCACGGAGACGTTGGGACAGCCCTTCGGACAGTGAGAGAGAGGGGAGCTGGGTGCCACCAGAGACACGAAGCGAGGAGAGCCGTGAGGCTCAGCATGAGGAGACGTGAATGAGAGGAAGCGAGTGGCTGTGCAGCGACTGCCACTACCCGTGGCAACGGCTACGCCGCACCTGACTCAGTGAGATGCAACGCTAGTGGGATAACGCTATGAGTGGTGATCCATGGTTGGGCTACATCGAGCAGTAGAGAGAGCTAGAGGACACGACTCGTTGAGCTCGCCGCCTTGAGACAGCAACCAGTGATAGCACCCAGACTCCTCATTTCTTGATGTTGGGAGCGCTGCATCACCAGTGCTAGGCCACGACCCTGACAGGTTGTATAAATGCATGCTCAGACACACAGACGCATGAGGTCTGGTGCAAGGTGTACACAGATTCTGGCACACAACAACAACAACTGCCATTCGCCACTGAGTGGCGGTGACATCACCACGGCACCTGTGCCAGGCCATATGCACCTTGAGGCCACGTGAAGTGTCGAAGGCTCGCCGACAGGTCACGGGACAGACCCAGGTGTTATAGGCTGCCTGACTGAGATGACTGGCAGATACTCCACCTACGCTCCCTACTGTGCCAACTTGCTATGTTTTAGCCGCCCGACGCTCCGCTCTTTGCTGTGAGCGTCGCTCCTCCGCCCTCTATTGTTGTTGGAGGGCGACTGCCTCCAACTGTCCCGTAGCGTCCTTCAGGATCCTCCTCCACAGAGGTCGATCTTGACACCGCCGGTACCAGTCTTCAGCAAGTCCACTCAACTCTAGGTCCTCCTGTGCCACATCAGTCCATCTCTTCTCTAGCCCGTGCCATGCCCGTTTAGCCCCCTCTATTCGGCCAAACAGCAACTGCCTGGGCATGCGGTGGCTGGGCATACAGGCTACATGACCCAGCCACCGCAGCCTCTGGCACACACACACACACTCACATGCACGGGCATACGGGTTGTTAGGTATCGGCGTGGTGGTAAATGTAATGATGTATGTTTTCACGGGTCGATGCATGATGATTGCTTCGAACAGCTGCTCACTCGGGACAGCCGCGTCGATCGCTCCCTCTCTCCATTGCGACGTTTCGCCTCACACATTCGAGGCATCCTCAGATAGCAACAGACACGGCTGTCCCGAGAGAGCAGCTTTTCAAAGCAATCATCATAAAGAGTAAATGTTAAAGTTCATAGGTTGTTTATTCATCTGATCGGACAATACTCAGGAAGCAACAGATAGTACAAATTACTATTTTTAAAATAACGCAAGTTGTGAAACCGGTTCACTGGGGTTATTAAACTGACACCGTTTTAACGCAACTGCTTTGTATTGTTGGTTAACTCTTCCCTGCACAGTCGGCCCCAATCGAGCTCCCAGGCCAAACTGAACCCTTTAGATCTCAGCAAACCTCTCCATCTCCCGTTATATTGGTCACTCCTGCCCCGTACCCGCAGGTGACCGTGACTCTCACACACAGGGCATGTTCACGTTTCAGTGTACGGGAGTTTACCGACTGAAGCAAGACAATGAAATTCTGAAAATCATGAACCTAGGGCTTCATCTCAGCTGGAGATAACCAGGACTAAGCACTTAAAAATATCACCCGGGTTGTACGTTGGAAAGCACTGGAACTTACTTCATGAAAAATTAAAGTGTGCCTAAAAGTGTTGTTTTGTGTTCAGGTTAGTCGAGCTCAGCTACAATATATACATCATATATAATACTCACAGATACAAAATATATAACCCTTGCACATACAATATTTACCACATATGTATTCCTCGCATACAACATATAGCTACACACACACTAATGCTTGTGTCATTAGCCGTGGAATAAAAATGAAATTAAATACTGGTGACTATACTGATGTAGGTTTTCACTGCTCGATGCATGATAATCTCTCTCCAAAGCTGCTTTATTAGGATAGCCATGTCACTTTCCCTCTCTCCTTCACGACGTTTTACCTCTCACATTAGAGGCATCCTCAGGCGTACTGAGACTGAGTCAAAGATGAGTGTAGTTTGCTGAATATATTTCCTGATGTCGAAGGCAGTCCACTGCCTTACCCAAATTCCTTTGATACTCTATCATACCGTCCTTCTTCCCAGATCTTTCCAATGAGTCCTTTGCTGATGCCTCTTAAGATTCCCTGTCTTTCCCACCTCCTTTGATGTCAAAGTCGTTTCTGTCTTCCTTGATGTCAGGGCTGTTTGCTCTCTTCCGAGGAATTCCACTGTCTTGTAAAGCCTGGAATGTCTGCAGATGATTGCTTCCAAAAACTGCTCTTTCGGGATAGCCACATTAATAGCGATCGATGCGGCTGTCCCGAAAAGCAGCTTTTGGAAGCAATCATGCATCGAGCTGTGAAAACCTACATCAGTGCAATGTTTTCAGAGTTGGTTATAACGTTGGATTTTTGGTCGTGCTTAGAGGTTGTTGGACGTTTTGTTAAAAGACCTAGGAGGAGATAGGACGAACGTTTGACACAGGTATCCCGCCTGAACAGCTTTGGAAAGTAATCACCACTGTGTGGTGTGTGCCACAAACAGTGTGAACTGTGTGACACAAATTGGTTTGGAAATGCCAACGAATAGAGGAATAACAGATGGAAGAACCCATGATGGTTTGGGACGATGAAATTGAGGTGCGTGTGTGAGCTGCACTGGAGATGCACAAACGTTCCAGGCAATGGGTGACATTACAATGGGGAGGCCTTCGTTTTGCTCAACAATGAGGCTGACTGTGCTTGTTGCCATTACCGACAATAATAAAATAAAACATTGATGATGATGATAACGCTACACAGCAGGCATTTCATTCCCACGTTAGCAGCGTAATTTGTGTGTAGGAAAAGGCTTAAGATAAATACTTCAGATGTTGGTCACGTCTCTTTGTGCTTGGGGTTTTGAAATAATTTCCCAGAAGAATATAATGGGTTATAATAAATGGTGATCCCTCTATACCAATAAGTACTTTGGCCTTGACAGCAGAAATATTTCAAGTGGGTGTTGTTCCACTCCATTCCAACTACAGTTGGTGTTCCATTGTCCTGCATGATGTTTAGTGTTTTTTGAAGTGTGCATATGATATATCGAATCATTTTCTGGAATAGTTAAAGGTCCCATTACCTTGGGAATGTGATCATTATATATGTACGTCGTAGCATTTTGCTTTTTCCTTTCCCTTCATCATTATGAGTTGAGTTTCCTTAAGGTCTCGCCCTCTAATAAGAGAGTCAGAGAACTGTTTTTCAAGATAATCCTACATTAGGTTTTCTTTTTTAGGATGGTTTCAGCCAAGTAATGTGAGGAACCCAGAGCACCCAGAAGAACCCCCCCCCTTCTCTGCAAAGCGGGAAACACGCTACCCCCTTCCAGATGTAAACAGATGGCAATTAGTCCACTCGCCATGCTGCCATCTCCTGCAGGGCCAGGGTATTGCACCTGTCCTGCAGCTGTACACGGTGCAATCACGTCATCAAATTGAGTTCGCTATCGAGTGCGCAGAGAGTTGAACTGCACTGAAAAATGCCAGCCAAAGGGGCCAATGAGCCAGGTGTGATTTAAGTCAGGTTGCCCCACTATGGGTGGCACCAGGCTATGCAGGGGGGAAGTGAGTATTGCCAGTTACCGATGGGGAAGGCACGATTGGCTTTAAAGTGAAGGTAATGTTGAAAATTGTCGAGCCTTGTTCGGGTTAAGGTTATTTAAGGATATTGAAGGTTAATTATGGTTGGGGTTGGTCAGGGTTAGAGATGGGTGAGTTAAGATTTGTTAAATTAGTTAAGATTAGTTAGGGATCGGGTTGATCAGGGTTAGTTGGTGTGAAGGTTATCATTAGCCAGGAGTAAGATCAGTTAGAGTTAGTTAAGATTAGTTAGGGTAGGTTAGGGATATGGTGAGGGTCAGGATTATGGTTAGCTAGGGTTACAGTTAGCACAGTTAACCCGAAAGAGCTGCTCTTGCGAGGAATTCCCATACAGCCCCAGGTCAGCCCCAGCACCAAGGTCTTTGCCAGCCACGCGACATTAAACGGAAAAGTAAGAGTCTCTTTTGGTAAGAACTTTTCTCTTAATCAGTACCACACACCAACCTGCAGCAAAGAAGAAACAGAGATAAAACTCTACATTGCATCTCAAATGTTGCACTGCAATGGATAAAGATGAGCTGCCTGTGGCCACACCAGAGCCATCACTTAACACCTCGCATTCACGTCTGGTTACACACATACCCAGACGAGATTTTGTAACTGTCCTTAATGCCAGAAGGGGGACACAGTGGCAAAGTGAATAACCCTACCTCCTCGTTGAAAAAAATAAAACCCCTGGGTTCGATTCCCGGCACGAGTGTGTTTCTGTGTGGAGTTTGCATGTTCTCTCCCCGTGTCCACGTGGGTTTTCTCTGGGCACTCCGGTTTCCTCCCACAGTCCAAAGAACATGCTGCTGCATAGGTTAATTGGCTTGCAGACTAAATGGCCCGCAGTGCTCTGCGATGGACTTGTGTCTTATCCTGAGTTTAGCCCCACCTTGTGCCCTGTGTCTGCCAGGATAGGCTCTGGATCCCCATAACCCTGTACAAGATTAATCAGTTTAACTTACTGCCAGAGGTACAGAACGTGTTGTTTAAATTTTATTGAAAATGCCAAGAATGTAAAATAGAAAAAAACATCTTAAGCTATTCTTTTAAAAAAAAATTGCACACAAAACAATTTGTACGATTATAGCTGTTTCTCACTCTTTGAAAACACCTAACAGCTTACTATGTTTGTCCATTCCCAAAGAAAAGCCCAACAATCAAAGAGAGCGTACTACCATCTGGTGGCAAGATAGAATATTAGCGAGCACTGTGTTTTGCAATATTATTGGCAAGAAGAAAGTCTCCCTTTCCCCCTTGTGTTTCTTCCCTTCGTGTTGTCTTGGTCAGGGAGCCTCCTCGACTGGCCTGTGGGAGATAAAATAATGCAACAAGAACGGCAGCGATTAAACACACGACAGCATTTGCAATGATCTCGCTCAGGCGTGCATGCAGGGCACGTTGTGCCTCCAACGTGTTAGCAAACACGTGGCACTGGCATTCAGTAAATAATGACCGACCACACGACGTTATGAACACTCGCACAGGTGTTACCATTTACCTCATTTCATAGCTTCCTACAATGTGGCATCCTTTAATCGCACTTTAGCACATGCGTCTCTTTAATAAAGAGTAATTGTGCCTCACTAACGTTTTCGCTGGTGCTGCACAGGTAGTGTGTCTACCTTAAATGGGATTTATAAGGATCAGTGTAAATTAAAACGGTAAAGCAAGGTGTTTGCGATACTGAATTTCTAACTGAGTTTCAAGTAATTTTTTTGTTTGTTAGAATAGCTACAATTAAAACCATGGATACATATTAACCCTTTCACAAGAATCGTACTGCTTGTGAATATAAAAATGAGGTCATTTATTTTTCGCTGCAGGTTTTTCATGATGCATGAGAATTGTTCTCAAGAGCTCCTTTTTCAGCAAACCCGCATCGAGCGTTCCTCTTCTCTCCTTTGTGACATTTCGTGTTGTACGTTGGAGGCATCATCAGGCTAACGAACTAATTAGCTTGATGAAGGAGACAGGAGAAACGCTTAACACAACTCCCTCGAGAGCAATACTCATTTATATCTCATCAATAAATTAATTCATGACTCGCAGCAAAAGTTGATTAATTGCATCCAGAGTCAGTTTCAATCGGGACATTACGACTGCACGGTGGCCCACTGGGTAGCGCTGTCGCCTCACAGCAAGAAGGTGCCGGGTTCGAAACTCGGCTCGGGTGCCTTTCTGTGTGGAGTTTGCATGTTCTCTCTCCGTGTCCACGTGGGTTTTCGCCGGGTACTCCGGTTTCCTCCCACAGTC
Source organism: Mordacia mordax (assembly GCA_036362905.1). Lineage (NCBI taxonomy): Eukaryota > Metazoa > Chordata > Hyperoartia > Petromyzontiformes > Petromyzontidae > Mordacia > Mordacia mordax. The sequence goes on along the minus strand of JAZEWT010000016.1, from coordinate 19,994,998 downwards.
CAAAAAACATGCTGCTGCATAGGTTAATTGGCTTGCAGACTAAAATTGTCCCGCAATGCCCGGCGATGGACTGGCGTATCATCGTGGGTATATCCCTGCCTTGCGTCCTGTGTCTGCCGGGATAGGCTCCGGCTCACCGCGACCCTGTACATGACTAAGCGGTTTCTGACAATGAGATGAGATTTTACGACTGCGTTAAGTCGATGCTTAGTTGGTAGCGGATTCTGCTGGTGTGTAGCAGTTTGACATGTAATCGAGGGACATCCAATGCATTTCTCGGCTTGGTATTCAAGCAATGATGCAAATTCCTAAACTCTTCTCGACATTTGACCACACGGCAGTCTTCCTGGGTCCACCGAGCTGCTCGTCAGCAGCTCCCGTGCGGCAGTGTAAAATCTTGGCACATCTAACGCTTTCAAGATGTTTGCCAGCGTGCAAATATAGATGAGCCGATAAACGGGTGCTCTCAAGCTCCCTCTTGTGTAGACCCTTCCACTAGCACCGGCAGAAGCCACACATTGCAGGGCTGCTCCTTTAGCTATACCTGTTTCGAGCAGAATACCCGCCCTACGCGTGATATTGTTCTAAGCGTGGAGTAATTCTCATGTCTATTGCTGATTATATTATCCGCTGACATGACTGCCTCGACCTGAATTTCTTCTGATTCTCCGATTGTGAATATCGCTGGCTAGCTCTCTAAAGTTTCATAAGATTAATCAACAAGTGAGCAGTACAACTGAAATGAGACGTAAAAACTACGGTGGTGTGCAGATAAAATGCGCGCTTATGTAGGATTCAAATACAGTACCCTCGGTGCGTACATGTGTACGCACGTACATTTAAAAAAAAAACACTTGCTTGGTTATGTAAGGATTTTCAAGGAATCCTTAATGTGCGGGGAAAATACATGAAAATGAATTCGAGCAGAAACCCACCTGTTGCATGCACAAGGTCCTCCCGCGTAGCCTCTCTGGGCTTAGCCCTGCAACTGCCCACCAGGATATCTGACACCCGGTGGAACAGGAGCCAGAGGGTACGGATACTGCCCGTAGTTGGCATTAGGATAGAGCGTCTGGTCTGCTGGCAACATCTGGCTGGTCCCAGGTTCTTGGACTGCACACAGGAAATGAGGAGACAGGTGCGTCACGGTGCAAATGTACCACGTTTCATCGTCAGGTCGCGGAATTGCGGAGCAAAAACACGAAGCAACATCGCCCTCTGATGGTGGGCTAAGGCCAGTTTAAAGACCGGTGCTGCGTACACCTCGTGCTCCGCGGGGACAGCTGCCGCTAGGGATCCCCTTGGATTGGCCACAGCAGAGCAACGGATTGGTTGCGATAAGATGTGATGCAAAGTGCTCCTAGTTTCTGAACCATTGGCAATGCCCTCGAATTAATGCACATCTTCATCCTTACAGGACATTTAAAATTGACATGTTATGGCTCAGGCTGTGGTGGCAAAGGACGCCTGTAATCCAGCTTGGCAGGGTGTGGGCTTGTACTCCATTGGCCATGATAACGTAGAATGAGCCTCGCAGTCTATCGAGGGTGGCGACTAGAGCTGCCACCTTGGAGGCACACAAAACCAGGACATTTCGCGGGGCTACACAGACTAAGAGAGATGCGGCTCTACCCTGTCATACCTGTGCTGACAGAGGGCGTATGGATAAATGTTTATCATTACAGCAGAGAGTACCCGGCGAGCTTGCAAGCTCTAGACGCACGGTTGTGGAAGAGACGCAAGGGAGAGGGCCAGGTCACCCCCCCCCCCGGCTCTTACCGTGCACGTAGGTAAGATGCTCCTGTCGGCGGCGGTAGAAGTAGCAACACGCGCAGGCACGGCAGCAGAGGACAACAGCCACCAGAATGATAATGAGTCCCACGCCGCCCACGATGGCCACGACCCCTTCCGGTCTGGAGGAGAAATCGAGGTGTCACGGTGGCCTCCTGCTCGAATGGGGGTCGCGGTGGTGCACCCCTGCTGTTTAGAAATAATAATAAAGTCTCATCTCATCTCATTGTCAGAAACCGCTTGGTCCTGTACAGGGTCGCGGTGAGCCGGAGCCTATCCCAGCAGACACAGGGCGCAAGGCAGGGATATACCCACGATGGGACGCCAGTCCATCACCGGGTACTGCGGGCAATTTAGTCTGCGAGCCAATTAACCTATGCAGCAGCGTGTTTTTTGGACTGTGCGAGGAAACCGTACAGCCCGGCAAAAGCCCACGCAGACACGGGGAGAGAGCATGCAAACTGCACACAGAAAGGCACCCGAGCCGAGATTCGAACCTGGGACCTTCTTGCTGTGAGGCGACAGCGCCACCCGCTGGGCCACCGTGCCGCCCTAATAATAAAGTGTTACAAATATATAGTAGCGCGTTTCATCCAGAG
>JAZEWT010000016.1:19967307-19979955 GCA_036362905.1 Mordacia mordax | reverse complement strand
TCATTCGGTACAGAGCTTCACACACCTCGGTGTGCCCCGTGACGACCCCTTCGTGTCAGCGAGCTTTCGACAGCTTGTCGTGTGGCGTCGAAGTGCACCTCGCCTGGCACAGGCGTCGTGCGGATGTCAACGCCACTCCGCGGCGAAGCGCGCTCGCTGTTGCTTCGCCCTCTGTCGACAGCGCGGCTCCTCTCGTGATTCTTCATCACATTCAAGACGACAGAAGGCCATGTTAATGATGAGACCTCAGCCAGTGGGTGGCGCGGTGGTGCAGCGAGCAGAGCCGCCGCCGCCCCACAACAAGAAGGACCCGGGTTCGAATCTCGGCTCGGGTGCCTTTCTGTGTGGGAGTTTGCGAGTTATTTCTCTCTGCCCGTGCCCGCGTTTGTTTTCGCAAGGTACTCCGGTTTCCCCTAACCTTCCAAAGATACGTTGCTGCCTCGGTTAATTGGCCTGCTGAATCAATTGCCCCCAGCGCCCTGCGATGTACTGGCGTCACGTCCTGGATATAGCCCTGCCTTGCGCCCTCTGTCTGCTGGGATAGGCTCCGGTCCCCCGTAACCCTGTACAGGATCAAGTGGGTATTGATAATGATGATGTTAACCTTGACTATGACCCACGTCTTGACAGCAATCATTGTCATGGTGGAAATCCTAATCAATTTCATTGCTGTTGTCATCTTTCGAAGCTATCATTACCATTAAAGATCTGCTCATTTGGGATAGCAGTGTTGTGCTTTCCTTCTCTCCCCGCGACGTTTCGCCTCCCACATTGGAGGCATCACCAACGTGGGAGGCGAAACACGACACGGCTATCCCGAAAGGACACCTACGGAGAGCAATTCTCATACATTGAGTCGTAACATTTACAAGCTCTACGTTTTATCATAAAAACGTGGGCGAACGTTACGAAATACAGGGGCCAAACGTGTGGGTTGGGCCTCCACCAAGTGCCCCCACAGAGTTGCCATCAAATCGCAGTTGGTGCAACTCCACTCAGCCTAATCCCGGCCACCAACGAGAGGATTTTTTGTGTGGAATTGGTAGAACTGTGTCGGCGGGTATTTTTGCAGGTTTACTTTCGTTCTGTGAGCGCACACCAACGGGCCGGCTCCATCACCACCAGTCGGCCCGCCCGCTGGCGTTCCATCGTGGTCACGGCGCTGCGCCCTGCACGGAGGCAACACCATTCCCTTCACCACCGTACACGCAACAGCCACTCGAGCGAGAGGACGGGAGACTTCTCTCGTTCCAGCTCTTTATTAACACGACACACTATTAACACTCCAGTAACATAACGGTAACACAATGCTAACGCCACACTACACCCCGCGCTCCGGGCGCCAACGATTCACCTCGCACTACATGATTGTCGCTCCACCGTCAACTCCCTATACGCGGACTCTCTTTCCAGTTCTGTGCGCCTCGCCTTATACCCCCTAGCACTTCTAGACTCTCCTCTCAGACCACGTGTTGATTACGATCTTGGGGGGGGGGGAACCTCACCTCGTATGACCTCCTCTCGCCTCGCCTGACCTTCTCTCGGGCAACCACCCTTGGCAACTAACCTGCGAGCCTGTCCAATTAGACCGCTGTAACACGGTGATCGACCCTCTTCCATGACACGAGCGTCGGGATGCACCTAGCCTGGCACGGCGCGAGGCTTGGCACCGCAGTTCAACACGAAAACATATTTTAGAGCAATTTTAGATTTCATGTGAATAACAGCCATCGGCCCACCAAGTTGTGAAGGATTGATGACCAGAATACCAACACAAATTAGCGTTACCATTGCGCTCTTACTTGGTTAATATAAAGATTCTGTCTCTCCGCTTGTCCTGAAAACTTTTAATATTTTCCATGACATTTTTGGAACGCCAGCAAAACTTTTCTCTTAAAAAAATCCCAACAAAAATTACCGGTTTTAATACGAAGGCTTTCGTGATCAAAGTCATCCATAAAATAATTTTTTGGGTTAGATCACTCAAAAAAATGATGTAAACCCTCCCCGTCCACCCATTGGATCCTTGCACGGGTGAGCATGTCATTGATGACATCACAACATACCTATATAAAGAGATCCAAAGACCGGAGGACACTTCTGAAGCCTTTCGTCAAATATTGGAGCGAGTTCCTGATGATGCTGATTGCAATTATCAGTGGAACGTCGTATTTTGTTGTAACTGCTGTAGGTTTGCTCTCCCACGCACCGGTGTGCTGAGATAGTGAAGAATTGGCACGGTCTGTTCACGTGACAAAACCTTACTGATTGGCTGGGTCGGGTGGAGAAGTGTTTACGACACAATTTTTGCGTGACCGACCCCAAAAACAATGGATTTTATGGATGTCGCATTAGTGTAAGGGCGGCAATACAGTAAACCACTGTCTCAATTTGCGCTCCGATGTTCAACAAGGCTGCAGCATGACACGTTTCAGATGTATAGCATCTAAAGCACACTTCTGTGCTGGCCTTGATACAAATGGATGGTATGTAGCACCAAAGAATGCATTACATTGACAGGTTCGATGCGTTGTCACAATAAATCAGCTCAGAATCGTGAGTGCCGTGGATTGTGAAACGGTTGTGTGAATCTTGAGACGTTTGTAACACAGAACAGCTGAAATGTGACTTTAACAAAAAAATATTTTCATTCGCTAAATGTGGTTTTGTTTGTTGCACAGTCTACAAACATCACTTGTTGTGAAATCACTTCCTGGCGTTTATGTCTGCAGTGCCCTCCGTTGTTCCAGATCTTCCGTCAGTTTGCATCCATCTCGTTATTCGCTGGAGCACATCACAAGAGAGCAGGCAAAGTGAAAACATATCACATGGCCTCTACAGCTCACGTAGCTTGGGAATGTACCTGCTTTTGCCAAACAACAGATGTCTCTGGATACGTGATGACAAAAAAACTACTTAATTTTGCATTAAATTAACCGCATTAAATTGGTATGACAATTGCAGCGTATCGAATGTGAAATTCCCACAGCAATTGCATATTGAAATCGATTTGATGTATGGTTGGTTTGACTTTGATTTAAAAACATAATTAAATTTAGTAATTTGTCGCGCTTGGCACAGATTCAGTCAATGTCGAAGAGAGACCGACTCAGAAGCACGAGGAAACTGCATAGAGACGGGGAGGAGGGGAGGAACTCATGCGGTGAGCGGCTGCCAAAATGCTCATTAATTAAAAGGCCGATAAATATTCTGATGGTATCGGCCTATTCATTAGTTGTGGGAGGAAACCGGAGAACCCAGAGGAAACTCACACAGAACAGGTGGAGAACACAAACTCCAAACAGAAAGGCACCCAAAGCAGTAATCAAACCATCTTTGGCAGGATTTGCTTTCTTTGAGATGCCCCCTTCCCGCCCAGGACATAAGTTAGCCCGCCTGTACAATCGAGGTTCTATTTTTTGCCCCCATTTGTTTGTAAACCCAACGCAAAAAAATCCATTTTCTGAGTACGGTCACCTAAAAATGCGTGTCGTAAACCCTCCACCACCCGAGGCAGCCAATCCATAAGGTTGTGTCACGTGAACAGACCGTGCCAACTCTTCACTATCTCAGCACACCGGTGCGTTGGAGAGCAAACCTACAGCAGTTACAATGAAACACGACGTTTCGCTGATAATAGCAATCAACGTCATTCGGTACTCGCACTTATTTGGAACAAGCGGCTCCCAGGAATGATGTCCGGCCTTTGATTCTCTTTATATAGAGAGCTTGTCCATCCATCCATCCTATTTTCTACACCGCCTCTCCTGGTGAGGATCGCGGTGGCAGCAGTCGAAGGAGAGTGAGACCAGACATCCCTTTCCTCAGCAACAGATTCCAGCTCTTCCTGGGGAAATCCCAGGCGTTCCCAGGCCAGCCGAAGGATATAATCCCTCCAGCGTGTCCTGGGTCGGCCTAGAGAGCGAGTGATGTCATCAATTGCGTGCCCAACCGTGTGAGGATCAAATTGGTGGGGGGGGGGGTTGCAAATGAACATGAATTATTTAACGTCACGTTAATGTTCCATTATACAGGTGTTAAAATATAGGTAAATCACATTTATGCAGGTGTTCCGAATTACGCGAGTCAGATTTAGACTAAAAGATCGAGATTGTCAATTACTTTAATCAGAGAGCTGCGTCATTGACCATGTGTGCCATGTCTACCCTGGCACCGTGAAATCGCGACTCGATCTGAGGTCATCCGGGTTAAACCCGGGCTCGGAAATACTCTTATTTCCGAGCCCGATTTTTAAGCCAATTTCTAATCCTGTTTTCAAATCCTGGTACAGCTAAGATCTCACGGTTTGGGTGTTTTTTTTAATACCCACTCGCTATTTATCATGCTGAGCCGAAACAAAGATCCGCTGAACTCACAATAAAAGTAATAATAATGTCACTTATCGAGCGCTTTTCACCCGAGGGTAACAAAGCGCTGCAAGACGTCTGAATGTGGCACGGTGCCACACAGGACTGATCGTATGATCACTCCGTGTGCTGCTGTTCGGACGCAACCTTGTGCGTCGGCGTGCCGTCTTTCACTCGTTCACTGCGCGTGATGCGATCAACTCGGCCCTGCTTCTACAGTGGAAAAACAACAACAACATGCGCCACCCGAACCGTTCCGGGCTGGCCTGGCACGGCCCCGGCATAGCTCGCTTTTACAATGGAAAACAGCGGTACAGAATTTGGGTCAGCCTAGCGGCCTTGCCGCACGCTAAGCCATCGGTAAGCCAGCTTTGTGAACTGTTAGACACGCTTCCCCATAACCATGGTAAACATGGCAAGTAGCATAGCCACATGTCCTGTTTTTATCTCTGGATCATTGTCATTTCTGAGGAAGCTGGCTCGGGAAACTTGCACGGTTTTATTTTTACGAAAGTTCGTGTTTTTGCCAAGTTACACGCACAGTCGCATTGCCTACCGACACGATGCCCTGGGTTTTTGTGCAATCCAAGTGGCAACCCTGGACGTAACATCACAACAGCAGCCGTTATAACATCGCAATTGGCATCCCGAATCCTTCCTGTGAAATTCAGGCTCGCGTTACTTTTTTACAAACATTGTAACCGTTTTGCGCCCACGATAATCATGGTATAAATATTACGGGGCTGTACAATGTAAGCTTGGGATACAATTACCCAGCGCGAGCACGTGTTGTTGGTGGGTCTGTGGTTACAATCGGCGAGTGATGGCGGTTAAGGCTGAAGATTCGGATCAGTGACCCGTGGATTGGAAAGTCTGATGTACCAACCATTCAAGCACTAGAGCAACCAAAAATACGACACAAAGTACAGAAATAGCAATAAGCGTGAGTTATTTATTTCGTCTGAGAGTAAAAACACGCGCTTTATTTTTTAAAAATTCAAATTACATACTTAAATAGCAGAGTACCCGCCCCACGGGAGATCTTATTCCAGGAGTGTAACACGTTCTTCCAACGTCAGGATAAAGATTGAAGAGTGCACGAAAGGGTTGATGGTATTGTAGCTCAAATGTGCGAACTCTAAGCGTAAATAGTACTAACGTTTCGAAATAATAATAATAATCAATAAGCAGGAAGAAGAGTTGAAGGATGACTTTACTGATAAATTTGAATTCATAAAGGATTTGAATCCAGTGCCCTCAGTGCGGACAAACATACATAGACAAAGGTCCCCCATAGAGCTTTAACATACTGTTGAGACAAGTGCTGTTATCAGTGCTGCTAGCACTTGTACCAACAATCGGGCTTGGTGTTGGACAGTGCCCCCTCGTGTGCCTGCCCGGCTTTCATAGGGCATACTTATCAATCCAAATACTTGCTTCATTATATATCGATAGATACCCTGTTCATTTTAATTGAGCAGAATTGACCTTGTACCGTATTGTAGTAACTGGCAAATGCGTATTTAAACAACTGCAGAACAGCATCGTGTTTAGCCACAAGAGCGCAGGCATGTGCTGGTCAGCTTTGACCGATATCGGCCCTCTTGCCTTGCGTGGGAATGTCAATTATCTTGACTGACATGGTAAGCCACTGCTGTTCATTCCTCACCACAGAGAATGTGATCAACTTTGCAACAACAAAATCACCACTTCACCCCCCACGTGACACACTCCAAAAATAGTAATATCGCTTTGTATCGTCCAAACTGGCTGTGATAATTTCACATTATGATAAATTAATTAAAGGGTTCCATTTTGGTGATTGTGATATTCTAGTTAATACATTTTTATAGCTTAGAGGCTTTCTCACTTTTTTCATACGTTGTTTTAAAATCCAAAATTGATTGTGCCAATCATAATCAATGACAACCCAAAGTAAAGTAAACCTCCAAAGTCTGTTGGTATTTTCCAATATATCGTATATATGATAAATTACAGTCCTATGCCTTCCCTATTACGGTGACAGCCACGGGGCTTGTTTAACCATACCTCCCCAGATTGGTTAGCGTAAATTGCGTTCAGTTCAGATGTCCCTCGCAACTAAATTTGGCCGTGGCCAGGAGTCAGACCCAGTTGGTTGGGTGCGTAGTGCAGTGCCCTCGCTTAGTTTCGAAACCAACCGTGCAATGTAGCGATGAAGATTTGCACGGCTCGATGTGTGATGATAAATGCTTTCCCATGCTGCCAATTCGGATTCCTCCTCTGTCATTCGCGTTGTTTCACCTCCCGCGTTGGAGGTATTCTTCAGAGATTCTCACAGCCCTGGACCGGTTTCGATCCTTCCAGGACTCGTTAGCAAAGTCAGCCTTGACTAAGAGAGACCGCTAGTTTACCAGACGCGACAACAAGTGGAATAGGCGAAATAAGCGATGTTACTTTAATGTCGAGAAAAGAAACGCAGCGTATCGTATTTATTGAGACACCAATAATGAGATGCTACTGCTTTTAATGAGTCTGAATACCACGTGTGGACAGCTTGCCTGTGAAAATGAGATCATACGGTTTGGGCTGTTAGCTGCTTCTTGTTTTACTTTAGTAATCATCTGTTCACGGTCATGCGACTCTCCCCCGTCTGCCTTTGAAAACTGGCCTTCTTTGTCCCAAGTTTCTGTAAATAAATGTGACTAAACAGAATTGGAAGTGGCACACGTCAGTGGACCGTGAGAGTGAATAATGCGGCCTGTTAACTCCTCTTGTTGAATCGCGCTTTTGACCAATCCAGTTATATTTGCAATTCAGTTTTACACCAGTTTTAAAAACGTCACTAAAGTGCTGCACTCCTAACTTAAAAGGCAAGATTATCGCATATTTACGTTTGAAGACTACAAAAGTACTGACATAGATTTCTCAAGGCTGGATGTTTGTAGAATCGCTCTCCGTAGCTGTTCTGTACGGAGAGACTTGTCTACAGCAGGTCGAGTTCATTGCGGCTGTGCTTGGCTGTGAACACCATGCTGCTCTCGACCGCGGTGAGAGTTCTTGTTCCACTGCCGGCCGATGCGGATACCTCTTCCACCACTGGGCACTTAAGAAGAGGACACAACGATGCGACCTGCGGTCAGCAGTCTCAAAGCAAGGAGCGCGATGCCACGGGAAGGCTCGCTTCCACCATTCACCGGCAAAGTTTCAGACACGTTTCAGATTGTCCACGATCCACCCGCTCACTCGCCGACCGCTCCAGCAACACATCCACATTTCCGATCAACACAGCGCCCACACGAAACAAGAAAACGAAGAGGAAACAACTCGAGTAACCCAAGGCAACTTGTGTCCTGGGGCTGAAATTGGATTCCTGCACGAAACGGACTGTCCGCTACTCTGACAGATGTTGCCTGGGGCCACGACATTCAGGTATGAACCGTAACAGCAGGCGTCCAGATGAACGATGATCCTGATGACGATCATGACGAGTGACTGCCGCACTGCTCTCTCTGCCCTGTGAATATGTTCAAGCTGCAGATTCCGTATCTCATGTCTTGGCGGATCAACGCTTGTGCTTTTCGGCAATTGCTGGGCGTTAGTAGAAGTTATTACGGTGGGAACTTCAGCATAAGTTTGTCCCAGATGAGAAAAGAACTGCAAATCATCCCATACCGAATCAAAACCCTTCAAAATCATAGCTCTATCAGCAGGTACGTATTCCCTGGACTCCATTACAAAGGTAAAAATGTGGATTTTTTTTTTGTGAATCTAACGGTGTCCGTGCCTTAGTTTGTGAATACAAAACTAAAGAATGCCTGCTATATTCAATAATTGTGTAACTTGTGTTTGAATACAATGAGCAGGGTTGGAATGAGCCCATTCATACAAGTTCTCAAACGCGCCGAACACAGTTCGTGCTTGCCAGTTAAGCATGATTGAGTCAGGATAGTTTTTTTGGGTGAACAACCATCGGACAATGGAGCTATGCTCTGGACTAATTCATTAACTGGCCCATAATATCGGAATACATAGGAAGCAGTGCTTGGAAAATGTTGGCGCCAGCCGGCTGCGTAACTGCCTTCCCGTCACCTCTCTGTAGTTTACTTCTAGGTATCCGTGTCCCGTCCATGCCCAGGTGTGGAGCTTGCGCGGTGCGATACAAGTTGAATGACTCCGTCTCCTACCCCCCCCCTCCTCCCCCACCATCCAACTCCCCGCCATGCGAGGCGCCTCCGCTTTCAGACTCCGCTTGTCGCTTGTTACCGACATTGAACGTGGCCATGAGCAAGGTGCGAACTGCCTGCAAGCTGCAGTCAGAACGTCCTGGCCAATGTCACGGCGCATAGCAGCAGAGTATCGTACGGCTGTTGTTCCACGCCTCGTGTGACCATAACAACAACGCATTTCAACTATAACTTCGTGCAACCACCCACGGCGGCGTAAACTTCCTCTTACTCTTTCGTTATCAGTCCGCATTTAAGTCTGTTGAGGCGGAGTCTATCCCGGCAGACAGAGCACAAGGCGAGACTACATCTGCGACGGGACTCGAGTCTATTACAGGACGTTGGGGTAATTCAGTTAGGCCAGTTAACCTTTTCTTTGATCTGTGGGAAGAAACCGGACTACCCGCGACAGCCACGGGGGACACAGAACACGAAAACTCCACATAGAAAGGCACCTGAGCCGGACATTGAACCCAGGCCCTTCTTGTTGTGAGGAGGCAACGCTGGCAGGCTACACCACCGCGTCTCCCCTCCTCCTGTCAGGTTATCCAACACTACTTTGTATCTGTGACAATGTAATTAGAATTGCTAATATATTAAACAACAACGTGCGAATGAGCTTGGCGTGGGGGGCTTTTTTTTTTCACGGCTGATGTGAATTGTGACCGATGAGAAACAATGCCGGCGGCGCGGTGGCCCAGTGGCCCAGTGGTTAGCGCTGTCGCCTCACAGCAAGAAGGTCCCGGGTTCGAATCTCTCGGCTCGGGTGCCTTTCTGTGTGGAGTTTGCATGCTCTCCCCGTGTCCGCGTGGGTTTTCGCCGGGCACTCCGGTTTCCTCCCACAGTCCAAAAAGCATGCTGCTGCATAGGTTGATTGGCTCGCAGGCTAAATCGCCCCGCAGTGCCCGGCGATGGACTGGCGGCCCATCGTCGGTATATCCTTGCCTTGCGCCCTGTGTCTGCCGGGATAGGCTCCGGCTTCACCGTGACCCTGTATAGGACTAAGCGGTTTCAGACAATGAGATGAGATGAGAAACAATGCTGGAACTCATTCATAAACAGAACCGTGGTTCCAGGGACTCCATGCGGAAGGCACCCGCAAGTAAAACATGACAAGCAGACGTTGCGAGGAATGTTCACGGAAATAAACCGTGTCCTGGATGATCCAGAAAACCATTTTTTTGAATGAGGGCAGAGCAATCACCACTGGCATCACGCATCAGACACGAGGAGCCATTAACCATTGTACTGATGTCGGTTTTCACGGCGAGATGCCTGAGAATTGCTCTCAAAAGCTGCTCTTTCGGGATAGCCGGGTGGAGCGCTTCCCTCAGAAATAAGAACGCCTGACAGTGCCTCGGACGTGGGAGGCGAAACGTCGCGAAGGAGAGGGAGGGAGCGCTCGATACGGTGATCCCGAAAGAACCGAGTTGGAAAACAATTCTCATTAATCATTGCGTTCTAAGAAAACCTGGTATTAGAAAAACGGAGACAATCAAATGTACGAGGCATAGTAATTTAATTTAACAACAACATTTGAACTTATAGAGCGCCTTGTTGTGCGTAAATAGAACGTTTTCAGTAACGCTTTACGAAGTTTATTTATGATGATGGCTTTGAAAAGCCATCATCGCGCATTGACAGGCAGCTCCGTCTGTGTTTACACCCCTATCTCGCCTCCACTGTGCATCACAATGGACAAGGTGTTGAATTTCCCAACGAAAACACAATATTCCGGTTCAACCTTTCAAAGAACAGCGTTTGTTTAGGTGTCCTTTCCTGCCGCTCACTCCACAGCTGGCTCCAGTACAGCCCCCCAACCTGACGTGGCCTCCCATTACCCAGCCACGTGCTCTCCTCTCGGGTGAGAAAGGCTTCAGGTTTGTCCTTGCAGGTGATAGCAGCCATCCAGCTCACGAGGCTGGGTCAAGCGCAGCTTGCCCGGGCATGCAACCCATCTGGTTTGTGAAAGTAGAGACTCGAGCCTGGGCAGGCGGCGTTCGCTCCCACCGCCAACACAAGCGTGACTCACCCAATACGAGGCATCCCCAGCACAGTAACAGCCTCATAGCCCAGCCCAGCAAGTGAGAGGAGGCACAGCCCAGCCCATGAAGGACCCGGCACAATAGCGCACAGTCAAAACACAAAGGAGGCAAACACGCGGCTGTCGCGTCTTCATCTCCAGCGATAGGCAGCTACTGTGAGTCTCTCTGCCCGTGCTGTTGGAGCCGAGAGGTAAGCGTTGCTTCGTTCGGCGTGAGCTGATCCATTGCTCAATTGGTCTCATCTCCGCGGCAGTCTCTCTCTCTCTCTGCGGGCGCTTGCTTCCCAAGAACACAGTTGTTGATGGTTTCTTCAAAACTCCGCAAGTCGTGGCAACGCTGTGTGGCGCTCGAGTCTCAATGCATTCGGTGCCATAGCGCTGGGTTTTATCAGCTGTGCGTGGTCAGCTCAACCGTATTGGTGCGTGGCAGTGTCGATAATTATAATATAGTTTGGAGAGGCAAGCCTGGTATATACGTGTTATCTGGTACACAGCGTTATTGAATGTTGATTGGAATAATGATAAAATGTGTTAATAAATGGAAAAGAGTGGGGGAGCTTGAGCGCTTTTCAAAAGCTGCACATTGAAGGCAACCTATAAGTGAAGCAGAAAAATAGAGTTATTCATATGTGTATGTTGTCTGGTATGGCATAGAAATATGAATATTGAAAGGATGGACAAAGGCTGAAATGTGTGGGTTCATGGAGGTGTGCACGCTTGGATGTGGAGAGGCAAGCGGAACTGAAAGGTAGATTATTGAACAAGCCCAAGTTAAAGACACTTATTGTGAAGAGACGCGGGCTAGAACGGGGCACGTAGAAGGGACGACGGCTGTTCGTCGAGACTAAATCACAGTGGCAGCCAAAGCAGCCACTGTTGCCTCTTCGTCCGAAGGAGGGAAGCGATAAGGATCTGCTTGCGTGCAGGAGCGAGGTGCATCGCTGCATTGCGCGACTGCGAGCGTGCGGCCGCGTGGCTTTGCTCTCATCCGTTAGTGGAGAGATCCTGGCGGAGATAGCGAGGAGAACGGAGCGCACGTCTCATCCTGAAGCAACGATAAGACATCTACATTTTACTGTACCCATGCGGCTTCCAAGCAACACCCACACGTGACGAATGCTGTAAAGGCCCTCCCTGCCGCACGTTCAAGTTTGTGCTTTAACACAATCCAGACGTCTGGTGTTTAGCTATGGGGCAGGCACACCGATGTATAAATAGCTCGTCTACAGTGCAAGCAGCTTCATCACTTTAGGCACTTCGCAGGGTTGAAGATGTTACAGTATAGGGGGGGGACTGTTCACTGGTAACATTCCATTGTTAGTGTCACTCAGTCGTGCCGAATTATATAATTGTTTAAAGAATCCTACAATCAATGCCACCCTCTATAAACCCTTATATCTGAAGACGTTTGTTCGAAACCTTTACATTCCTGGAATATCACCGTCACTCCCACAGGCTACGAGCTCCACACAACCACATGGACCGATCACACATTGACAGCGGCCAATCAGAACTGAAGCCACGCGCGTCGGTGTCCAGATGGCGACTGGATCTGCCAATAGTCTCATTCAAGGGGCTTTGAATATTTAAAATCCATAACCAAACAGCGCTGCGAGGGAACTGGAATCGTTTGTTGCTCTGTTTGTGGGGGTGTCACTGAGGAAATGTCGGTCTTGTGAGACTCGTGTAGAGGAAACATCTGTTATTGTGTCTGTCCTGCTTGAGGGCGAGAGTAGCCCAGCATATCTGGTACAAAAAGGACTTCAGTATTATACCACCCACATCCCAGATTCTTACTGCCCTTGACTCCCCTCCACACCCACAGTGGGAGATCATGTTATCACGCTGTGCATCTGATAGACGACATTGATCCATTGGTCCGTTCTGCATGTGTAGTTGTATGTATAGTATTTCCGCAACCGTGGCGATGCATCTTAGCAGGAATACTGTCGGCACAATGTCATGAGAATAATGATTTACGTTTGAAAATTTACAGTTTGAAAGTGTGCCACCCCGCATTAGGATGACGGAA
>JAZEWT010000016.1:19942205-19953239 GCA_036362905.1 Mordacia mordax | reverse complement strand
CAGGGTCGCTGTGAGCCGGAGCCTATCCCGGAAGACACAGGGCGCAAGACAGGGATATACCTACGATGGGACGCCGGTCCATCACCGGGCACTGAGAGCAATTTAGTCTGCAAGCCAATTAACCTTTGCAGCAGCATGTTTTTTTGGACCGTGGGAGGAAACCGGAGCACTCGGCAAAAACCCACGCGGACACGGGGAGAACATGCAAACTCCACACGGAAAGGCACCCGAGCCGAGATTTGAACCCGGGATCTTCTGCTGTGAGGCGACAGCGCTACCCACTGGGTTACCGTGCCGCTCATTTCACGCTTATTTAAATATCCAATTAAAATCTTGCCCCCCCCCCATGTTCTTGCCGTTGCAGTCCAGCAAGGCGCGGTGGCGCCAGCGACGGATGCGTCCGTGGCGCCGCCGCCGTCGGCAGCAGCTGCCTCTCCGGCGCAGCCAGCGCAGCCGCTACCGTCAAGCCCGCCGGCGGATGCTTGCGCCCCCCCTGCCGCACAGCCTCGACCATACCCACCGGCGCAACCGCAGGCACCGTACCACTCCCCGGGAGCGCCGTACCCCACGCCGAGCTATCCGGGCGGTCCCAGCCCGCCCCCGTACCCGCTGGCCATGCCGCAGCCGAGCATACCTAACGTGCACTTGCCGCAAGGTGCCTACCCTGCACCGCCGGGGTTCCACGTGAGGCCCATGCCGCCGCACGGCCCCATGCTTGGCCCCGAAGGCCCACCATACCCGACCGGGCCCTCCGGCTACAATGCAGGTATGGGCGTTTTATTCATCAGCAGTGTCGGGTCATGATGGGGGCTTAACAGCACTTATGTGACTGCTCGTAATCAATAATATTTGCATTTCTCAAGTTCCTTTCACTCGAGCATCACAAAGGGCTGCACAGAGCTGTGAGATTGGCACGTCAAGAACAACAGGGTAGATCAATTAAGTAAAACAGTAGCTATTAATCAATGAACGACATCAAATAAAAGTAAAATAATTAAGACAGGAGTCAACAGCACACCGTAATCCAAGCACACAGCAGTGAGCAGCATCAACAGTCCTAGCCAGAGGACTTCAAGGCCTTATGGAATAAGTAAGTCTTGAGACGGGATTTCAAAATGCCCAGGGACTCAGCTGATAGAATTTTCTTTGGAAAGGAGTTCCAGAGTCTGGGAGCAGCGCGTGAGAAGGCTCTGTCACTCATCGAACGGAGGTGCCATCTGGACACATGCCGCAAGCCAGTATTGGAAAATCGAAGTTGTGTTGAGGAGGGTGCATGAAGTGGGTCACGGATGTATGTCAGAGTAGCGCCAGTGAAAGCATAAGGGTAGGTGAGAGCGAGGGTCTTTAATTCAGTCCTGGATTTAACTGGGAGCAAGTGCAGAGCCACCAATACTGGGGAAATGTGATCATGGATCAGAGTGCGGGTGAGGACTCTAGAAGTCCTATTATACACATAATTGGAGATGATTGATGAGGTAGGCAGGGATGCCAGGAAGGAGTGCATTGCAATTATGATTCGTGAAAATATTAATATGTGGTTTAGCTTCTGAGCATTGTAGTTTGACCGTATATTGCGCAGTCTAGCTATGTTTCTGAGATGGAAATAGGCTACCTTAGTCACCTTATTGATGTTTGTCTCGAAGGCTGAGTGAGGAATCAAGAGTGACTCCAAGACTCCGGACTGCCTTAGCAACTTAATTATTTGTGCATCTCTGTCGGTGGGTAGCAGCCCGGTGATTGGACGGCATCTGAGAGGGTGGGAACTGCGGAGATGAAGCCGTGACATCAGCCCCCGCACCTGTTTAGCAGATGATGTGCGTGGTGGAAGAGCGAGAGACAAGGTCGCCTCCGCAGGGCTTTTCTGATTGATGATGGTAATGACGGCGAAGGCTCGACTGGAGGTTGTGGGTTTTAATCCCTCTTGCTGGTTGATTCAGCCGATCATCCCATAATTGTGAATAATTAAGTAGCACTTGAGATCGAGGTCGATAGTGGTTGCGCTTATGAGTCTGGCTCGCACAGGAATGTGACATCACTGGCTTTTCTGGGACATCGATGGTAAATGAGTACTGCATCACTGTTCATTTGAGCGCAGGAGCAACCTGGGGAAGCGAGAAGATGTGACAAAGATCGCATGAATGTGGGCAATGAAGGGAGCTGCCTCTGCCGTCATAACAACACCGTTTATATTTCGTACAGTACAATCATTTTCACTCAAAATTCAGAACGCCTGAGGATGCCTCCAGTGTGGGAGGCAAAACGTTGTGAAGGAGAGAGGGAACGCTCGGCATGGCTGTCAAAACAACAGCTTTGAAAAACAATTCTCAATCTGACTTTAGTGCCTTACGCCCTGTGTTTCTGGGATAGGCTCCGGCTCACCGTCACCCTATATAGGATTAAGCGGTTTCAGAGAATGAGATGAGACTTTTGTTACATGTTATAAAACAACATCGTCAGAGTGAAGCCATGATTCTTTATCGGATAAAGGCCTCCATAATTCGTTTGCGATCATCACAGTTCCACGATGAACACGTTGCCAATGATCTGATCTCATGGCTACATCTCCACAGTAAAAGTCTCTTGAGAGTGTTTTATTCTTTTAGCAGTCTTTCTATTATCAGCTCAAACACATATTATTAATACATAGCAGTAAACTAAGCGTTGGGAGAAAAAAAAAAACCTGTAGTGTTAAGTGCTTTTGCAATCACATAGTAAGGCTGGCAAGAATAATCCAGATCCCTGTGTCCCCAGTGCTAGCCCTCACGTGTAGCATAGCGCTGTGTACACGGTTGGTGTTCTATGAAGTGCTAGTTTGGTGTATCGTAGTTTTGCGTCCCATTTCATTCAGTGTGTGTAGTTCACAAATAATGAATGGTTGTTCTTTTTTCCATACGATATCCACACGTTATAATTTACAGTATAAAACAATTAGCTTGTGCTCCATTTCAAGAGGCACAAATCTACAGTTAATTGCACTGTGATTACACAGCAGTTAACTCATAACGGATGTTCAATAACTATAAACGCAAGCTTACCTCAGATACGATATTACAGAACATTAGCTGTGAGTGCTCATTTCATGGAGATAACACTAAATAATGCTTGCTGTGCATTATTAAAACGAACCCAAACTCAAAGATTAGGTGTCCGTACAGTAATATGAATGGTGAAAATTTCTTTCCACAGCTGATCTTTTGGGATAGCCTTGTCAAGTGTGCTCTCTCCTTTACAACGTGTTGTCTGTGACGTGGAAATGTGGGATGTAGTTTAATGACACATCGTAAGAATGACTTAGCGTTACCTCCGTGGAACGAGCACTTATTTATAGCTACTGTAATTAATGTTGAGATCTTCTCCCTCTCCTTCGCTATGCTTTGCCTCCCAACGTAAGAGGAAAAATATGACGAAGGAGAGAGAACGAACACTCAATACAGCTACCCAAAGACTACAGCTATGGCAAGCAATTCTCATACCCGAAAAGTACAGCTATGGCAAGCAATTCTCACACCCGAGAAGTACAGCTATGGCAGCAATTCTCATACACCGAGCCGTGAATGCATCCATCTCTTCAGTGATTGTTCAGCGTTAACTCACAACATATCTTATGTGTTCTCTGTTTTACAGGTCCACAGCCCCCGTACCCAATGATGTAGCCCACCGAGGCTGACTTATGTACTACCAAGCAAGTACTCTTCCCTGGGTTTTGCGGAGAATTCAAAATTACGACCCTGAATCACAGGGTGGCCTTTGCTACATTGTATGTAGCGTTACCCCCCAGTAATTTTTATTGTGAACATGTTTATACGCCGTCCGAGTGTGAACGTTGTCTGTTAAAAGATTAACTGTGCAGCTGGTTAACTTTACCACGACTATTTCATTCCTAAGCTAGCTGTAATTCATTTTAAAAATTCCGCACATCCCAAACATTTCCCTGCACCACCTTTTTTTTTTCGACATGTGAAGTGCTGTGTTCAATTGCTGTCCAAAATGAATAATGATGACTGACTTGCATTAACATTCGTAATCCACCCACTGGTAAGATTGGTGCATTGTTCTGCATCGGTCGCCAGATTGCTCACAGTGGGATAAAGTCCAACATTGTCCTCATCATTTTTTAGTTCTCCTAGTGAGTGTGTGTGCGTGATTGCGACTTGTTTTCACACTTGCAGGTTGCACATCTTTTACGCTGTTAAATATGAAATGAAACCACCAAAATATATCAAGTTATTAATGGAATTCATCCATGCCCTACCAATCAAATGGAGAAATAGCACCAATGTAATGTCAACGCCTTCATACACTGCGGATACATAATTTACAGCTTTAGTTGGCTTTATATTTGATTTTTTTACACTTTATTTAGCTTTTGATTGGATTTTCTTTTCTCAAAGCTTGGTTACCCAATTATAACCTCTGCAGCTGATCATTCAGCTTGAAGCTGTCAACCTTTTAAGTTCTGTCTCAAAGAGGTTGTATGCGAAGCAAAGCCAATGTAAGTGCTGAAAGGCAACGCAAATATATATGTACATATATATTTTTTGAATACTAATAAAATAACACATTATTCTCTTTGAGGGCGGCGCGGTGGCNNCCTGCCTTACGCCCTGTGTTTCCGGGATAGGCTCCGGCTCACCGTGACCCTATATAGGATTAAGCGGTTTCAGATAATGAGATGAGATGAGAGATTATTCTCTTTGAGAAATATTGGGTCGCTATGATTGCAAATATCATGTTTTTTTTCTCAATGAGGACAGATGCCTCATGCTAATTGTTCGGTAAGTAAAAGCTTTTAAAATTCTCACCGTAGCTTATGTTTTGTATTTGAATGCCGTACTCTTTTGTCATTGGCCTTACTGGCTTATAGTAATTTAATATTTATTGTCAGTGTGTTTTATGCATGTTTATTTATACATTTTGCTCTTTATTGTGTTTAATGTTTCATTTGCTTTACGCTAAAACATATATAAGCAAGTTGCTGATGCTAAGAATGAAATCGTGCAAGAAAACGCAGTTTTTTTGAAATACGAATTTCATCCTTTTTGCTCAATGCAGAGGAGAATTTTTTTTTTTTTACATGAAGCTCATGTCAAAGAGGCTTCCTCTTGAGAAACCTGTGTTATCAAAAGCAGCAACTTAGTGAAACTGTGGTGCTGTTGCATGATTGTTACACGTACGGCTCCAAATGTATGCTTTGTAAAGGTAAATTATAGCATCATTCTACTGATAGGTTTATTTTTAAGTACGCTGTGGCTATAATGGGCCACAGGTTTAAGATTTCGCAATGCAAATAATCTCATCTCTTGAATCTGAAAGCTGAAATACATTTCAGTGTTATAGAATAATACCTTATGTTGTCCGGTCAATTATAAACTGCATCGATTTATTTTTAGGACCATGTGTTTTGAAAGTTGTGACGACTGTTCTTATTATGTATTCACGAAAAAACGTGATTGTGCTTTGCACATGTATTATGAATGCATACTTGAACACGGTATGAGCTTTTTAATCAAGCCATGCAATACCAGTTGTTTTATTGGACCGCTGTAATCTGCCATCTGTATAAATAACAAATAATTATTGAGCTGTTTATTCCCAGGCGGGATTGTTGCACCTCCATTTAACAAGGCCGTCACTGCCCATCTGCATGCACGGCGCACCTGACTCCTTCAAGCTTGTACGCACAGCTCTTCCAATGTTAAAGTTATCTACGCCACACATTTTTAATCACCAACAAAAGATTTGTTTTTGTTACAGTGTTTTCTTTATCCACTCGTGCCAGGCCACAGCAGTTCCATGCTTTAATTTACGGTGAGTGGCTCGGGAGGGGAGACACAATTAAGGTGGCCATTGGTGGGAGCTAAGCCTGCCTACAGGCACAGAGTATGAATCGAATTACTCTCCCGTACTCCTCCACACATTCCAAATGTGCCCCACATACGCTCTTGGCTCCTTGACTAATACCAAGAATGCTTCTTTTAAATGCCACCAATGTATGCAGAACCGTGCGTTACACAACTAGGCCGTGTACAGCATGGGCAATTGTAAGAACAAAAATACGCGATGGGTACTTTTTACCAGTATACATATATAAACACGGTTTGCAATTTACAGCAATGAGTTTAATAATTTTTAATTTTTCAATTCGCTGCTCTTTTAAGATAGACGTGTCGAGCGCATCTCCTCTCGACATGGCTATCCCGAAAAAGCAGCTTGTGGAAGCAATCATGCATCGAGCTGTGAAAACCTACATCAGTACAAATTAATTTATTTTTTATGGACAATCTCATGTAACGCACATAGAATGTTACTTAAAATAAGGCAATTAATATTCGTATTAAATGTGCCTTGTGATTCATGTTTTCAAGGATATTTTATGTTCTTTATTTTCTACCGTGGAGTTAAAACCAATGTTTTGCGTCTCCATATCAATTGATCAGCTTTAATAACATGTCACTGGGTGTCAAAGTTTGCACTCTTATAATCCCATGTCATCTCATTGTCAGATACCGCTTAGTCCTGTACAAGGTAGGGGTGAGCCGGATCCCATCCCGGCTGGGATATACCCACGATGGGACGCTAGTTCATCACCAGGCACTGCGGGCAATTTAGTCTGCAAGCCAATTTACCTATGCTGCAGCATATTTTTTGGACTATGAGAGGAAACCGGAGTGCCCGGCGACAACCCGCACGGACACGGGGAGAACATGCAAACACCACACAGAAGGGCACCCGAGCCGAGATTCGAACCGGGGACCTTCTTGCTGTGAGGCGACAGCGCTACCCACTGGGCCACCGTGCCACCGTGCCACCCGCACTCTTATAATGCAGGGAAAAAATGTTAAGACTTTTGCGTTCATCTCATTAGGGAGCGAATTTAATTAAATTATTGTCTGGGGGATTATCCTTACATTGGGGCAAGCTGCTGATTAGATCCATCTCATCTCCTGTCACAAGGTATATCCAAATTAGCATATCTGCAAAGCTTTCTCACGTGAATATGTTCGCATTCGAGAGACAATGTATTATGAAGACTGTAATGTTTATAAGACATTTTCTAATTTAACTTATCCACAATTGTTACCAAGCTCCACCATACCGTTGATGTAAAGTGCCTGGAGGTTTTTTATAAAAGGCACTAGAGTATATAAGTTGTCATAATTGTTAATTTGCACCAATAAGGCTTATAAAAATAATGCTTTGCCAACTCGCACTGACTCGAAGTAAAGTTTGGTAAAAATAGCCTCGAAAGCCCTCATGCAGTAGTGGATTGGCAAGCGGGTGTATTTGTACACAAATAATGTATGTATACATTGCATGGTGTAGCGGTGAAACGTAGCTTGTCGTAAAATGTTCAATAATAAACAAAAATAAAGACCTGTTCGAGTTGTATTACCAAACGCTGTGCAAGGCATTTGGTTGAGAATTTTCTAATTGGCATAGTGCCCCGTGATCCACTGGCAAAATTATACGTTAGGAGGTGGCACAAGTTCAGCATCTGAGATATGACAAAGCAATTTCAGTGTCTTTTTCACTGCCTTCGTCATTACGCTAACTGATGCAGACCGCCATATGCCGGGGTTGTTTCACCAAACTTCCCAATGCTGGGCAGTGTGAGTTGGTGAAGGGGGTGCCCAAGATCAGTTAAGATATCACTTACTGCTGATGTTAAGCATGGCCGGAAATACGACTCTTAAAAGGTATGCTTGCAGATATTCAGTTCCGTGTAACAATGCACAAATTCAATGGCTAGCATTGATCTTTAAACTCACAGTGCTTGCATTTCTTGTGTAAGAACGATTTTTTTTTTGCCATTTGTACCTGTATATGTTATTAGTACAGTAATCTAATGGGTTGAGGTGGGCCATGCAATGGCTGCTTCCGACGTAATAAAAATGATTAATTCCTGCAATGAAATAGTGACCCTGAGTTGTGATAATATAGTGGCTGGAACATTTGCGAAAGTATGCAGTTATTAATATGCCAGACCATGATCCGAAAATAGCTTTATTTTCTTGCCTACTTATTAAATCTTTCACACTGAATCTGACAGTAATTGCCTTTCAAGTGCTTTTACATGCGTAGTATGTATTAATACATCAATAAACAGGCAGATGCTGATGGATGTGAATTGAATGTTTGATTTGTGATGGATTACAGTGTGTCAAACTTTATAAGTTTTACTATTACATCAATTATTCTTGTAATGGCACTACAAAAAATGAAAGCAGTTACTCTTGCAATGAGCATTTAATGTGAAATGTGTTTGCATTTTAAAGAAGACAAACTAAATATATACGTGAATTTTGATGCATTTATTTTTAAAAAATTACCCCAAAACAGTAATAATTATATTTGCATTTCTAAACGCTTTTCACCCGAGGGACACAAAGCGCTGCACAGAGCTGTGCAGAGAAGGCCATGTAAACAACATCAGTATATCTCAATGAAGTAAAATTATTACTATATATAAACGAAGGACATCAAATAACATAATTGTTAAAACAAATAAAGGAAGGCATAAGCGTTCCTGAGCAGACACAGATCAACAGCGCGCCATCATCCAAGCAGTGAACAGCATCAACAGTCCTCGCCAGAGGACTTCAAAGCCTTGTGGAACAAGTGAGTCTTGAAAAGGGATTTGAAGATACCAAGGGAATCAGCTGATCGAATCTCCAATGAATGGGCATTCCAGAGTCTGGGAGCAGCGCCTGAGAAGGCTTTGTCACCCATCGAATGGAGGTGCGATCTGGGCACATGCAGCGAGCCTGTATTGGAGGATCGAAGTTGTCGTGTTGAGGAGGGTGCCTGAAATAGGTCACGAATGTGTGTCGGAGCAGCACCATTGAACGCCTTGTAGTTGAAAAGGAGGGTCTTGAATTTATTCCTGTATTTATCCGGTAGCCAGTGGAGAGACGGCAGCTGTGTGGTTATGTGATCATGCATGGGAGTGCGGCCGCATTCTGCTCACGTTGGAGACGATTGATCAGGTAGGCAGGGATGCCGGGAAGGAGTGCATTTAATAATTGCTTCGTGAAAAGATGAAGATATGGATTAGCTTCTGAGCGTCGGAGGGTTACGGGATATTGTGCAGTCTGGCTATATTTCTGAGATTGGTAGATATTGATGTGTGTCTGGAAGGCGGTGATGAATCAACACTCCTAGACTGCGGAGTTGCCTTGGCAGCTTCGATGGTCTTTTCGTCAAGCATTAGATGGATGGGTTCAGCCTTGGACAATTGGTGTGGGGTTCCGATAAGCAAAACGTATATTTTTTCGCGATGTAGTTTGAAAGAAATTTGAATTGAGACAGGCCTTCACAGTTAACAGTGAAAACGACATGCAAAGATTAGATGCTTTGACTGACAGATTTGCGTGTGTGGTGTCAAGCCTCGCGCTGTGCCAGGGCAAGTGCGTCGCGGCGGCCGTGCCAGAGTGTTAGGAGTCGCCCGGGGTAACAAAGGTGGTCAGTGAGGTCGATTGGGTAGTGGGTAAACATCACGTGGACTGGAGATTCGGCGAGAACGATGGAGGCACGTGGACGGTACGGTTTGGGTGAAGACGCAGGGTGATGTGACTGAGGTGACATCTGGGGAGATATATATGGCGTTGTGCGCAAGCGGAGGCGTCGCTGCTGGTCTCAAGCAGCCCGGCCACGTGGTCTCCTGCGCGCGTCGGAACCCGATACACTGGCGACGGGACGAGTTCGACTCGTTCGAGAGGGTCCCCGCCCAGGTATCACACGTGGATACCGATGTGAATGTCATCGGCATAGCACTGGTAGCTTTAGATTGAGGCTGCGCAGGACATGGCCACGTGGGTTTATGCAGCTGTTGACGAGAAATGGGTCGAGGACTGAACACTGAGGAACACCAGACAAAACAGGATGGATCTCCGAGTTACATCCCGCGCCATCGGCATGCACTGCGCCAGCTTCGTGGCGCGGCATGGCCTGGCGCTGGAACTGCGACCGGCGCTGGTTCGAGCTCGTGGTGCCGTGTGGCCGAGAGGACCTGGGCGTCCGGTCACTGACACGGGAGCTGGATCGCCGCCTGGCCGTCTCGGAGGCCGAGACGCCACTGCTGCTTGCGTGCCCATCGCCCGTCACTTCCAGTGCCTGGGTCGCCTGGACCTCCCGAGTGTCGAATCAGGGACCCGAGCGTTAGAGCCCCCCGTCAATGCCATGACGGACATCAGTATAAGAAAACCACGCAGAATGTGCCCAAAATAAAAGCGTCGTTATTGTTGCTGATTTCCCGTCGTGTCGCTGTTGTGGCATGCGGTTCTCTCCGCAGTTCTATGCATGATGGACAATCATAGGCAGCACCAAGTTTAGAGATCGCCACTGCGCTATGGCCACGAGTCAAATTCTGCTCAACGTGCACTCGCGAACCACTGCGTGCCAATGCAATGACCGAAGTCAGAGTGGGGAACATTCAATAACCTCTACATCGGGATAATTCTCCATTCATGAGGCGAGAGGCGCCAACATAATGTTTCCTTGAATGTGGCCACAGAAAACAATGACATCTCAATGGATTTCTGTCCAGAATGATGATTTCGTTGAATGTTTATTCCTCGATCATTGCGCATCACGGCGTCTCATGTACGCGTGGGTTTTCTCCGAGTATTCCGTTTTCCTCCCACACTCCAAAGGTTAATCGTCCCGATCAAATGTCCCCCGTTACCCTGCAATACTGTTAATTGTTACTTCCCCGCTGGACAACTGTTACAAAGAGCTACAGAGCTGAACGGTTTTCTTCCAGCTTCACCAAAACGTTACTCCTAAACATTTGCCGGCGCTCTGCGGCGAAGCGTTCTGCGATGGACTTGGCGTCCCATGCTTGGCACAGCCCCCGCCGTGCGCTCTGCGTCTGCCAGGACAGGATCCAGCTGAGCGCGAGCTCCTGCCAGCGGAGTTGCGCAATCCGTGAGCGCAAACAGAAGCCGTCGCACAGAAGCTTGTTTCTAACGTGGGGGGGGGAGGGGTTCGGGGGGCGCTCGCTCGTTCACGCGGCGCTCGCACCGAGGTTGTGGC
>JAZEWT010000016.1:19917099-19940412 GCA_036362905.1 Mordacia mordax | reverse complement strand
CCCCACTCACCCCCCCATCTGCTCGCTCTCATGCGGTCGCTCACTCACCCTCTCGCTCACCACCTCCACCTGCTCTCCAAGCGGCGGAAATCGTTTGCACGATCATCAGAAACACCGAGCGTAGAGGAAGGAATCAAGATCATCATGTATTTTGTGTTTGTAATTTTGTTTTAAATTCTCAGGCTGTTTGCTCATGCAGGAGTTTTGCTTGTGTTCGGTTTGTGTTCATATTTTAAGTGAATGCAGTTGTTTCTGACCTTATTTTAATTCCACGCTGTTCTGTAATGTTTGCCACCTAGGTCTTAAGCGCTTTCATGTGTTTTCGTTATTAAACGAAGTGAAAACTTATATAGCTACCCTACAGGTAAATATTAATAGCCTATTTAATTTTTAATCTAATTCTGGATCAATGGAATTTTGGAGCCCACGAATTCAATTCCAATTATAACATCATTCGTTTTTCACGGTTTGGTTTTACATTTTGGTTTTAATATATATACGTGGTAAATGTATACAGTGGTTCTCAAATATACCCATATTCTAGTGAATATAGTACATGCCACGAGCGCATGTTAAGTCCCATTGTAGCTTCACGGTAGTAGGTTTTGTCACGCGATCAGATGCGTGAACATTTACACAATTGTGGCAAAAAATGAAGAAAACAATTGGGTCTCTTAAATCTTTAAATCTCAATGTTTGCATAAACGTTTGGCATTCTGCTATGCCAAGAGCAGTCGTTTCGGTTGTATTCTTCAATTCATTGAACACGTGAAGTATTATAAGTTGGCATTTAAACGTGGCAGTTGTACACGTTTAATACAGGGTAACATAGTGTAATACTTGATACTCAGCACTGTGTGTTCAAAAATCTATTGACAGGCACGAGAAGGACGATGACCCAACAGTCAAAATATCATACAAGTCTCTAAGCAACGTTCCCTGGATATAATTCAAATGCATGGTGTGTTATATTTGTATGCAAATGCGCCTGTTGCTCTTGTTTCCGAGCTGGCATTTATTTAACCTATTTCTCATGAGTTCAACTGGGTTTGATCCACGAACAATAATGTCTGTTGCTTACAGCAAACAATCGTCCGTTACTGCTGATGGCATTACTGGCGTGTCATGTGGGAAGGTTACATTCTGCTGCCCCTGTTAAAACATTTCGACAGCCTGACAATGGCTAGCATTTGTAGCTTGCTATTTTTATGAACGCCACTATATTTAGGAATTTCTAGTGTGGACCGCTGTGGGTAGACCTCGGTACGCGATGTCCCGCAATTTATCTTACTTGTCTTGCTCACTTTGTACAAAACGCATCTACCGCTCTTCGGCGTAAACGCATTGCATTAAAATGTTTCAACGTTTTTAGTAGCCGGCTTACCCAAGTCAACGATGACACTAGGACGACCGATGGGTGGTCCTGTGAGCTCGGTGCCACGATCCACCCCGTATGGCCTTCGCATGACCGCCATGGGTAGCAGCCCCAACATCGCGTCGGCCGGCCTTCCCGGCGGGGATGCCATCATCTTCGGGGAGAATGACCTCGCCTACAGCATGGGTGCACAGGTAACACGCGGCGTCGCGTACGTGTTGCGCACTGTGAGTGGGACATTGGGCCGAGTGTCTGTGCCCGTTGAAGCAATGGCCAGGATTCCTCATCGAGCAAACCTCTATCTAGCCAGCAGTACGATCGGACATATCACAGTCGATCAGAATGCTTTCTGTGGTTTGTAAATTGTGGGTACTCTGGCTTCCTTCAGTTCATCAGGCCAGAATGAGGGAGTAGGACAAATATCCTCTAATAGGGCCCTTTTGAGCCCACCGCAGGGCTGCAACTGTTACCAATTATATATTTATTTTTTCAGGGTTGATGATTGCTTCGAAAAGCTGCTCTTGCATGATTGTCGATGTTTTTCAAGTGGCTCAGGGTGCTAGTAACTTGTCAATGCGCTGATTCTTCACTTCCAAGGTGCTTAGTTTGATTCTTGGTATTGGCCACCTATGGTTATACTGTGTCCTCAAGTTTATAATGTTGATTATCTCAGCCTGGTCACCTAATAACCGTTTCTAATTGCAACTGTGAGAGGTGCAAGAGTATTTACTGTCAATTGACCTCTACTGCAAGGCAAATGATAATGTGAGTCACATGATGTGGATAAGAAACATTTAAAGGGACTTAAGAAAATCTGATGTCATCTTTCAGGAGCCATTATCTAACATGAAATGGTGTTACACTGCTTTTTGCAAGAATTAGATCTAAATGGCATCGTCCTATTGCCATGGCGCCGTCACAGAATTTTAATATGATTAGGAACTACGTCGGTACATAATTAGGACAGTAGAGTTCGTTTTCGTAGGAGTCCCACTTTGGGATTGTTGGTCAGTTTCTTCAAGAATATTTAACTTAATTTAAGCAGGCAAGTGACTAACGCTGGAAGCTCCTTACGAACATTTCTGCTGTGCCGTTTCGAGTACACAACGTTTTATTGTGGTCTACTTCCCTTACATATGAATTGCTTGACTAAACATATAAAAAATAACAACATTGACGAGGATATTTTACAAGACACTAAAGTGTTTAACGGTTATTATTTTCTCACTTTCGAAAGCTTATCAAGTCAGGTCAAGGAAAATGGGGCGACTTGTTTTCGAAACAATGAAGCAAGGAACATCTATTTTGGTGTTCCCTTTCCACGGATGAAATTCACTTTCCGTGACATGGGCCAGAATGTCGTTACGAACTCATTCAATGGCGGAGTGAAACATTAAAACACTTCTTTATTTTTTTTCCTTTATCTGCCAAAAGATTGTCACTGCAGATGAATAGACAGGAAGTCCATTTACAATATATATAGAACACGTCAGGAAGTCCATTTCTTGACATGAAATAAAAATGTTCTTGTTTTTTTTATTCCATTAGCGTGTGGCCATCCGGACGAGTATTTTCGATATGAATTGTTTAAATCAAACAACGACTTCACTGATTTCGAGATCAGGCCCTTCTCACCGGTTTAACATTTCGAACCTTGCCAAGGTACAAGAAAATGGACGCTTGTCACAAACCGACGAGGAAATAGAATAATGTCTCCCAAGAAGACTGGGGGCAGGATAATTACATATAAATGTGTCGTCATGACTGGCATTTGCGCAATTTACGAAAATGTGAACTTTAAATTCATGTCCTAGGAAGAGTTTTATTTTGCAGGACAGCCACGTAAAATGACCATGGGTATTGTGTTGATGTAGCCTTTCATGGCTCGGTGTAAGACAATTGCTGAAGCTCTGCGTTTTTGGGATTATAGCCGTATCGAGCATTCCTCCTCTCTCTCTCTTTTCCTCCTCTCTGCTTTCCTCGATATGCCTGTCAGTTTAAAATGATAATGATACAATGCAGAACACGACGTGCAAATTGCACGCTGTCCTGGATGATGCACGGATACGAAGGCACGAGGAAACGGCACATAAGAGGGGGGGAAAGGCAGCCACACAGCCAGCTGGGACCAAGACACACACTCTTATGTGTTGTGATGTTTTTGGACAAGAAATTAATGAGCGTCATTTTTAAGTTGTGGGAGAAAACTAGAAAACTTGGAGGAAACCCGCGCAAAATAGGAGGTGAGCTCACAAACTCCACACAGAAAACAGCACTCGAGGTGGAAAATGGACCTGTCTCGGGCAGGACTTTCTGTGAGGTGTGGATGTTGCCACTTGGCTATCAAGCGATTCTTCATCACGGGTGAGCCAGGACAGGTGGCAGCCCTCGGTCGTATCACCTCCCGGCCGTTGCAGGTGCCGTCGTCGCTGCGCAGCGTGCGCGAGTGCAGCATGCTGGAACTGCAGGCGCAGCTCAAGGAGATGCAGCGCGCCAACGAGCTCCTGCGCCGGGAGCTCGAGGTGAAGGAGAGCAAGCTGGGCTCCTCCATGAGCAGCATCAAGACCTTCTGGAGCCCTGAGCTCAAGAAGGAGCGCGCCATGCGCAAGGAAGAGGCGTCGCGGATGACCGTCATCAAGGAGCAGATGCGCGTCATGCAGGAGGAAACGCAGGTATGTGGCGGCAGGGATGAGCGAGCTTACCGTGCTGGAGCCAGGAACATAGGGGGTGGTCCCGAGAGCAGGAATTATATATGGGTGCGTTAACCTGACGATGAATAACGTGTGGTGGACATGTCGCATAATTCAATTACAGGAGGACCTCACTGATCATGGGAAGTTGGGGTTCTGGAAGGCTGGTTAGGCAAATGAACAAACGGCAGCGAAGGGAGAGGTAAGATTCTCCCATAGCAGGATCGCGATGAACAAGCGGAGTTAAGACACTCCTCTAGCCCTCATTCCACTTATGACGCTTGAGGACCACGGATGATGCTGCGCGCTGCTCATAATTTATCATCCGTTTCGTTGTTTTCCGTTGGTGTTTTTTGAGGCTAAATGAAATAAAAATCTGAAAAGACTGATTGCTATTAAAATTATTTTCAGTTGGGTTTTTCAAACGATGATGCTTTATGTTTGTTCGGCTTTTCGTTACACTAACTCGCCAAGAATTCGATTCACTCAGTCAACAATGACTCAATTAAGAATTAATATGCGTAGTAAAAGAATAATTTGGTGGATACATTTTTAAGAGCATTATTGCTGGGTATTGGGTATTTGTGTGGAAGCACCTGAGCAGGGTTACACCTGAGCAGGGTTGCACCTGAGCAGGGTTACACCTGCTGGTGTTTAAACGTATTTTCTCAGCTGTTCCAAACCCATTACGTTTTCTGTAATTACACCATGAATGCAGGTGTTCGTGTATGGAGAAAAGGAACCATTTAAGTGGATAATATATTTTTATTTTCAGAGTAAAAATGAAATAGTTAATTGCCTTTGCTTTGTCCGTTTTCATTATTTTTATTTTTATAACCGCATTTCAAGAGCCTTCAGAGACCTGATTTGGTTTCTGGGTCCAAAGGTTTTATTGGCTTGTTTGGCCCTGGCTTAAACCAGTTGCTTGCACGTCTCCAAATAACCCGTATGTAGAGATAAGGTGATAGGCCATGAGATCAATCCTACATTCAGAATCAATCGTACGTTCAGCCAAGCAGATGACCTCAAATAAAAGCCAGTAGTAATAAAATAAATAAAGGTGCGGGCGTTTTTGTTTCCCATTTGAAATGGACCTTGTTTCATGAGGCGTGAGAAATATTCTATAACAATATTGTCTGCAGCAGTAGACATTTATTATTGTTCCATTTACCGCCCAGTAAATCTAGAAAAAATTAGTTTGGTGGGTGGAGCATTCGTGTTATCTGTACATACACGCAACCATCTATTTCGTCTATTGAAATGGTTATTTTAAGTGTTTTTTATTCAAATCGTAATTGACAATCTTACAAAATTTGACATACTGAAACTAAATTCTACGTTCTTCTATTCAGTTTGTAGTTAGTAAATACTATAAAAGTATAAACATTTATTGGTGGGGGTGGTGGGTTGTCAGTTTTTATTCAAGCAGGAAGGAGATGTCAAGCTACGTAGCTCTTTCTACCAGTTATGCTGTGGGGAGAGAAGCAAATGACAACATCTCAGGGCATCGGTGGCAATTTAGTCATAAAAATATATTTGGACTGTGGGAGGAAACCGGAGTACCTGATAAAAAAACCTGCGTGGACACATGAATAACATGCAAACGCCACACAGCAAGTACCTGAGCCAGGAATCCCAGATCGTTCTTACTCCCCCCCCCCTCCACAATTCTGCACACTTGTCACTGCACGCTGGTGATGCATGGACACAGTTGAACAAAGTACATTTTGTCCTCGCTCACTGGGAGTAGCAGGCTGTGCCTCTATGCGGTACTGAGGTCGGCGTGGCTTGCAGGCTTCGTTGCCATGTCCACCGGGTGATTTTGTTAACACTGAGCGATTCTGGAAGTGCTCTCTACCAACACGTGATGTAGAATTGTCAACAATTTGCTTGCTCTTCACAATTATGAATTTTTGAAAAAACAAATCCATTCCCGTATTCGTCCATTTAACACATTGCTTCCATTTGCAGGGCTCTGTTGTGGTATAGGTTTATAATTTTAAAATGACATGCTACCCACGCAATCTATCCCAAAGCAAACTAATTGTCAGTCATATTGCCGATGTAATGATGCATAATGATTGCTTCCCGAAAGAGCAGCTTTTGGAAGCAATCATCAGTCAATATTGCCTGAAAAAGCTGGTCACGGTCATGACTGCACTTTTTCTGAAATCTGCCGACTTTTAATGCTCCAGTTATAGTGCTTGTACAGTCTGCTGCACAAACCTAAGCAAACAACAATACTCCAACACGTCAAACATTTCCGAGATTTTTTTTATCAGTGCCGTACACTCATCTTGTTATTCCCAGTGCGGTAGTTATCAGCTGTTTAATCATCGTCCGCTTTGAATGTGAAAATGCTTCAAATGCTGGTCCAAGGGAACGGGCATGTTTCACCACAGCAACGCAGCAGGTAGACTGATGGCTCTGTATCCGATAAGGTGAGCGTAGCAACGCCTGCATGCGCTGCTTCCGCGTACGTGGTTTATTTTAAGAACCGCTGGATTGGCTGCAGAATCAATGTAACACCCATTTTTTAAGCAGTGCTCAATTCGGTTATTTCAGTGGCGAATTCCTATTAGTTATCATTGTAAATAAGAGCTTTAAAATAATTTAAAGACCAAGTGTAATTAGATTCCGCTATAATCACAGTTCGAGCGGTATGAAATCATGCAAATTAGTATTTACGGAAACCTATTCAGCTGTGTTATTTAATTAAGATTGGTTGTCGCTGTAAAGTGCATGGCTTGAAAGAAACAATTTTTGGAACATTTAAATATCACCCTCAACTTTCCTTACTAATATTAAAACTGGTCAGTGCAGTGCAGTATATTATTTGGTTCAGCTAATTCCTTTCACTGTCAGTTGTTCAAAGTCGTTACACGTTTTTCTGTACATGTTAATTTAGGCATACTCAAATGTCTGTGATGATTTGCACGTAGTTTCTTCAAGCAAAATCATGTTAAATAAAACCACACACTTTTGTCTACTTTAGTTAAGATCATTAACCCCCCCCCTCCAACATCAACGCCATTGTTATTACATGACAAGTGCATCAAAACCATTTGCGTCAAACTGAAACGTACACGTGTTAACGGTGAAATTGTTTTTTTAGGAGTTCATTATAGTATTGAGGGGTGAACTGATGGTGTGATTTGTAATGCATTGGATAGAAAACACCTTGACATAATTAAATAAACCCAGGTATAATTTATACTAAAGTGCATTTTCTCATGCGTAAGTGGCTTGAATATACTTTAAGCACTACTCTTTGCGTAATAACCTTATTTTAACACCATTATTTTAAAATATTAAGCTTAAACTCCCAACCCACTGGGCTGCAGGTGGGCCATAAGAGGGCAGTACAGCAAGTGGATTGAATCCACCTGTGCCGAACTTTGAGTGTGACCGCTATGCGCGTTTTTTGAGGTTTTTTTGGGGGGTACTCAAATTTCTCCCGCATGAAACTAAACAATAAGCTTTTTATTGCAGCTTATTATGGACATTTGGCCAGATGTCCACATGCTGGTTCCTCCTGGAGGGAAGAGTCTTGAGGCTGACGATTTGCTGGGAACATTATTAATTGTCTTAAGATAATTTACATTTTTAAAGCGCCATTCACTGCCATTTAAAATATGGTGTCATTTAATACATGGGTCTTGTAGTTAATACATATTTGCATAAGGAACCTTGCAGAATGATTGTTTCACTTTTGAGAAATATTTCTTCAGAGCCATTTAAGATGTTATTGTTCAACATATTGAACAGTAATGGGTCTTTAATATTTAATTAAGGTGAAAGCCAGTTGGCACGAAATTAAAAATTAATGCTACAAACTGTATTTTTTTTCATGGACTGTATCAACAATCATTCTTGTTGTTTCCTTCAGAGTTTAGATTTTATTTTCCTTCCCTTTCTGAAACCTTTAACACAGCCACACAGAGCAGTAATGCAGGGGGCTTAAGTGTACTGTAAAGAGTATACAATGACCTGCAATTTAAGGTATGTTTACAATATGTGATGGTTTATATGCTCAAGTTTTAAAGTAATAAATTAATGTGTATATAGTAACATGCGGGAAAGTTTGACAGTGGCTGACGTATTGCAGTATGACACCGGTTACCTGGGTTTGATTCCCATCGACAGCTAATGCTAGTGGTGAGCGATATACAAATCGGCTCTTGGCTTCTTTTCGGTCACCTCAGCCTAAAATGCGTGTTAACACCAGCACTGGGGAGACAACAGTGGCTTGGCCTGCTGCTGGCGACACCACCGCATCCTGCGTTACCTTGTCAACGATCACAGCTGCTCGCGAACAGCACTTGCGCCAACAGTCTTAAAATCGACACACGAGCGCATCTCTCTGCCCTTGTTACATGTTCGTCGTCTTGTCTCCCTAATCTTTTGTCTTGCCTTTCCTCAGACCAGGACACTTAAACAGAATGCAAAGGTTTGTTTCGGGTCTGCAAATGATCAGACATTTGCAATTGCTGTACCGTAGCCTTGAGAGGCACATGCTGCTGCTGCTGCTGTAGTAGACGTACACGTGAGCAGCCGGTGAATGTAAACACGCCACAGAGCAGGACAAATTTGCGAAGCCATGTCACTTCGCAGACGTGTGCACTGTTTGCGGATTTAACGCGCGTCCCTGCCCTAGACGATCGTACAGCCCTTTACCATCTTTTACTTTGCCTATATTTAATTACTCTGTCATAGAGTTTGTTTTCCAAAATGACAATCCCTGAGGCAAGGCTACTTTTTGCTCTACTAATGCGGTTGCACTGTTACGGAAAGCTTTCCTTTTATTTCTATAAAGTTTTGTGAATGATTTTACATTTTGGGCGTCAGTGACAACTAGAACCATGGAGACAAGTGTGCAAGTGTAGAATTAATGTGACAAAATTAATTCAAACCCATATGCGTAACGCACATTTGTTCTTGCGTGAATGATTTTAAATGGCACCCTGCAGAGCTGAGTCTCTATTAATAGTATGTATGAATGTAAATGGCCAGTTAAATGAAATCTCTGATGTATTTTTCATCTGCGCGTCGATACGCAAGTTATTTTTTAAACGTAAAATATTTTGCAGCCATAATCGTATATCGTCCCATTAAATGGATATTTTTAGTTCAAAATTGTCGCGTGTTATCGTGAGTCTTGTTAACTAATATAGGCTGCTTAGAAGATGGAACGAATTGGCTGGGCATGACCGTAAAACATTACTGAGGCTCGGTATGCATAAACGTAGAGTTGCTAAATTATTTCCCGCTGTTCACAGTACAGTATATGTGTAGTAATGGCATGCATTTCATGCAATTTGTCCATATCATCAACCTGACTGGCTGTTAAACAGCAGAGCAGCGCGGTCCTTCATGATGAGAGAGGCTCACAAGAACGGATATCGTAGAGCTATTGCGATGTCGTCAACCGACCGCTCGTTCACACAGTAGAGGGAAGCTCTTTCCCAACCGGTCTCCACGTGAGGATAATTTTTGCCGCACGACAGCGAAGCTGATGTTTATTAATTTGCTTTGATCCGGAGTCTATCCTGATTAAGTGCAGAACCAAGTTTGATGCAATGGGGTTTGTTGTGTGTGTGCAGTCATAGGTGACCAGGCTACACTTGCAACTCTCTATACCCCGTTTAATCACAGGTGTCTGGCAGCATCTCGGTATTGTAAGCTCAGCATTGTGACCTCAAGTGTAGCGATTTGCCGTTCTCAGCCTGCCCACCATCAATGTTTTACCAGTTTAAACGGCTTATGTCCAGGTTGACCCGGTATGGCTACACTTGCTCCCCTCTCCAACATTGCGGGTATTGCAGCAGAATTTTTCTTGCTATGACCAAATGCCCCTCCTGACGCCAACCCCTTCTCGTCGGAGTGTCTTTGGTTATTTGTGTGGAATTTCCCCCCAAACGGGTTCACCAGGGGAGACCCTTGCAGTGGTTTATTGGAACACAACCCCCTCCACCACGATATGGTTTCGATTCGTTGGTGGGTGGATGGGGGGGGGAGTCCTCCAGCAAATAAAAACATCTCATACAGTACAATTAATTATTTTATTTTCAGTTGACCTGTCCTGATGGCGTGCAATGTGTGCTTATTAATTTAGTTCTCAAACGGAAGTGAAGCACTCCTCTCTTAGGATTCTAAACGAGGATCGTTCTCTCATGACCGTGCCGGACAACACAACTGGAATCCAACCAGAGGGAAGACACAAAGAGCATTGCATTGCAATGCACGATTACATTACTATGTAGGATTACGATGCAGGGTGGTGTGTGGTCTAGTGATTCTCCAGAGTGGGAACAATTTCACGAAAGAGTGAGATTATAGTTAAAGATATCCCCGCATTGATTATTCTTGCATGTCGCGAGTGATTATCTGCTAATATGCGTATCGAGAGGTTTTATTGTGGGTTTGGGGCAAGACTGTGGATGATACGTAGTCTCGCCGAATTTATTTGGCTCTTTATGTATATTTAGTGACCCATTTGCAACTATCTGAGAGATATACCTTAACAGATGAGACCGGCAAGAAGGTGGCTGTCATTCTAGACGTGTAGCTCTCCTCCCGACATGATGAAACCCCCTGCAGCAATCGGTTGAACATTTACAATGGGACTGCCAATGATGATTTATTATTTTTTGACTCCTCAAATTACAGTAATAAAAATATGACCACTATAATAATAAGTTGTAGCTCTTTGTCAGTTTTCACTGGTGGATGAAGCCCACCCTAGGCAGTATGAGGCTGGGATGTCATGACCATACTTCACCATGCTGGTCAGTGAGGGCAGCAAAGGGGATGGGAGGGGGGTTTGCCTACTAGTTCAGATCTCACGACTGATGTTGGTTATACCCTTGATTTCCACTCAGTGTAATTTACGAACTACTCATTTTGTCTCAATTGGTAAACATTACGTGCTGTATGTTTAAGCTATGGGTACTTTTTGCCAGTGTACATATGTAACGAGTAGAAAAAGTTTTTTACATTTCTGGCAATTGTACAAATGTTGTGATCTTTAAACACCAAAATAGACACCTTTCACAAAGTGTCGAGTTTGCAGAAGCCACACATACTTGTGGCAAAATACGCAAATAGGAAGCTTTGATAACGTATGCATTGTCCTTCAAACTGATTGGCCTACAGCATGTGATCAAAACTTCCTGTTTGCATATTTTGCGACAAGTATGTGTGACTTTTGCAAACTTGACACTTTGTGAAAGGTGTCCGTTTTGGTGTTTTAAGATCTTAACACCTGTACAATTGCCAGAAATGGTAAGAACCTTTTCTACTCGTTACGTGCTATATGTTTGTTACATAAAACAGGGTTCTAAATAAGTTATTTTTCATTTGAACTGGATGTTTATTTCATAATGTTTCGGTTGTCTATCATATTTATGCTTTCTTATCAGACGCACAATGGCATTAATATTGCACAAAATGAAGAAAAAATGCATTAGTTGGCATTGTAGCTTAGTGATGCTACTATGTGTGCAATTTGTTACAATAGAAGTTTGCTTAATACGGTATTCATTGGTGACTGCTTCTGAAGATGCTCTATAGCAAAATTGGGCATAATTATTTTGTAAAGAGGAAATCATAGAGGGAAAAATAAATACCTCAAGTAGAACTGGAATGACAAATCTATTGAGTTGATTGGTCGACTAACGTCTGTTATTGTGTGTTTTATACACACACATCATTACACACATCATTACACACACATCATTACACACAAATCATCTCACCTGCTTAAAGCAGGAAACACTGACAAGCCCCCCCACACAGCACCGTGTGGCTGATGATTGCAAGACCTTTGTCAAAACCATTTTTACGTTATCCGATTAGGCTTGTAGTTGAACACATAATCGACAAAGTAACTGATTACAAAAATAATTTGATATACCAGTTTTCGTATTGAGTCTGAACTTGAACAGGGAGTCGGTAGCACAGATGGCTGGGGTAAGGGAGTTCCAGACAAGTTGGGGCAGCAGAAGAAGAATAAGCAACCCCTTGCTGATCAAAGTTGAACCGGAGCCTTTTATAGAAAAATACTGCTTACGTGTGAATTAATCGCGTTTACTTGACTTGATAGGTGCTTGATATTGACTCGCTGCATCGTGTTTAACGGAAGAGTAGACGCACGGTAATTCGTAACAACGGACCCTACTATTGTGTGGGGTGGAGGAAAGGCATGGCCGCTGCGTTTTTGCTCGCCACCGTGAACGAGGAGAGGCCGGCTCGTGTGTGCCCCCGTGACCTTGCAGCACCTGCAGCTGACGATCCAGGCCCTGCAGGAGGAGCTGCGCACGCAGCGCGACCTCAACCAGCTCTTCCAGCAGCAGGACAGCAGCTTCAGCGCGGACGACAAGGTCGCCGCCGACGGCGCGGACGGCCGCTCCGAGCCCAGCCAGGCCGAGTTCCACCGCCTCCGCGTGCAGCACGACCGCCAGTCCAAGGAGCTGTTCCTTCTGCGCAGGTTTGCGTGACCTGCAGGGGTCAGGCTCCTGCTGTGTGGTGCAGGGATTACACTGGTCCGGGTTTGTCTGTTGCGCGGGGCTTACAGACCGCTGCGTCTGGCTCTGTGATGCAGGGTCCGACGATATTGTGCGGGGTGTACAGGGTTCAGTCTGGTTCTATGGTACAGGCCTTCGAGGGTTTAGAGTCTGGTTCTGTTGTGCAGTGCTTAGAGGGATGGTGTATTTTAAAATTACACTTTGAATGTACAGCACTGTAATAACTACATTTGCGTCTGAGGCTTGATCTTGAACTAATCAGCTGAAAATGTAATAATTGGCACATTAATTGCTTGTATGTGACACAATGTAATTTGTTTGCCTATTAGGGTGGTGTAGGGTGGTGACGATACAAATTAGTCCAGATCATTGCCCGATGTGACCCGTGAAAGTCGATTCTGAAATCATCGTATTGGCTGTAAAAATCTTCGTTTTGATCTGGCTCTGGCAATGTTTAATAGGCTTGCGTTAACTTATGTATTGAATCGAAATGGTTCTATGAGCTTGGGAAAAGAGGTGATGGAGGGATTTCTAAAGTCTCTTTTGTTGCGTTTAGGCCTTACTGTATAGTGCTCAGAATGTGACACGGTTTATATGTTAGTGTTTTGGTTTCATATTAGTCATTCCGTTTATTAAGCCTTAATATCTAGGTCCTGTAGTTATAGATTTATGGTTTAGCCTGATTCCAAGGGTTTTAGTCATGACGCTTTTTTGATTAGGGGTGTCTCTATTTACCTTCAGTGTTAGTGTGGCTTTATGATCATGGTTAACATTTACGACATCTTAGTATTAGGGTTTAGCAGTGTGATTTTTGAAGTGGTCAAAGGGTTTAGATTTGTTTGCCCTTAGTGTTAACGTTCAACTTTAGTGCCAGAGCTTAGTGTGCGGGTTATGGTTTAGCTACCGTGTGCTGGGTCGCTGGTTTAGCCTGCACGTGTGAGAATTATGATCATTGACAGCTGGCTATTCAGCGAGCAATGGTTGTGCTGGGAATGCGGTTGTTTCTGTAGCACCAACGGTGATATTCCTCGTTTTGTCTTTCTCCTGACAGTTGCTAACCCCGATAGAGTGCAATACAAGGGAGGTCATCAGCAGTACATTCTAACAAATTGGACAGGCCGTACCATTGTAATAATAATTTGTTGACTTGCATAAATATCTCGCTGCCTGCGGGGATAACGCGCCATTATGCATGAGATGCCTGCTTCCTGATGCATTTTTCACATGCCTACACGTTTCCAATCAATTGGATTACAACGGCTGTGATAAACAGGCACACAAACGCATAAACAACTGCCACAATAGCAAGTGGCTCGACAGGGCCAATACTAAATACATAATTATACACTACCTCCCCCTTCAAATGGCTGCTGAGTCGTAGAGGACAATTCTTGGCAACACACCATATCATTAATTCTATGTACATCCTGCCTCCTCTGCTGGCGTATGCTTCCGTTTTGCAAAGCATGTCATTTTCTTGCTGGAGACATTGAATTTGTCAATGAGAGGTGGTGGGGGAAAATTATGGTGCTGTCTCATACTTTTGCTCCCAGTACATTTTCGTCTAGCTCTGTATTTCCCGTTGATTTTGCATGAACTCCATTCAGTATAACATGGGTACTCTTAAATGCAGAGAAGTCAGATTGGTGGTTTGCTGTGATGTGCCATTGATGTAATGTTTGTAAAGTACAGCGCTTAGGCAGTCCAATGTTGGATAAAGGCCTCTCCCCATGCTGTGCTACTCAAAAGGTTTATTTTTAATCGTACGTCACACTTTAGTGAAGGAGTGAACCTTATTTAGAGATCACTCACCGCTGACATAAACCAATCACGGTCGGTAATCAAACACGTGTCAATGAGGTTCACAGTGCAGTGTGCAAATCACTGTGCCACTGCTTGACAGAAATATTTTCATTTGAAATGTTTCAAATGAAAGAAGACCAAGTTTCCTTGGTCTTCTTTCCTATGGTTCATATGGTTTTAGGAGCAGAAGCTATCTTTAATCGTAATTTCCCTGAGCTATCCCTGCTGGAAAGTAGGGTTAACTCAAGGTTAGCACCTAGAAACTCGTCGGCGGTGCACGATGTTGCAATTTTGAGTTCCTTGGTTTGGTCAGGGCTTCCACAGTCACATTCGGACGGGGTGCTGAGGAGGTGCCTCTCATACATCGGAGTGGCCACACCGGCCACGTCGGGCCAGTATTCCTGTCCACAGCCAAAACGATTAACCGAACCGCACGCGCGGTCAGGACCCTGGAGGAGATGG
Organism: Mordacia mordax; assembly: GCA_036362905.1. NCBI lineage: Eukaryota > Metazoa > Chordata > Hyperoartia > Petromyzontiformes > Petromyzontidae > Mordacia > Mordacia mordax. The sequence goes on along the minus strand of JAZEWT010000016.1, from coordinate 19,925,557 downwards.
AGCTGCGCATCGAGACGCAGAAGCAGACGCTGGGAGCGCGCGACGAGTCCATCCGCAAGCTGCTGGAGATGCTGCAGGGGAAGGGCCCAGGTGGGCGCAGCAGCGGAGGAGACGATGAGAGGCTGGCTGACGCCGAGGCGCAGCTGAGTCACCTGCAGGGACTGCTGGAGAGTCGCGAGCGTGAGAACCAGCATCTCCGAGAGGTATTGCCCCGCGCCAGTGCACTGTGTGTCTCGACGGTGTTCACCATTGTAGGCTGTGCATTCCATTTCAGCACAATTCGGAATTTTGTTTGGTTGTGTTTGGGTTTTTTTCCTTCATATACCGAATGTCGTCTCGACTCGAGTATAAGTGTCGTGCCATGGGATGAAGTGTTCATTTGTAGCTCATGGAGTGATTCTTTGGCTAATTAAGTCTTGTTGTTTCATAATCCTCCACTGACCAGCAGAGTAGCCCCCAGCGGCACGTCTTGTTACATGCGTGCTACGAATTCTTCTCACCGCTCTTGTTTGATGACATTTTCTGCTGACATTACTGCTCTGACCTGCATTTCTTTCTGATGTTCTTTTGGGACTATTGCTGGCCCTCTGACGATCTCAAAGTGCAATCAATGAGTGGGAAGGAAATTTGGATTAAGACACAAAAGCCTTGGTTGTTGTGCAGATGATATTTTTACTTATGAAGGATGTGAACCTGGTAACCTCAGTGAGGATATATACATACATACAAGCACTTGCTCCATTTCATATATATATATATAGCATGTCCTGTTGTGTTTGTGAGATGACTACATTTGGATTTCTCAACAAGTAGTACAAGATCTTTGGGATTGTAAACAGACTATGGAAGTGGATATTGGAAAGCTACCTCTGACAGCCTTTCAAGTCATTCGTTAACCAGAAGGAACATGTACAGAGAGTAGTGCATTCCCAACAGCACACATAATACACTTTTCTTATATACGGTCAAACTAAAATTGATTATTCTCTACGGATGCAATTTATCCAAGTTTAAGTTCGAGACTAAATTGAATAGTTGGGGCATTTTTATGAATCGTTCGAGACCATCAATTCACACATTTATTTGAACCCGGTTTGATCACCCGATTTAATTAACGTGCACATAGGACCACGAAACGCAAGAGCACATTCTCACAAGGGCACAAACAGAATTGGAAAATACTTTCGAAAATCAAAGGCAACTGTCTGAAATGAACCCCACCATCTCAGTGCTGCCAGCTCTGCGCCGGAAGCTCTTGAGCTACCTCTCCACCTCTCGCCGCCTCTTCAGTTTTGCGCACTGCGTTGCAGTGCCGCACTCATTTTCCAGGAGACAGTGACACTACACAGTCCTCGCCGGCAGTCGCCAGGAGTGAGCCAACGCACGCGGAAAACGTGAACACCCACAGGTCGTTCATCGATCGCTCTTGAAGACCTTTGCAACCGGGATGCGTTTGCGTATTGGGTGGAAAAGTCTGTGTCTTCTCTGTTGGGAGAGCAGTGTTGTTGCCCACACGACAGGGCTTATTTTAGAAAACAGTGGCCGATAGCCATGCCTCTTGTCGTAACAACTTGAATCAGTAAAACGGGAGTGAACACTGCTGGGTGTTTGCTTCACGGTTTCACCATCCCCTCGGGCTCGAGGCTCCCGTCATGCCCTATCTGTTCGCCTCGAGAGTTGCACTGTCAGTGGTTTGTTTACTTAGAAAAAAAATAATTTAAGAAAAAAAGATATCTGGCTGCAATAGGGTACAGTGTTAAGGATGGTATGAGCGTTCACCATGCGAAATGATGTTCACTTTCACGATACGGCCGTTGGGCGGCTCGGTGGCCCAGTGGGTAGCGCTGTCACCTCCTCACAGCAAGAAGGTCCCGGGTTCGAATCTCGGCTCGGGTGCTGCTTTCTGTGTGGAGTTTGCATGTTCTCCCCGTTTCCACGTGGGTTTTCGCCGGGCACTCCAGTTTCCTCCCACAGTCCAACAAACGCGCTGCTGCGGAGGTTAATTGGCTCGCAGACTTAATTGCCCTCAGTGCCCGGTGATGAACTGGCGTCCCATCGCGGGGATATCCCTGCCTTGCGCCCTTTGTCTGCCGTGATGGGCTCCGGCTCACCGCGACCCTGTACAGGACTAAGCGGTTTCTAGCAATGCGATGAGATTCGACCGTTATCGCGGTGTCGTTTTCCCATCACATTGTTGTACTGTTTTTATAGCGCGCCGTGCTTCGAGTACAAGTAAAGAATGCTTAAAACTTCATCAGCTAAAGTTAACGCAGAACATGTCTTCTATTAGTCATTGCATTCTTTTAAATGTATTCATAGCTACTTCTGTGCAACTTGAGTTACTTATTTTATTAAGGTGCCTCTGACTTGGGAGGCGAAACGTCACGAAGGTGAGATGAGGAATGCTATCCTGAAAGAGCAGTGCTATCCTGAAAGAGCAGTGCTTAAGAGCACATCTCACAAATCGAGCCGTGAACATCTTTATCGGTATACTGGGAATTCCGTCTTTTTTTTTTAAACCAATCTTAAATACATGACCATGACGGCACTATTGTGATAGTTTTGAAAAGTGACCAATATTATGAAAGTCGATCTTAAATCTTACACGGTATCATGGTGTCTGTGTCAGGGCAACACCAGTCATTATAAAGGGGTTACCACCTAACAACATTTATATAATTCCTTGAGACCTCTGCACGTGTTGGCAATATGGGACACAATCGCAAGATATATCTGACTTGTATGAGAGCCATGCTGGAGGGAGGAATGCACTCTCACCCCTGTGGGGTATTTGCCAGAAGCTACTTTGAAGTGACCCCAAAATTCCAGAGGAAAGTCTACTCGCAATATTTTTTTTAGATCAAGTGGATTGCCTGTTTATCTTTAATATCGACAGAGATATGATACTGTCTTTTTGTCTGAGTGTTTGTTAGGCTTATAGAGTTCTATATATTTAATGCCTCTGCACACGTCTCTCCAGCTGTCCGCGCCTGGCTCGCGGTAACATCTGGGCTGCTACTCTCTGCGTTGTGTGGCTGCATTTTATTTTCGCCTACATAGCTGTGCATCGTGCTATCTCCGTGAAAACACATTGTCATGAGCAAATTTAAACATGCTCGGTGTCATTTGCTCACAGTCCGGCAACGACACGAATTCACATGCTGCTAAATATTACTTTGCCGATGCATATTGCAGATGTGTTGCAATAAAATAGAACTCGAGGCGGAGGGTGGGGGACGATATGAATGACGGTCCACACTGAGCTTCTCTTGAGGGATTGAATCTGCAACAGTCATCAGCACAATAGTGGACATTAAACAATATATCATATGCTGCTGATGTTATATCTCAGTGCAACCCTTGGAATTACATGCAACTTCATGAGTTATAGGTTTCAGTGAATTCCGAATCAAAATTAATATACGAGTTCGTGCACTCGAGAGTATTCTTATTATTGCACAAAGTTAAAACGTTTACATGCGCAAAAAGCCCACGGGTAGGATGTTGAATACCTCTGCACATGTGCTTAGATATACCTTCACACGTGAGGATGTTGCTTCCACATGTGATGTCAATATTATTGACGATGAATTCCAATATTAAACTCGAGGGTCTTCGTTTCCTGAAGACGCATTGGAACATTTGAAGGGTTACAAACTGGCACTGGCTTGGTGAATTTAACCGCCACCACTTATGCAGTGATGCATGTACGTGCATAACGAGTCACCTCCTTTTTGAATTGGTAAAGCAATGACTAATTGCATGCCTGAGGTTCTCCATGCGTTTAAAAAAAAAAGTAATTTTTTTAATTAATGCGAATAAAATAATATAATTGCCAATTATTTACTCAGGGAAGCCTTGCTGGGTCTCGGCAGTGGAATTTGGACATGTTGCCAAATTTATTAATGAGTGTTTGGCATTCGGGATTAATTTGGAGTGTGGAGAAAACTCGCTCGTGTGTGACATTGACAATCCAACACCTGTAGATTCAATCCACAGACTCGTTTCAGCACATGGGCCAATCGTACCTGTGGCCTCCACTCATAGGCTTATTATCCTCGACGAGTAACTCCTGGTTCTCATTGCGCTGCCTTTGCTACAGCTGGCGTGCACAGCTGGCACAGTGAGTCGCGTTGCCGCCTCACAGTAGTTGCCATGCCCGCCTCCGGTGCCTTTGTGCCTTTCTGCGTGCAGTTTGCGTGTCCTTGCCGTGTCAACGTGGGTTTTCACCAGGTTCTCCAGTTTATTTTCACCCGAGTCCAAAGACATGCTGCCGAGGTTCATTGTCCTCACCAAATTACCCTTGGTGCCCTGAGATGATAATAGCATTTGCATTTCTCAAGTGCCTTTCACCCGAGGGTCACGAAGCGCTGCACAGAGCTGCGGAGAGAATGACATGTCAACATCAGGATATATCAATTTCATAAAATAATGACTCTAAATCAATGAAGGATGTCAAGTAACAAATAAAATAATTGTTTAAAGGAAGGAAAAAGGAAGATTATTAAAGACTAGGTGGATAGGCTGTGGGCAGATAGGCCGTAGGCAAGTAGACGATGCACTGATGTGGGTTTTCACCGCTAGATGCATGATGATGGCTTCCAAGGCTGCGTGACATTATGCCTCCCGCGTTGAATGTATCTTCAGCTGGATTTCAGGGATTGATGTGTGAGACTTTGTCTGAGGATCCCTCCTGGGGATGCCTCCTGGGGATGCCTCCTGGGGATGCCTCCTGGGGATGCCTCCAGCGTGGGAGATGAAACGTCACGAAGGACGCGGCTATCCCGAAGGAGCAGCTTTTGGAAGCAATCCTGTGAGCAGATAGGATATAACCAGATAGACTCTAGGCAGATGAAAGTATGCAATTCGTGCGCCTGGACTTAATCATAGGGATGTGGTTCACACAACGGATGGCTGAGGAATGGGAATTTCAGGCAATGGGGGGCAGCAGAAGAGAATAAGTGACCTCCGTGTTGACCAAAGGGTGACGAGATTGAGGCAGAAAGCCTTTGTTGCTTGAGACACTTTGCTTTGTCGGAGAAATAGAACTTCTGAGTGAAATAATTGCATTTGAAGTGAATTATCTGGGTTTACATGTTCAGAACATAATGCAAACTTGTTGCTTTGATGGAAGCATAACAAATTAAAAATGTGAAGCAAATGAACTCTGCTTAAGTGACTGAATATTACATACGTAATGTTACAATTACATGACCTGACTTGAAAACCCTGTGTAGGCTTCAAAATATGCACACGATCTTGAAAGTGCACACGGGCAGCAGGATGTCTAACCACTGGTAACATCCGAGCTTCGTGGAAGGAAAGTTGTGCCTCCAAGGCGGTTCGGTTTTCTCCTCGCACACCTTTCTGTATAGAGTGTGTGTGTGTTCTCTCTCTGTCATGCGTGGGTTTCCTCCGTGTTCTCCGGCTTACTCCCACAACAACAACAAAAACAACACTCATTCATGAATTGGTTGATAACAATGTATAGGAATGAGGGGTGTGTGGCGGGTTGGCGCTGGATGATCACCTGGACTTCCACTCCTTTCTGCGGGTTCCTCTCCCCTCGGAATTGGTGTCTCGTCCATGACCGGGCATGGAATTTGCATGGTCTGTTACAAATTGTGCTCTTAGTCTTTAAACATCCAACGTTTTTAACGCCAATGTTTAGTCTTATATTTTTTTTACGCTGTGTCCCATTTTGGCATGTGAGACACACCTCAAATCTAAGCCTCTGGGACAAAGCACCAAATATAACGATCGCGTGAATCATTCCTGGTGTATAAATAGTGGCTGCTGGCATGTGGATCCCGTTGCAGTTGGCGTGCTCGCCGCGTTCTCGTTTGAGACGGCAGATGGCAGTACGACGCCAGGTTTGGAGCCAAGGCAGCAGTGCTCTCTTATAATCGACAGTTTTAGAAAATCACACAATTGCCTGGCTCTTGCTGGTGACATGTTCAGAGCTGTTGTAATTAACCGTGAACATTCTGGCTACCAAGCTGCAAGTTGCTGTACATTTTATTGAGTTTAGCATTTTAAAGACATGCTACTGGCTTTGGCAGTCTGTGCAAAAACCTTCGGTTAAACCGGCGGAGAGCTCATTGAGACATCAAGCCTGGGTTGGGAAGGAGAGCTATGTATTCCCCACGTAATCCCACTTCTTACACTGCATTTAGATAATTTCGTTTGGGATGCGGGTTATTTATTTTGGCTTTTGCCACCTTTAATTCTGTGCCCTCCGGAATTTAAAATTTTCTTACAATTAATAATTCGCCAAATTCATACGTTTTTCACATGTTTTTTAATAATAGGTTTCGGAGCTGTCGCGCATTACAAAATTATGATTTCTTTACACAGTCTCACTATGAATGGTTTTTTTTCTTCCTCTTTTTTAAAAGGACCTTTAAGGATCCCGGTTGCTGTAAATCCTGAGCACTGTTGGCAGCTTGCGTTAATTTGTGTGTACAGCCACATCACCGCCAGACCTCCCAGCCTGCACTGATTTAAGCCAGGCACCAAACAGTTGGCAACACAAAACATTAATTATAGTGAGCGGAAATTACATAAATTACAATATGACTAACGATTTGTGCAATCTGTATGGACCATAGACTTTGGGTTGTTTTGGGGTTTTTTTATTTAAAATCTCAGCAAGCCAAGCTTCGATTGTACGGCTTTATTTAAGTGAAGATAACACGTTTTTGAGACTTAACATAACTACCACGTCATGCGAACCAAACAAATCATAGCCGCGGCTGTTTATGAAAAACTGAGGGTACCTGCTTTTGGTTTAAGACAATGTTTCATTTTGTCCTATTTTTAATAGCCTGCAGTTCCCGCTGTGAATCTGCTCTCGCTGCAGGGGTGCTCTCCATACTCATCATTCTTGGATGAGTGAAGCTAATCCATAGAGAGATTTCTCTGCGTTGCGTTTGTTTTTAGAAGTCTGAGCAAAACGGCGGTAAGCTGTTGCAGATAAACTCAGCCGAGCTGTCAACTTTGCCTATAACATTGCCGTGAGGCAGGGCTCTCGTTGTTTTAATTTAAAAGGTATTGTTGTGTACAGTGTTCCCACCTGGTCTATTGGTATAAAATGAACATTACAGTGCATCATTTGCTTTGTACGAAAGGCTGGTTATGTAAGCGTGGCAGCTTTGCTGGCATTGCATCGTCATTCCCTTCACATGCCACATTATTGTCATGATTGATGGCATAAAATCATTAGTGGAATACCATTGTTTGCTTATGCAGCAAGTTTTATTTGCTACTTTTGGAGGACATGTTATTGTAATTACTTTTTCCATTTCCCTTGAGCTTCCCAGATGTTCATATGCTTTGCTGTAATGTGATTTTACCTTCTTGAGATCTCGATTGAAGGGCAGATCCATAGCTCATGTTGATTGCTCTTTGAAGGTGTTCTTTTCGGGATAGCCGTGTTGAGCGCTCCTCGACCCAGTGCACCTGAGGACGCCTCCAACGCGGGAGGCGATACGTCGTGAAGGAGAGAGGCGAGGAGCGCTCGACACAGCTCTTCCGAAAGAACCGCTTTGGAGAGCAATTGTCATGTATCGAGCCGTGAACACCGACATAAGTACATAACTCATGTCTCATTTATTCATCTCTTTAAAGCAACTCGATACATGTGTACTTGAGCTTTGTTTGTTGAAGATTTGTTTTTTTCTGCTTGCTTAATATGTTCGACACTTTACCTCTGCTGTTTGACTTTCAGTTGAACTCTTCTGATCTTGTTGACATGTCGTTCTCTCCACAGCTCTGTGCAGCGCTTTGTGAACCCCGGGTGTAAAGGCGCTGTATAAATGCAGTTATTAATGATTCATTATTAATATCTAGCTAAGTGTGGGTGTGGGTGACACCATCATATCATGCATTTTTGCATTGTTCTGACACTGAAATGATTAGTTTTGAATTCTTTTACTGGCAGCAAAATACATTTGTAGTGTAGACTCACAATGTTTTGTATGGAAGCAGATTCAAGATCAACAGATGGGCCTGTTTTTAGTGTTCACCGTAAAGCACATTTGTTGTCAAGGGAGCCAGGCTGTGCTGCGGTCAGTATCATCCAGTTTTCCATAAAACTTTAAAAGCATAACTATCATTTCACCAATTGACAGCACAATTGTTGCTTAGTTTCTATCTTGTTAAAAAAATTACAATTACCATGCTGTTGTTTTCGTCCAAGTTTATTTTTGCAGCCTTAAGCACGTAATAAAAACTAAAGCAACATCACAGTAAAACTATGAGGCAGTTGGCAAACGGCGTTAATATATTTAAATATGAGTGCACTGGCGTGTTTCGCATGTGTTTGTTAATAAAAGTTAGGTGCGTAGAATTCCGTTACGTATTTATTTACACGTACACACGGGTAGGGCCCTATGAATAAAGCATAACGTTACACCATCCTCAGGGCATTGCCTAATTTATTGACATATTTTAAGGT
>JAZEWT010000016.1:19876587-19916409 GCA_036362905.1 Mordacia mordax | reverse complement strand
GGCTTCCATTGGCGGTGGTGCACGCTCAAGTCCGTTTATTGCTGTGAGTGTGGGGAGTGGTGCCGGCGATGGGGCTCGTTGCCCGAGGTTTGTTTCCTGCCAGTGATGCACAACATTGGTGGCAAATTCTGTCCGAATCTTGCCAGCGCCACCTGTTCAGTCGACTCGGTCGGTGTAACTTGTATATCAGACATACGGAGACAGAGGGAGCCATGCACCCACTAGTGTGTGTTGAGCCAGACTAAATGCACATGTGTAGCCCTTTAGTGGATGTACAGCGGGTCACGGGAATTATTTGTCCATTCTTCCACAGGCTGCCCTATACGGGTTGGTGAAAACGGGGGAGGGGGGCAGGGGCGCTGGAGCATAGCACGATACAAGAGTGCATCTTTCTTTACTGCCATGACATCAACTGCCCACAGCAGTCTACAACACCTGCTTTACACATGGTGATCACCCATGTAACCACTCTCCAAACTCAGCCCCGCTAAGCTATTCAGATTCGATGGGATTAGGCACATTCCTTGTTATTTGGCCGTAGGTGCCACCTTAATAGATGCTCACAACTAACAAAGGGTCTCTTAGTCTCAATGAGCTCACACCTTTTTTTCTAAATTGTCCATTTCAGTAATTGTTTAATTTGAATTTTTTTGCAAAATTGCTGATTGCACCATTCTGCATTATATCTGCACTTGCAATGACCCCACATTGGCGAGTATTGTTGTGGCCAGAGTGTGTTCACGGGCAGCGTGATTGGATTTTAAACCAAGTCGAACCATGACCCGCTCCTGCCACTCTCATCACAATTTGACACACCAGAATAGCAGACAACCAATGCGTGACCTTTGCAGGAAAAGACATTGTCTCAAGGGGTGGCAATGTGGTGCAGTGAGTTGCGCTACCGCCGCCCAGTAAATAGATCCCAGGCATGATTCCCGGCTCGGGTGCCTTTCTGTTTGCGTGTTCTCCTCGTGTCTACGTGGATATTTGCTGGGTACTTATGTTTCCCCCCACCGTCCAAAGATACGCTGCTGCCGAGGTTAGTTAGCATGCGGAGTATATTGTCCCCAGTGCCCTGCGATGTACTGTTGTCATATACTGGGTATAGCCCAGCCTTGCGCCCTCTGTCTTCCGTGATAGGCTCTGATGTCTGCGACTCTGTACAGGATTAAGCGGGTATTGATAACGATGATGACATTGCCTCAGAGGTGGCACGAAGCAAATGCTCAGGGTCCCAAGCAACTCAAGGGGCTCCTGGTTTATGATCAGAATATTGATGGACATAATCTCATTCATAGTTATGATCCTAAAAATTGTAAGCATAAGAAAGTAAATCGCTCTAGCTGGTTGATCTGTTTGATTCCTAATTTGTTGTCATCACTCATGTGCCTCGTGTCTGTCTCATGTTACGACACCTGTCTCATTTGCACATGTCTTCCATCTAACTGGAGCCTTTCTCTACATTTCTCTCTGATCTCTACATCAATCTGTGCATCTCGTCTTTCATCTGACTTTGAGTTTATCAACTGGAAGGTGGGGGTAACAGCAAAATAAACTTCTGCTTCGCACCGAAATTGGCACTTAGCAACGCTGCATTTCATTTCAACTTGCGACAATTTTTGTAAAGGTGAATGTGGCACTGGTTCGCGCTTAGCAGTGTCATTGTTTGAAAATTGCAGTAATTTTAATGCAACTTGCAGAGTACCTTCCATAGGGGCGATGTTGTTCCAAGGGCGTAATGCATTCTGCTGTCAGGATGAAGGTGGAAGGGCACTTAAGAAGGTTGATGGTACTAGTGCAAAAGTTATAATTCAAAGCTAAAATGGTTTTGAAGTTTCAGAAGAGTACTCCGTAAGTGGGAAGTAAGTCTGACACAATATAAAAACCATAATCCTGTACAGATAAAGTCTGCACTCTTGAAGGATTCGAATGGAGTTTCCTCAACGCGGGCGCGACTGCAGTACGCACAAACACTTGCTCCGTTATATATATAGATTATTTGTAAGGCGCACGAATTCAGCGAAATGGAAAAAGCTTTGTTCGGCCGGGATTTCCGAAGCGCAGCCGCCGCTTTCAGACCGAGACAGACGTTCTCAGCGCCACGCTTTTTGTAAGAAATAACATTTCGTATTAATTATGCTTCTACGTGAAATCACACTGCAGTTGACATTTTCTGGAGAAGAAATGAAGGTAAACCTGGTATTTGTAAGCACAACACTGGCCAGAAACAGTGTGTGCTTTTCATGGCGGGAAAGTTGAGAAAGTGCCGTGTCAAAATGCATTAGTGTGATAAATTCAAGGATATAAATGTAACACCCTCACAGCAGGCCACATTTCTGCTTATTCTGATGTGTATGGGTACAGTGTAAAGCTTCGGGGCCACACACACTTGTGATAACATTGCTTTGTTGTGTGTAGATTGGTACATAATGATAACCGTGGAACTTTAAACAGTTTGTCATGTGAAATTTGGTTTTGTCGTGGGCCATTCTGTCACCTGACACTTTTGTCAGAACCTTCAACTGGACTTGTTATGGTAAACTTTAAAAAGTAACTGCTTTGCATTTTGGTACTAACTGTGCCATCATCATGTGTGAGAGCACAAGGCATGTTATCAAGTTGTAGGCACTTCCTGTTTTAAATCAACACAAAGTAAACCCCATCATAAGTTAATACAAACATAGTTTTTATTTGCACTTTGGAAACAGCCTGGTTTAAGATGCTGCGGCGAGATGCACTTTAATGTCGCGTTTGCAAATGCTCGCTCTTGCTGTGGTCGCTTTGGATGCTGTTTTCACAGTTTCCGTTCTAGACAATGCATGTTTGATTCTGCATGGGAGCTACAAGGAAGAGTTCTCCATGTCCTCTGCCAATCTGATAAACGTTGCTGGTTAGCTTCGTTTTGATGAGCCGATTGCTAATGATTTGTACCTGGCTTTTTTTGCCTATTAAGTTGAGATTTTTTTCTCCAAATATTATTGAATTTATGCTGATTTGAATATTTTTTTAATCACTTTTATCACATTGCTTGTGGCAATCCCACGATTAATTCCACTTATAAGAACATGGATTAAGTCATGCGTGTATTCATAAATTAATTTACACATAAGTGACGTCATAAATTATTTTGTGAAGTTAATGCCATCAAACCGATGCTTGGGTGTATGTCTTTGTAAGCACTGCCGATTTATTTATTTATTGAGGATCATTACAAGTGCTAACATATATCTAAGTTATGAGGATATTAAGATAATTTACTGTACGTAAGATGAGCATAGAACCTGCCTTAATGTCCAGTCTTTTAACATGCATGCAACACATTCTTCTGACATTGGGATTAAGGTGGAAGAGGGTTGATGGTGATACAAAAGTGGGAATATTAAGCTGAAATAGTGTTCGTTTCAGAGGCGTGATCAATAAGTTGATCATAAAGCTTCAATCGGACATACATGTCTTGCTGTTGTGCTTATTAAATTTGTGCATATGAAGGATTACAACCCCGTACCCTCTATGAACACATAAATTAAAATGCTTGCTCCATTTTATGTACACGTATAGATGTATTCATGCAATTTAATAGGAGCCCCCAGCGTTAATCGTTGCTCAGAACAAAGCTTACGGTAGGCCGTGCAGATCTCCAAATAGTTTTCGGGTTGCGCGGAGTGTTGGTCCGCTCAGCGTTTAGATGTTTTGCACAGCGTGCTGGGAGCTTCTTCAGGGAACTCATTTGAGAGTGGCTCACATCCTCCATCACTTAAAGAGCCTCGGCTGATACCGCTGATGTTGCTGTTGCCCGTTGCCGTTTGGCTCGGCTATCTTAAATGTCCGATTTAGTTTTTGCTTCGTCCGGTAAGAATTCCTGAGTCAGTGTGTGCTGCTCAGTTACAATTTCAGAAAGCTCTCAGTCGGTCAGTTTTTACCCATGCTGGAAGGATTTCTAACAGTTGTCCAGTGAGGAGGGGGTAAGCAAGTTACAACATCTCAGGGCACCCGGTGCATTTTAATTCGGAGAATTAAGCCAGTCTTGGGACTGTCTGAGGAAATGGTAAAACCAACGCTGACATGGGGACAACGTGCAGGCCCCACACAGAAAGGCACCCGAGCCAGGAGTCGAACTCGGGTGCTTCTTACGGTGAAATTCCATCGCTACTCACCGTGCCACCACAACGTCGGATGTCGCATCGGAAAACGTGCGGTAGCCAGAGAGCGATGCGACTTGCCCATGAAAACCTCCCCGATGTGGCATAGTTGCTCGGCGAGTGTAGAAACCGCGACTGTGTTCCTGTGCAGAACAATGAAATGTCTCCACTCAGAACCCCGCGCAGACGACAATGTTCTTTGGCCAGTAGCCTGTGGTGTGTTGAGGTTCAGCTGTCCATTCTCATTCGAGGCACGGTAATGATATTGCCACATGCATTTCGACATGGCTGTGTTTCATGCTCGAACTGACACTGTAATTTAATGGACTTCCACTAAAAACTCCAATGCTATCGGCATCTGCATTTGCATTAGAAAATGACTCATTTGAGGATTATTCAGCAGAGGAATCTGATTTACGGTTAGATTTTAATTCACAGCAATTTTCTTTTTTTTACTATGATGATTTAGTACAACCCACATAGATTGCAAACACAACTGTTGTCCAAGCAGATTTATTAATCACATTTGCCACAAGCCATATTTTAACTGAAATGAAAATTAATGTGTCTAAAATGAAAAGTCCGTGGCATATACCCATTGTGTTTGCGAGTCATTTTTATTTCGATATTTTATGTTTTACATTTGTATCTGCGTGTGCGTTCAACACGAAGCTTGAGCCTAACCCGGGAGACACGGGGCACAAGGCAGGGCTATGCCCAGAACGGAATGCCAGTGCGTCACAGGGCACTGGGGGAAATTAACCACACTTATTAACCCAAGCAGCATATATTTAGACTGTGGGGACAAAGCGGAGTACCTTTAAAAAATAAACATGCATAGATCAGGGAGAAACATGCAAACTCCACACACAGGCACCCGGGCCCATGAATCGAACCCAGGATCTGCTTGCTGTAAGGCTGAAGTACTATTCAATGCATCACTGTGTGCCATCCTTGCATATGTATCCACTTCACTATTATTGCAGAGTAAGCAACATTACAGCACGTTATTGGATTTTGTCTTATCCAGGCTGCAATGAAATAAATTTCCTGAATTATGAATGGGCAACATGATAAAAATTAAACTAGCCAAGAATTATGAAGCTTTTCGTTCCAGCGCAGCAATTTTAAGACAGCGGTTTTCGATCAAGTGAGATTTAATTGTGTCCAATATATATTGTTCATGTTGTGACAACACAGTATATGTCTCTCATCTACATTATATTTCTCATTATACTTGTTGGTAATCATTCGTCAGGGCCTTTATACTAGCATCGTTTTTAAAATTAGCTTCATTGATTCGAACTGTTCCGATCTTGGAATTAAACTAGAGCAATTAAGCAATATTAGCTGTTAGTGTCTGAAGAAAATATTGCTTTTTAAATTGAAGAACTTGTTTGAAATTGTGTACATGAAATACTTGCATTTTCTAACAAAGACATATTTGTTTTTAATCATTAGAAACTGCTATATTTATGCTGCAGTTTCAATTTCAATAGACTTTATTCCAAACAACTAAAAATCATAGTACATTCAGTAAAACATTTTCATGTAAATATTACATTTGATGTTTCAGTGAGGATACCTTCAAAGTCTTAATTTTTTTCATCCGATTGATGTCCTTGTTTTACAATGTAGTATTTTATATTGAAATCACGTGAGATCGTGGTCAATTAACCCCTCGTTGTTCCATGCTCCCTTTAAGCTGTTACAGCATGAAGGCGCATCATCACTGTTGGGTTTGTTTATGTGAATCTCCGAGCTACATGCTGGCATTGTCTTGCCTCAAAAGAGATATAAGGGTGTCTGAGGCACAATACTGCTAAATTAATGCCTCATTTTTTCTCAGTCCAGATTTCCGTATGTTGGGCGCACACCAATGTTGGTCAACATTAGGCTTCACGCTGTGAAGATGGTTTCTCTTTTATGTAACGGTGCTGCAATTGTTGTTAAATTGTGCAGGCAATGTTTTATAATGTCCTACTTTTGTTTGTCGCCGAACTGTTCAAATATATGTCTTGCACACACAAAAAAACCCGTTACGCTTTATAAAGCTTGTACATTAATAATAATTGCATTTCTAGAGCGCTGATTGTAGTAGTGAAACATTGCTTGCCTTTTCGATATGTGATTTGAGGGGGAAACATTCATTTCTTATTGATGGGCAATACTGGAGAAGTGGAGGCTCCGTTATTTCTGTGAGAAAGTAATGGACTTGGACTTTATCTGTTATTTGTCGCTGACAAAGCAAATAAACAGGAGGTGCTGTGTCATGCTCAGTGTTGGCATATGGTCGTGTGACACACTGCGAGCAGAGCAGCTTGAACACTTAGAGCGATAAAATATGAATATTATTGCCAGATAACATTTTACATACCGTTTTGCAGTAGTGAAGCAGCAACACATGGAGGATTTTTAGAGTCGGTTAACAGATACCATGTCTGAGCACATTCCCCCACAGACATGAAGGACAATATTCCGGGATATGTAAAAATCAATTTTGAGGTTGCGTTAATGCAATTCAGATGCTGGTGAACTTACCACTCTTTGACCTGTTTGGGCATCCCCAAGGAGACGGACCAATGGATGTTACAGCTGACGGACGTCACGACACTTGGGCCGCGCCTGATTTGCTCTCGCGTGCTGGATGTTGTCATAATACGGGAGAGAGAGAGAGCTCACGCAGCCGCGCCGAACACCCATCAGGGGTTTTAGTCGGAGCCGGCGCTCAAATACTTCACACTGAGGATCACAGAGCTCCCATTTCAAGCGCAGTTCAAACGGTTAACTCCGTAAAGGTTCACCCGTGCGACGGAACCGTCAAAAGGGTTAATTCGAGTACTATTCTGCCTACATATTTATCGGGCTGGGACTAGATTCCGTGCGATGCAGGCTAGAGGGAGCCTCACCGTGGCAACAGTAACCCGGCAACCGCTGCGCCAACTGTACGGTGATATCCGGCGCGATCCTTTCGCCGTGCTATGAGAGCGCGCGAGAGCCGGCTCGGAGGGGTGGGAGCAGCATGAGCCGCCGCGCTTACTTCTACCGCATCCCTCCTCCACAGGAGCTGCAGAGGAGAGGGGACGGGCCCTCCGACCCTGGCAAGACCAAGGCCCTCCAGACTGTCGTGGAGATGAAGGTGCGTGCGGTTTTGATTTCCCGCTTTCTCCGCGTTAACCGTTCTTCCTGTTTCAGGATGTCCACGTGCGGTTCGTACAACTGCATTGATTTTGTGGGGTTTTTATTTAATGCATGCGTCACTCAATCTGAACGTACGTTCTGCCCTGGTTAAATCAGTGCTTCTTACTTCTGTGAGACAACCTGCATCGATGCGTACCTTTTGTGCCAATTTCATATTAAGTTCTCTTCAAATAACTGTGATACTCTTAGAAAATTTGGCTCATTTATTTGATTCCAGTTAGATTTTGCCTGCAGTTGATCCAAATGTGCATGTTGGATTTGATTGCAAATTAGTTTGTTATATATGGACTGGTCACAATACAGTTGTTGCTTACTAGTCAATATCCACATCTCACAACATACGCCGCCTTCCGCAGCATTCATGTCTGCAACATTGTCAAGTTAAATTATATGAATACATTAGTCACCGTCCCGCGAAGCTATTCACGTAATAAAAATAAAAGGCGAATGCACAGATGGCGATTAAATCCAGCACCTGCTTCCACTTGTCTGGGATTTTTTCGTTTATCGCAATTCGAAATTACATTTTCTTACCAATGACAATGCACAGTATTGAGACCAATAGGTAGGCGTTATTTGTGTTTGATTGTATTTGTGCGTCCCAACAAGAGTACAGCACCAAAGTGTACGCCTAGTGGCAAATTGATAAGACGTAATGCTTTACTACCCTTGGGTTTGAGAATTCGGCGTTTTTTTTCCAGTCAGATATCTTTTCCCAGCCGCAGTTGATGCACAGTCTGTACGTGACAGATAGATGAGTGGCATGCCATACATCTGAGTGGGAATTCAGCTGGTCGGTTCCCGATTATCAGGCACTTGATGCAGAAACGCGTTGCATGTTGCGGCAAACGGTCCTTGTTGCGTTGGCATTGCGGCTAAACTGAGCACCGACAAAACGTATCGATTCTATTCTCGCTCAAATATGCTCTCAGTTTAGTGGCACGGAAAATCTACCGAGAATTCCTCTACCCGCTCTGAATGGACACAATCTCGAGTACCAGCCACTGCATTGTAATACCTGTGCCGTTCGAACGTTTGCATACGTAATGCAAGGCCGCCTTGACGGGGTTAAAGTTATAGTCGAGGTGCCCGTTTTATTATTTGCTGTCGTTTTGCGGGCGCGTTGTGCCATTGAGCACACACGCATGATGATGATGATGTGCATTTCGAAGCCTTGACGTCACTTGGAAAATTCATAGGCTACTGGTTCCCGCAAATGCTTCCTCTCCACAGCTGTTTGCACAATAAGATCCAAAAGCACCTGCTTCTTAAAAGCATATGTCATGTGGACATTGTCTCATATTTGAAAGTTCCACTGTGGTGAACAGTAAATGAGCACATTCACTTAGACCCCACCTGCTTTTAATTATGTTTATAAAATGCCATACTCTTTTGAAAGAGCCGTGGTTTTAAGTTAATTCAACAGGTGTATAATAACAATCGTTTTGTTTATTATGAAATGCTTAAGTGGAGCGTATGACAAATATATGGAATATGTAATTTTGGTGGGATTACTTTTAAGCTGATTTTGCAACTGCAGCCTATGGTGTGTGTGAATGAAGTCTTAAAATATGTGAAATAAATATAGAATAGTGCTGTCATTGCAGTGGAAGAAAAATTCAAATCTGCTCAGAATATTAGTGTTTCGTACATACGTGTATATGTAGGTCAACACACATGCAGCTATAGTCACAGGGAAGTTCATCATCATTTGTATTAATATATTTGGCCCGTGATTTACCAGTGACAAGTACATCGCATTTTTACAAGTGGCAGACCTTGAACCAAATGCTTTGTATCGCCTCTTCGAGAGAAATCACCATTGCCCTTTTTACATGTAGAATAATAATTCAGAGAAAGTAGCTTTTCAGAGATTGTCGCCTGCCCAGCGAGAGATTAAAGGCAAGGCTCATTGCAGTCATTAATCTGAACACTCAGGTGTTTCGTTTAACATTAGAGGTCCGGTGGGTGCTGTCTTTATTTTATTGCAGGTTCGCTTCTGTTTGTTATTAAGCTTAGGACAAATGTGACACAGGGGAGTATTTAATTATACATATTTATTTAATTAATCCTGCACACACACACATATATATTACGAGCTTGTTTTACTCCAGGATGGGTTCCTGTTATTGGCCGCGGAGTCCCGTGGGATCTCTTCTATTGGAAATGTTTAAAGTCCGCTTCGCTGTGTAAATCACCGGGCTCTCGGTCCACAAGCCGTGGAACCTTTGGTCGTTGACGCAACGGTGACCCAGGCGTGTGAAAAATGATTACGCATTTACGTAGGTTTTCACACCTAACAGAGCCTCCCAACGTGGGAGGTTAAACGTCACAACGGAGAGAGGAGGAACGCTCGACGCGGCTGTCCCAACAACTTTGGCAAGCAATCGTCATGTATCGAGCCGTGAAAACCTACATCAGTACATTTTTTTTAATCGGTTCCAGAAAAGATGGAGGCTCACGCGTCTTTAAGGCGTAATTGCTCAGACGTAGTCTGCAGCGTACGCATAGCAGCTACGTAGTCTGCAGCTGACGCTATGCGTCAGCTGCAGACTACGTAAAGTTTTTTCACAAACAAAGCACTGATGGCCTGTAATAATCTCAGCGGTGTTGCAGCGAACGTGAATGACAAAATCACCCGATTCGGACTGTGTTTAGGCAGGTGGCCGCTCTGTACAAATAGGTCGCAGGGACTGTGTGCTGTGTGGCAGAGGACAGTGCAGCAACATCTATCATTATCCTGTGTGCCTATGTTTTTATGTGTATGCACTCTATTGTCGCCAACCGCAGTGGTGAAGTACCGTCAAATGACGTGACCCCTAACGTGACTTGCATCGGTGTGGGCTGCAGCAGTCCGGAAAGCACCGCTTCGCGACTCGATGTGTGACAACTGCTCTCAAGAGCTGCTCTTTCAGGATAGTCGTGTCGAGCCATTCCTCCTTCGTTGCAAAGCAAAAAAAATCCTCTCAAGATCTGCTCTTTTTTAATAGCCATGTTGCGCATTCCTCCTCCTCTCTTCCGCCACAGAGGAGCAACGTTTGGCACCGCAATCCTGAAAAGAGCAGCTCTTGAGGGCGGATTCTCATGTGCCGCGTTCTCACGAACCCCCACATGTCGTTGTGATGTCCAAGCTTTATGCTCTGCGGTCTTCCCAACAATGCAGGGCACAGTCAGGCACCTTGGCGTCGTGTCGGCGAAATTGCCTTGGTGCGGCTGTTTTACTTCAAGCGTCGAGACCCTTCGCTCGCTTGGGCGCAGAGAAATTTCCTTCCCTCCCCGCTCGTTGCGCAGGACACCAAGATCGTGTCCCTGGAGAGGAACCTGCGCGACCTGGAGGACGAGGTGCAGATGCTGAAGACGAACGGCGCCTTGAGCATCGAGGAGCGCGAGGAGGAGCTGAAACAGATGGAGGTGTACAAGAGCCATTCGAAGTTCATGAAGAATAAGGTAACGAAGCGCTGGATGTCTGTGCGATTAACGTACACACACACATCTGCAATTGCACACTGCACTCCCGGCATGCATGCGACTGTAACAGAGATGTAGAGATTACCTCTTAACTCCCCAAACGTTACTGCCAATGAGATCTGGCACATTAGGACATTCTGAAACCACGGAATCTGCAAATTGAATCAGTTCTATGTTTAATCATCCGGTGCCTTTTGGACCATTTTCCACCGATTGCTATTTCTTACGCATCTATAAGTGGGATGTAATGCGTGTGTGTGCGTGCGCGCATTCTGTGCAGCCTACCATTGTCTCGTACGATCAGCGGGTTGTAATTTAAGAGTGAACACCATCACATTTAGCCGTTCTGACTTTGTTTTCTTGTCATTTCTCTGCTAAATGAAACCGTACTTTTGCCACGTTGGCAATGTGAGTTCTTTGACCACACTTCTCTACGCTGGTTAGTGAATTAGTGAACGATCACGATGGTGGCCGGGCTTAGATTGTCACTCATCACTGATGGTAGCTGTGCCTGGGAGTCGAACTCAAGGGATGCCGGGTTCTTAGCAAAATGCGCGACTGCCGCACCACCACTCATCCCCATAGCAGATGTCTCATCTCATCTCATTGTCAGAAACCGCTTAGTCCTGTACAGGGTCGCGGTGAGCCGGAGCCTATCCAGGCAGACACAACGCGCAAGGCAGGGATATACCCACGATGGGACGCCAGTCCATCACTGGGCACTGAGGACAATTTAGTCTGCAAGCCAATTAACCTATGCAGCAGCATGTTTTTTGGATTGTGGCAGGAAACCGGAATGCCCGGCGAAAACCCACGCGGACACGGGGAGAGAACATGCAAACTCCACACAGAAAGGCACCCGAGCCGAGATTCGCACCCGGGACCTTCTCATAACAGATGGATCTTTCCACGAAATTATGTCCTCTGTTTTCGGAGCTATTCAGTGGATGGGAAGCATTTATTTTAATTGGGAGTACTTTCAGTAATGGGACCCCTAGCTCCATTGTTCCTGCTCAGATGTAATAGTCACAAGAGTGAGTGACTTGCTCCGAGGCACTTTGTTTAACAAAGCCATAGTCATCGTGACCACTAAGCAAGCGAAGACATACAAAGCCTCTCAGCAAAACAGTATCCCCACCTTTTGTCCCCACTGTTCATCGAGATTTTGAGCAGCACGACTTGGCAGCCAAACTGTTGGTTGATATAATGAGCTGTAATCTCTGGCGGATTCATTCGAAACACTTGCATAATTTTGCAATTCAGGCCGCTGCCAAAGCAGCTGTTTATTTTAGAAACACGAACACCTGTCCATATGCCGTGTATCATCTTCATTTCAAGGTTTAAATATTGTAAGAGCATATTTTAAAGATGTGCATTAATTGTGCAAGATTTACACGATAAAGTGACACAGCAACCATATCAACATTTTAGTTACAAGTCCCATACTGCTCTGGGTTTGCAATGAGTAATATTTCATATAATTAATAATGATTGTTCTTGTATTCTCTAACATAAGATGCCTCCAGAAAATAATATACTCCACGCATGTGCCTCACACGAACACAAACCTTTCAGATTATAAGACTGACCCAACTATGTTTTCAACGAAGAAAAAGTACGTTTAACAATCCGGAGATTGTTTGGCCTACGTGCAACATTTAATTCATATTAATTTGATGATTATATGTACATATTTAATATGAATTTCATAAAACTTGCTGGTTTGTTGGTAGTAGCGTGATTTGTCAGTGGCTACGAATGTTCAACAGGTTGAAAGGATGAAAGAAGATTTAGCGGCGAAAGAGGTTGAGCTGCAGGAGCTGAGAAAGCGAATTGAGAACATTCATTCAGATCCTGGCTCTGCAGTAAGACTTGTACGACGGTGGTTGTGGGTTCTGCAAGAAACAAAGACTTGGCTGGAAAGATGACTGTGAATGTATCGCCGATCGCATGGCTCATCGCAAACCATATTCTGAAAGTTGATGTGGAAGGCCCACTAAGATACTTTCTTGCTGCAGCTTTAAAAAAAAAAGTCAGTGCCTGGGGATTAAAAGAAAGGATATAAATAAATTTTACAAGAGGATGTTTTTGGCTCATTTTCAAAATGTGATCATTTTAATGGAAAATTGCTTGTCGGTTTTCTATTCATGCTTGTTTATTTCATTTAAATTTTTACACAGAGCAACTTCCGTTCGGCATGGTTAACAAGAAGGTTCTGTGTACGTGGTACAACGTTATTTGACCGAATACTGTAAGCTGTGCAGCCCAGAAAGTAGTTTCTGGCTCAAAGTACGGCCACCACTTGCCACGTTTATGACATTACCTCGATTTCCCGGAATTTTATAAAATTGCGCTGCATGGCATTCGGGATAATGTGGGCCACTGCAGAGGGCTGTGGCAGCACAGAGCCTGGGAGCGAAATGCCGTCGCAATTGCTCGGCATAAAATGGACCTACAAATTCTGCGCCATCATTCCAGCCTGAGTCTTTGCTTGGAAAAGGAGTGGGCTCGTTTGCTTATTGCTGGGCTTAATTTCCTGTCAAGTCTAGTGCTTGTGCAATCAATCCAATCACCTTCTTTGATTAAAATGATTGAATGCCCTGCTTGGCTCTCAGCTTGGCACTTTGAATATGGGTGTTGTGGCTATATATATATATGCTCACTGGTTGCTGCAGCAATGCTTGTTGGTTCCTCACACTGTAATTGTAGCTGGAAAGGAGAAAGCCTGATCTGCGTTACTTAATTTATGCACTTTGAATAGTATTGTGTGTGCCGTAAATTACGTGCATAAGCATTAACTGAGACTTACCGCATTTTATTTGACTGCTTTAAGAGCTGAATGGCATGACAAAGTTTTGGGCAATTAAGATAATTATCTAATTTGTTTTGAAATGACATATTTCCTCTGAATGTTCAGTTTAAAAGTTTAACGTTATTTTATTAATTGCAAGTCAAAACATTTTCATTACTTTTACAAGGCCATGCTTGTGTTGCGTTCGCCCAGGATTGCAGTGCCTTGTGTGCCTCGTTGTGTTGGCCAACAATTTGTCTGAGTTTGGAAATGAAACAGCCCACACATCGAGGACACTTTTGACTCAATATCAAATTCTAAAAATATCCTCTATGGCCGAGTTTACATCTGGATCAGTGGTGGAGGGAAATGAAAGAATATGCAGTCAGGGGTAGTTGTTTCTCCCCTTTTGTAATTATCAAGAGTAACCAAGCCATTGTAATTACGCCAATCTTGCCTGGTTAATTTACTGGCAGAAGCTTCCGCCAAGGGGATGCGTCTGCAGCCTGCAGGGATCTCTCTCTGATTACTCGCTCCTCTCCCATCGGTCCCACCAGTGTGGGGATTTAAAATAATACTTTACCTTGCTCGGTGACAGGTTGACTGCAGACCTAAGCGGCCGTGTGTGAGTGCGCGCGCGCGCAGGCCGTGACGTCGAGCGGGCCCAGGCTCTCCGCGCACGTGTCTGTGCCCGAGCTGTTCTCTGGTGGAAGAGGGGGACGGGTCCTGCGCGACCGCACGACGCGGGCAGCACGGAGCTCCGCGCGCGGTTCGTTTTCGCTAAACTGCACGCTCCTCCGTTTGCGGTCGGGCGCGCGCTTCCGCCCGCGATACGCGAGCAGGTCGACCAGCTGAAGCAGGAGATATCCAGGAAGGACTCGGAGCTGCTGGCGGTGCAGACCAAGCTTGAGACGCTCACCAACCAGAACTCGGACTGCAAGCAGCATATCGAGGTCCTCAAAGAATCGCTCACGGCCAAAGAGCAACGAGCGGCTATTCTGCAGACAGAGGTGCGCGGATGCATTCCATGCGTGCAGTGGGGCGATCCGTCTGCATCACTTCTACTGACCTGCGGTAGCATGAGGCCAATTGGTTTAAGCTACAGATTCCATTTGAATGCAGCATGTGAGAGGCACACGGTGGCATGAGACGAAACTAGTTCATCACACTTTCCTTGAGCCGGAGAGCCACCTAATTAGTATGCACGGTCTGTTATGTACACAATGTGGACAGCCTTGTGTCAGTCCACTGCTGGATGAAGGCCTCCTCGTGTCAAGTGAGGTGTGCGAGGTATTTTATTGAACTTTATCAAGCCAGTCAGTGCGGATTTCTGAATGTGGGGAGCATAGATGCAGGAGCCTATAACTATTGTGCAGCGATGCACTGCTAGCCGCTACCCACCGCATCAGCGTTGCAGCCGATAGCAACATGTTGTGCAGGGGAGTCGTTCATGCAAGCAATTGCCATCTTCTCTGTGCCTCGCTTCCAAGCTCTGAAGATAATGTCCTGTGCAGTCTTCCGGATTTGTACGTTTGCGTACACCACGCAGACATTGTCTGAATGGTGTTGTCAGTGGGTTTTTTTTCTTCACTTTAAATCGTTTGTGCACTGATTATTTGTAGATGGTGACTCACAGGGCCCTCGTTGCTCAATTGATCATCTATAAATACTTAATGTTACGCAGTTCTCCGATGGCTTGACAAGATGGATTGGGGTTCGCTTTGCCTATTTCCTTCCCGGCAAAGAGTCCTCCTCACACATGACACTCGATTTCTCTCCGGCGCATTTAATAATGTGCTGTTATCATCAGCCATGATCAGTTTACTGCTGGATGAAAGCCTGGAAATACCTGAGACGTAACATCCTGCCCAGCACATGCTTCACCCCGGTGTTTGACACGGGGGGTGTTTTCTCACCTTTGGCCATCATTCTGTTGTTAGTCTCGACCACAGGCAATCCTCGCTGATGACAGTGTCTGTAGCAGGCTTACTGTAAGTAAAGTTTAGTTACCTGTTATGTTCTTTTTATATTATAAACTCTTGAATGCACGTGGCATTGAATAATTATACGTGAAATGGGAATTACTGTTTTAACGCTACTTTCGTCTATTACATTCATATAAATACATTTCATCTTGACACTTAGAAACACCTGAGAATGTACTAGGCTATTGTTATGTTTTTAATAATTCACTTTCGCAGTGGATTAAACTGAAGAATGTATTACCACTACTTATCATTAGAAACACATTAATTTCCAATTTTCTTATTTCCCCAATTTCCAAAATATTTCACAAATGATTGCCGTAACCTTATGAAGACAAAGTTATCCATTTGCAACCCAATAGCATTTAAAGGCATCTTTTATAGAATTTTCTGGGAATTGTCAAATTCCGAGCCAATCACACACACCAGCTGCCCTGGAATGGGACGTTTCATTGACTTTCTTTATGAATTCAACAGAAAGAAATATCGGTTAAATGCCATCTTCAAAGGGTAGGTCATAGTGTGGACACATCTAAGGCTTAGGAATCTCCACACCACAGCTGTAAATGATAATTCGATTGTTTTGGGTTTGTTGTCGGCATATATTTCAGCTAGGGCATGAGTGACTGAATAAAAAAAGTACTTTTTTATTTTGTTTTATAATCCCGAGATTTTGATCTTGGCCCTC
Organism: Mordacia mordax; assembly: GCA_036362905.1. Classification (NCBI taxonomy): domain Eukaryota; kingdom Metazoa; phylum Chordata; class Hyperoartia; order Petromyzontiformes; family Petromyzontidae; genus Mordacia; species Mordacia mordax. Next base: position 19,900,137 of record JAZEWT010000016.1, on the reverse strand, counting down.
TCTTTTGGCATACCACGGTTGATTACACCATGGAACGTGGCCAAAACTAACTGCAGGCGGCGTTAACGTTGCGTCTGAAGGAACCAGATTTTATTAACAGGAAACCTGCACAAGCACAAAACACAACTGCCGCACAATTCGAGCCAAGCAGAATTGAAATTCGTTCGGAAATTATTGATGTAGAAAAAACATTTCAATTATTGACATAATAAAAAAAACGATGACCTAACCTTAACTCTAACCTTATTACTTAACCCTGCCAGTACTTGACATCGACGTTTTCATTATGACTGTAAAAAAAAAATCCAGTTGTGGATGAGGTAAAATAAATCATCGATGCTACTCACTTCTGATCATATTTACTTCTGGGCAATGCACCGGTACCATTTTGCAGCCATGGCCCACAGTGCCCCCATGGATGTTCACCACATTAACATTTATCATCATCATCATCAGCTGTGGTCAACCACTGCTGGTTGAAATCCTCCCCAAGCCGCCGCCTTGTCGTGATCCTGCGACATAATGAGCATTGCCACGGAAAACATTTGAAATAAAATGAGGAAACATGTCGCAGAGTTGTTGCCGGTTTAAGCGTCCAGCGTCCAGCCTGGGTTGGCTGGTTACCAACCCAGTGGTGGGGGCATCTGAGCAGAATGCTGGACAGATGTCCTTCCTGCTGCCAAGCTCCTTTAGCCTTTAGTTAGTGGGTCTTCGGATCGCTTTTTTGTTTGAGAATCGTCCAGAATTCTCACGATATTGTAATGACTGGAAAAGCTAAGCAAAGTAGAGCCTGGATGATGTTGGTGAGCGCCACGCATAAAAACAATGTTTTTTTGGGCTGATGTGGTCCTTGTTTGTCAGCATTGGAGAACGATGCGGGAGAATATGAATTGTTCTACTGCACTGTGCTACATGCGACATCTGTGTTGCCTGCCTTCAATCTGTAGTGACCAGCATGGTGAAGCATGTTAATATAAACCCCTGTTTGGTCACATGGTGTGGTGAAGAACTCATCCAGAAGCAGATTGACAAGTAGGCTGTACATGTATACACACCATTTTAAGAACGGACTCCTCCTTTGCAGCTTTTACAACGCATTATTTGCCAAAGTGCCTGACCAAGGACAGCCGTTAGTAGCCCGTTCCTACCAAGCACTTATATTTAGCTATGTAATTAAGGAGGCACGCAACTCCATAGAGAACTTATAGTGAGCCAAGGACAAAATCCAGAAGAGGTCTCTTTGGGGTCTCTCGCACCCACAGCCACCTCCCTGGTGCTCCTGCCCCTCTGGCCCCAAGTCATTAAAGTGCTCCCTCTCAGCCTGCGAGCAAGCAAGCTATGTTATTATGCAGGCCATCACATAATTGGACGTTTCTTGCCGTCTGACTTTGCTGCCATGTGATTTACCGCGAAGTCTGCCACCGTGCCCAGAGCTTGAATTTCAAAGTCACGTTCCCTCTTATTGCCGCACCGCTCGGTTCTCCTAGAAGGGGGCCTCGTGATCACTGGACGCGTTGCGTGTGATGGTTGCTCGCCTCCCGATGGTTCACTGCGTCGCGCGCCGTACGGCTCCCGACAAGGGGCTGCGGCGCGGGTAACGCCGGCAGATATCAAATTTAAAGTACGACGGCAACGTTGACGTTGTAATGACGACCGTGTCCCTTACAAGGGACCGCGTAATCAAAACTGTTCCCCTAGCGGAGGAGCACCTCCCTTTTAATGCTTGCCATGGCCCACTGACGTTATTGCGCCAGATGTTAAAGAGCGCCAAAATGCCGCGTCCTTGCAGGCAGAGCTGTGCAAGGCGATGTCGTTGACACCGTTGGGTTTTCATTGTAGCACGAAACCGCTTCAAAGAAACGGATTCTTTCCAGTTCATTTATGAAGCTGCCATTTCGATCGATAAAACAAACACTTGCCTTGGCCCAGTTGCTGCAGTTCGTTTGTTAGTCCATTCCTGAAACAGATTTGAGAAAGTATAATTTCTGGGGTGTGAGGTGTTTCAGAAAATCTGCAACTAATTTGCTCATCCGGTTTTTTTCATTCTGTAACAAAATAAACCCATTTATTTTTTGCTTTTCAAACGTTTATTTCACTGAGTAGTTATAAAATATAACAACCTACTTTGCAACCTTCCATACATCCTCTTTTGAATGAAGGCTTCCTCACAATACCGATCATGGGGATTGTTTGACCATACTTCACCTCACTGATCAGTGCAGGTTTGTAAATTGAGATTATACATGGCAGCATTACGCCCCCCCCCACTGCAAAAAAATTATCAGGACCTTCCTGAATAGTCTTGAGACTAACTGATGTTTTTCCTGGATAATTAAGCATAGTAATAATAGGATGTAGAAAGATGTTGTATGATATTATAAGGGGACAGTCGAAGTTTTCAGGCATATTATGAGGAAATTGTAACTGAAAAAATTGAAGGAGAGAGATCGTGGAGGACAGACATTTACTTGTGTGAAGAGTCTCTCAAGATGGATGAACATATCAACAATGGACATTCTTAGGCGTTCAAAGAGCATAGATTTGTGGAAGACCATTCTCACCAAGGTCCTGCAGGATATGGTACCCAGAAGAAGAAGAATAAACAATACAATAATAATGCATTACATTTATACAGCGCCTTTCACCCACAGAGGTTAGAGGAGGCATCCAGTCAGGCATTGCTAACCCACCAGACAGCATCCTGTATGCTATGATCGCATCAGCCTGTTAGTTAATGAGTGTCTTAAAGTTGTGGAAAGACACTGGAGATCAAAGCCACGCAGAACAGGGTGAGTGCACACATGTCTCCATATTACATTGGAAACAGAACTTAGGCTTTGTGATTGCTGCGGAGGTCACTGCAGGAGACTTGTTTCGCCGTTCTTTTGCGTTGAATGTTCCTTCGTGGGATTGCCGTGTCGATTGCTCCTTCTCCTTCGTGACGTTTCGGTTCAGATGCTGGCGGCAGCATCAGGCGTCATCTGTACATGGGGTTCTCGAATTCCCTTGAGACCAAATGTTCGCCCAAGTATCACAGAGCGCCTTTCTCGTCGCTGGCTGTGCGTCACGCTTTTTTTGGGTGGCGGGGATTTCACGAGACTCGCCACTAGAGGAGGCTGCTGTGCATCGGCGTTGAACTGAAAGCAGCCCGACTGCATTACTACGTCAAAGCGATGAGTCGACACGGATGAGATCCGTCCTGGGCCCTGATCCTCGCAGCGACCTGTGATTAAACATGCGGCAGGTTGCGGTCTTGGTTAGATTCCCAAACAACGTGCAATAATACAATAACTAAAATTGGCTTCGCGGTTAATTTGAGTTCCAGCTCTGAGAATTAACAGTCATTTTCACTGCCATGTGACGAATGCTACCTGCAGGAATACAAAATTTCACTGCCTTCAGAGTGGATTATTATTATAATGGGTTAAAAAGTCTTAGAATTGAATTCCAAAGCTGTTCTTCTAGGCCGTGTCGAGCGTTCCCCCCCCCCCTCCTTTCGCGATGTTTCCCCTGTCTCTTGGAAGGTATCCTCAGGTATTCTCAGACTGTTTAAGAGGTCTCTCCACAGGACTTAAGAATTAGTTCTGTGACACCATAGTCCACACCTGTTTTGTAACGTGACTAGCTGTATGAGTTCCACTTTACAATGTCATCAACTCATAATGCCAACAGCGCAAGTGTTCTAAGATATAATGGGGTTGGAAATGTATAAATGTGTGTGCCTTGAACCAGATCACGACAAGTAAAATATGGAAAGGCCTTCATTCAGCAGTGGAATAACATTAGAGCTGTATATGTAGCCTGTCATCGCAAAAAAAACGTTTTTGTTGTTGATTTGCCACTCATTTCCCATTGTTGCTGACATGCTGTTCTCTCCACACCTTTGTGTTGCGCTTTGTGACTCGGGTTAAAAGCACTCTAGAATTGCAATTATTATTATACATATAAATTGTTCTTCCAGGTCATAATCTGGCCAAGTCCCTCAACGGTCGAACGTGCGACTCATAATAGGAAGGTTGCGAATTTAAATCAACCCTCTTGAGTCGATAAAATTAGTACCACTTTGTGGGAAAAAGAATGAGAGTCGTTCTACAGATAGGCTCGCCACTACACAGGAATGAGAAATTGCCATCACAGGTTCCAGGCTGTCAATGGGAAATGAACAACGTCTCAAAACTGACTTGAGTGGGAAATCACTTTTGGCTTGACGTTTGACTTCCTTGGCAACAGAATAATGAAAAATTGAGAGAGAAACCCAACTACACAAGTAGACAATTCTGGGACAGGTTTCTTCATAGGTACCTTCATAGGTACTGCATGCATGCATACGTGTGTAAATGAGCATCGTTAACGATCTGTATCCAATGGTTCTGCTGGCGTGTGCAGGTCGATGCCTTGAGGATGCGCCTGGAGGAGAAGGAGTCTCTGCTCAACAAGAAGGGCAAGCAGCTGCAGGAGCTGACTGAGGAAAAGGGCACGCTGGCGGGAGAGATCCGCGACCTCAAGGACATGCTCGACGTCAAGGAACGAAAGATCAACGTGCTGCAGAAGAAGGTCAGTGTCCTGCGCGTCCCCGCATTCCCCTGACCACGGAGCAGCGCCCGCTCCGGGACACGTTCCTGTTTCGCTGTCGGTTGCCGCTCGGTGCTTCATGCTCGTCTAAGCCGCAGCGCATGACGACAGCCGCCATGACCGGTCCACCGTCGATCAGGCCAATGTTGGCAGATGTCAACGGCTAAGCCATTTTGAGCGAGATTATTGTACTTAGATTATATAATTAGGAACATCTGTCATCTGCAGTCAACCTAAAGGTATGATGATGCTGTGATTGTACCTCTTTAAATACTCTTTATGAGAGTGTATAAAATAAAATGTCCTGTCTTTATGGATGTATCACAAATGGCTTTGAATCTTAAGCTTTTGACGCAAGTGTGTCCAATCACTGTTCTAACTGCCAACTGCATAAAAAACCAAGGAAATGTTTGCAAAGACGATGGATACAATAAACCTTTGAATGTCACGGCACCTTCATTCCAGAAAAGTACCGTTAAAATAAAATATTGATATTTAAAACTTAAGCTTTTCGAGTACCATACAGTAGTCATTTATCCCATAATCACGTCCTATAAATGTCAAACACGTTTCTCCAGGCAACATTTAATAACTGTTTTCTCACTTTTTAGAAAGCCCAAGCATCGCATTTCTTAATTTGTTATAACCTGCATGCCAAGAAGGCATCATCAGTCTATGGTGTATGTTCAGGTTTGTACTGCTTGTTGTTTAACTTTATGTGTAACTTCCACTTGCTGGGAGTGTCGTTAAAAACACAATCACTTCATGTGAATATTCAGTTCCTGAAAAAGCCACGTGGTGTTCATGAATTCAATCGGTTGCTAAATCATTTGTCAGCCCTCGGCACAACCTGAAGTTGCGTTCGAGAATTGAATGGCACAACAGCGCAACTCTGCGCTGTCACAAAAAAGACCCCGTGTGTGTGAATATTTATTTTTTACCGTGCCCGTGTTTTCTTTTCTTGGGCTTAGTATGAAGAGAATCGCCGGTCAGAGAGCTCGCATTAATAAGCTATGTCGCTGTCTGAAACCGGAGGTTCTTTTTTTATGCGGGAAAGGCTTCAGTGAAAACACTTCATGTTGAATGAAAGCATTTCAAGAGCTTAATAATAAATCATGTGTTAAAGTTAAACCCATGCTCGCTAGGAAGTCTGCCACTGCTGTCTGGTGAAAGGAACCCCACGTTCATATGGCACGTTAAACAGCGCCGTATTATATTTGTAAGTGCGTGACTGTCAATGCTCTCAGATTAAGTTGTAAAAGGGATTGTTTTTTGGTTGTCAAAACAAATCGGCAGACAATGGCTCTTTGGCATATTGTTATGAAATACATTGTCCACATCATTAGAATTGACCATAATTTGATAATAGTTAACAAAAAATTTGTTCACAAATAAAGAGAATATTGAATTGCAACAATCTGTGATTTTAAACTGCAAATATTATGCAGCACATTATATATTTTCCTTTAATGACTTGACAATTACTATTCCGTATATGATAAACGTAACTCTTGTTCATGGGCCAGAGCAGAAAATGCTATGACCCAAGGTAGTAAAACTTTAGTGGTGCCGATTTATAATGAGGGATAACCCACTCATTTCCAATTAATCTCTCATAATTCACCGTTACCGTTGATTCATTTGTCATCACATGGCGGATGCTCCCATCTCGTGCACAAATTGAAAATAACAAATAACCTCTGCTGTGACTGGCTGCACATTTCAGTCAATGGATCGCATCCTTAATCAATGCCCTGTGAGACCTTTCAAGGAAGGAAATCGCAGAAACACACTCGGCTACCAGAGCGCAATCCTCTGGCCAAACAGCCCGGATTAATATAATTACATTTATATTAATTTATCCGTATATGGGAAGAAGATGAAGATTGTTATTGGCCAAGTAAAGTAATTAGAACTACTAGTGATGCCACCGAGTGTTAACTGACAAGTTAAATAGCTGGTGTGGGTCTTGTGTACGGAATTACTGAAATGGGGATAATTTGCAAGCGTTTGCACGGTGCAACACAAATGTGAAGTGAGGGTAGCTGTTCAGACACGACCACTAGGTGCCTCTGTGACTCTATGAAGAGTAAACGCGTGAAGGCTCGCTCGAGAGCATTGACCTGGCAGATGAAAGGCAGACCTGCAAGTCACTTTGCGTAACAATGCAGGAAATGTAAATTGCCTTTTAATTGCTTGGCTAGGGACGCCTAGGTTCACAAGCGAACTGGGCAGCAAGCAATTCATTTGTCATAATTGTGTCCGTCACTCACCTAGAAAATGTGAGGTCTCTGCGTGGGAGGCAACACGTTCCATAGCTTTGTGCGAGTGCTATTAGCACTGTTCTGTTATAATGCAGGCAACTAGTTCACGTTATTTTAAGTAGCTGCACCACCAGGACTGTGATTAATGTTTGTACAAGTGCTGCCCGTTCAGATGTTTGGCAATTTTTTTTTATATTTGCCATTGATCTTACTCGAAGCAGTCGATGTTTGCTTGGCCGATTTCATAAAGTGGTGGTCACAGAAAGGATGAACTTCGAGCGTTTGCGGATGTGGTGGATGGCGGATGTGGGGGTGGCGTTCAGATTAGCAATGAAGAACTTGATATAAATCCATTTATTCATAGGAAGCATTGGCTTAGAGTGTGCCTTTAAAGCGGAGTGTGTCGGAGTTACGCTTTCGCGAATGTGTGCTCTGCCCGACTGCTGGGTTGGGGCGGGGGGGGAGGGGGGGCGGGGGGGGGCAAGAGAAAACAAAGGAGAAAAAAGCGACTTCGCACCACGATTTCACATTTTTCTTCGCGAAAGCGGCCCCGTAGCCGCGCACGTCCCACCGGATTGATGCGGACGAATGGCAGCACGCGTGCAATTTGACGTGCGTACCTTTACGAGTTATCAAGCGCCGATGCTATTGATTTAAAAGCCTTGAAATATTTAGAGCCGTGCTCGTTAGCGAGCGGCGGATTGCGGCAGCAGCGCATTTCTGCGTCGCTCGCGATTCTGCTGCCGTGGGTGCGCGCGTGCCTGGGTACACGCGCAGGCACACGTACGGGCGGCTTGAAGGCTCAATGCTCGTGCTTGGCCCCTGTCTCTCAGCGTGCATTCGTGCCTTGGCGGTGAATCCGGCTTGATCAGGCGGCGGGGGCCGTGGTTGGTGATGTGGGTGGGGGGACGGGGGGACTGGAGGGAACTGCAGAGTTCTGGACGGTGGCTCATCCCCGCTTGGAATGCAGCATTAAATTACCACGGCTGATTGTTGAGTGTCACGCGCGTTAATGCCAGCCACAGTCCATCGCAGCTCCCGACGGGCACATCACAGGCAGAGCGAGCAAATACAACGCGATGGGTCTTCACGTCTCCGTCACGCCTATTATTTCTCATGCAGCTGAGGGTGCCATGGTGTGAGTTGGCAACAGTGCGTTTTGTGCAAACTCTTAATGAATAAGTGCTATGTGGCCACAGTATAATGTAATTGTAAGTGAATTGTAGACTCCTTCAGCCCTTCCCGTCTTTTTCCTCCTTTCCACAAATCAAAACACTGTTTATTTATGTTCTGGTAAAACTAAACCGATTCAACATAAGACCAGGTGTAATTATACATTTCTATGAATATGGTGACTTTTGCTGTGGGAATACAAATTTGGCAAAAGCGACATTGCTTTTTTTGGTCTTTATAGTTTTGCAAATGTTTTTCTCACAATGGTAGCCCTTCAATATTGTGACACAAATTACTCCAAATCCTTAGGCAGTAATTGATAGCGTTCAGCTGAAAAGGGAATTTGATTCAAAAGCAAATATACAGCATACCGTATATGAAAATGTATATGGGGAAATATGTATGCACAAGTCGCAGAGTACATAGGCATATTACAATAAGCAGCTGTTATTTTACAACACGTTTTTGCATTAGTGTCATACGCACAGTTTTTTTGCACGCCTTGCATCAAATAAATATCGTCATTGCGATGATTCGATATTAGCTTCGGATGAGACCTTTGCACAATTACAGTGGAAGAATACATATGATTATATAGACGCTTTAATCCGTGGGCATCTCATGATTTCAGTTGCAGGATTTGCACTGGCATCCTGGCATGGTAGGACTTAACATCACCACGTACTCTTCTCAGCCACTGCACACAGCACACTGCTAGATGGCGTGAAATAATTTACGTTTAAATGTTGTTGAATTTGGCCAAATCTAAAGAATAATGGAATTAGATGTACTGCCTGGGGAGTTCTTGACATTAGAAAGCAAGGAGAATTAAGGGACTTTTTTGCATTGGAAAATAATGATAAATCTCTTATTTATTTACAAGATTGATAAAAATTAAGCCAAGCTGGCAGAAATGTCTTGCATTTTTAAAGCCTCTCATTTGTTGTCATCTTACTGTTTTTAATGCGTTAAACTTTTTCCACTATAGTTTTATTTCGTTTATAAACAAACTTAAACGTGATTATAATTTAATTGCTCTGAGTAATTTTAGCAGGTTAATTACGTGAGCCAATTTGCACGTTGTCCTAGGTGCGCTAATAAATTGTCACAAATTTTACAAATTCCAGGAAAGTAGAGTTATGCACAGTATTTTGTTATCAATTTACCAAGCTCAAATTTTTTTTTTTTAAGTCCATTAATTCAAGTGAACTTAAAAACATTTTCATATTGTTTTACTGTGGTCCATGCAGCTGCCTCGGAGTTGCCCGCTCCTGCCGCAGTTCGCCAATGATGCCGCTTTTACTGCACATTTTAAAGCCATTGAGCCGAGCTGTGCGAGTGAAGCGTTGTTGGCACGGCGGGTGAAGTGCCACACTGCGGAAAGTCCGTCGCGAAGTGCAACTCGGGGTCTCCGCTCAACCTCAGCCCCGTGACTTTGCGGCACAGACTACAAGCGCATTTCCTTACAATCGAGTTTCCCTGCTTTTGCCGCCATACCGATTTTTATAGGCGCTCTTGATTACCGCCTGCTTTATGGTTGTCAGCACAAGTTCCAAGTCTGCATTTTTGTTCGAAATTCTTTATATTTTTTCATCTCTGCAAAACGTGATGGCTATTCCATGCTGGTATTTGCAATTAATCACAACAGTACAAGGTCTTTAAAATAAATAATTTATTTCCACCCCAATTTTATCCGGGCTTTGTCATCAGTGTCGTATAATGGGATGAATAATTAATGCTAAACAGTCACCGAGCAGCGCATCACCCAGTGTTAGAGAACATCCGAGTCTGTGGCAGACAATATCACGGAATTGCTTCCGAAAGCTCCTCAAGTAATCGCTTGCCCACACTTACGCTGTGGCCCTGCTACAGAGATGCATGATTTATCATGTGATGTTCAAACTTCTTGTAATTGTCAAAAGGTAAAATTCAGTGAAATTAGCTGCAAAATGCCATGTAATTTGTTGTACTTTTTCATGCAGTCATTGGTGATCGAGAACATCAGCCTGAGACAGTTTGAGAACTCAGTTTAATCACGGCCGTCTGGTTGACGCCCATATCCGATCCCTGGCTCTCAGCAGTTCCAAGTCGGCGCTCTGTGTCCCGCGCCACGCACCCACCTCGGCAGTCTCGCAGGCGTCGGCGGAACTTCTCGCCATCCAGTTCCGCCAACGACCGTTTCGATCGCCGCTCTTGCCGTAGGCCCGCCGCCCGAGGCAGAGCCAGGGTTAATTCCATGCGGGTCCCCTCTGCGAGCCCCACGCAGCGCAATCAGAAATGGTTCGGTGGTTTTACATGCGGGGGTGGGTGGGGAAGGCGGGAGGGGAGCCCATCACGGCAGACGGGCCGCAGTGACATGCTAGAGTGATTTCTGACAGCCCCTCCACCCCGAACCGTGGCCGTCTCCTTCCCCTCGCGCTCGATGCCGCCGCCGCCGCCACCACCGCGACATGACCGGGGCGCACGCGGGCTTGTTTGGTGCGTTGCCTGTACATGCGCACATTGTATTTGATCACTGTGCCTCCCTCCCCACCGTTAACCGCTTGCACCCTCCTCCGTGCAAGCGGTTAACGGTGGGAGCAGTTGTGTAGCGGCTCGCGCACTCCGCTGCTAAGCCAGCCAAGCGAGTTCTAATCCCGTGCACAATCAGCGTCAATGACGATTATTTGAACTTGGGATTGTGGGCCTTCTCTAGGTCGACTCAACCTCAAATAAGTACCTTAAGCGATGTGTCAACAACGCCACTAGGGAGACAAAGGCGGCTGGGTGCGGTGCTCGCCATCTCACCCCTTATGTACCTTGCTGGCTTTCATACTTACTTGCCAACGTCACTCAGCCCTACAGCCTGTTTGGACGAAATGGAAGATATTTTTGTTTGGAATTACATTGACAATAGCTCCGCCTGGCAATGCAGCAGGCCATTATGAATACCGTAGAAATATATAGATGAATTGCATGCCTTGCAAATGTATCGTTAGCTTTGGGGCTGGGAAATGAATTAGGTTGGTATTAATAGCCAGTTCATTGTCTTTATTCAGAATGTAGAATTGACGAACAAAAACATCCAAATTTTGCCATTATTTTGTCTGGTTATGTATCGTAGGATCAGACGAATTTTAGACTAGGTAACTCTCAGGACACTGCTGTGTGTGCGTATGTATCGGATACATTTTGCTTGCTGTTATGAGCGATTGCAATTTATTTGCCATTAAAATATACGCAGCGTTGTCCGTCACCCGTTAAACGCTTTACAAAAAACACACGTTTGCATTACAGTGCAAATAGAGTCTTGACATACACAATTAATGGTATATTCCAATGCCTCATTTAGTGTGCGGTTAATGGTCGATCCTAGACCAAACCAAATGTTAAGATATTATATAGTCTGTCAGAATTCTGAGTGCTTGCCAAGGTACCCAAATTCCGCGGTGTTTAACGATGTCACTGTTTATATAGAAACGCAAGCCCTCATTCGTCTGCGATTCACTGGTGGCCGTCTCCTCTAAAGTTTGAACGCAGCACACCAGAACGTACCCCAGAGTGCCGGAGCTGTCAGAGGCGACGCACTCCTGCCCGATGACCTCCCCATGCATGCTCTCCGATTCGAACGCTCGTTGTATTTCAGCAACCGTTTACCGAATCCAAATAACTGGACGGTGTTTCCCCCATTCACCCCCACATCGCCTCCCGCCCCCCCCCCCCATCTATGCCAAAATCGTTAAGTAAGCATTTAATATTTCACAGAGGATAAAATCGTTACTGTTATTAATATTACTTTGCTTGGCAAGCGGAAAAGTGTAGGTCAGCGGCAAAATAAAAGTAGTCGTACACGAGTCTATAAGTACTTCCTTATGAATGGTGGCCTTGTGCATGTTTGGACATGCAGGGGAAAATATTGTATACGCTGTGGATCGCACTTAAAATGCGGTTTACTTTCACAATTTTTATTTATTTTTGTTAATGCCATCCCGCGTGCCGTGGCTCATGTTGCTTGCGCGCGAGGCAGATGCTTTTCATTGTTTATTGTGTGACTGATAATGGTAATTATAACAGCGTCCGTTGCCAGCAGAGCTCTGTGCCAAGATGATAGGAGGGTTTGAGCCCCTATGAAATGCTGGCCCAAAAACAGAGGGCATGGATGTGTGCAAGAACAGAACCTTTGTTTAAAATACGCAATCTGATAATGGTGAAAAAAGAAGGTTTTTCTTGGCAGTATGCAGGCATTTAGGCTTTTATTACAGTTAAAAATCCTTAAAGCATTAGAATTGGGCATACTGTGAGATTGTCTCGCAGTGATATCATTTGTATGACTTTTTATATAATGACCGTAGAGAGCATTAAAGTATCACATGGACACAGATATTTCAACCTTGCTTTAACACGAGCTTGCATTTAGCAGCAGGTTAGAATATCTTTATATGCTTTTACTCGCTGCCAGAGTGAGTATTATTCAGTTTTGCATGACCATGTCAGTCACATGAGTTTGATTTCTGCAGATCACGAGCAGGATCTCTCATGTTTCTAGAACGCTTTTCACCCGAGGGCGACAAAGCGCTGCACACAGCTGCGGAGAGAACGGCACGTCAACAACATCGACATTAGAACGGGAGAAATGGGCAAGAATAACTTTATTTTGTATGCAGCAGTGTGTCCCCGACCGCACTGGGAAGACAAAGATGGCTAGGCGTGACATGTGATACACTACTACCCTCGCGTGTGCCATGCCAGCCTTCATAGGTACTCACGATTAGCGCTTGTACCTTTAAACATACGGGCTTCGTGTACATTTACATGTGTGCGAGTGTGTTTGCGTGGAGTTGATGGCACAGTGGTTCGTGCACCTTGTCTTCAGCCACACTGTCTGCGTGTGAGATTTGCAGCCGTGAATAGGACATCAGTGGTGAGCGGAATGTGAACCTGTTCGAGGTCTCCTAAAGTTGTTCAAACGTTTTGCTGTTTGGAAAAATTAGTGCAAATGCTTTTTTGTTTAATATTTGCGCCTCTGTGAAATACTGAATTTTGCACTGCATTATATATTTTCCGAAGTTAAAGGTGTTCTTTTGCTTAAAGTCTTGAACGTTTTTATTTGACACTTTACATTTCACTTTTATTATTTTGCTATTGCATTTTACGTTCATGGTTGCTTTTATAACCCAGGTCTTTCTCGAGAAAAAGACTTCAGACCTCCGCGCTCTTCTCAGCTGGTTCACATAAAGGAAATGCATAAATGAATGAAACGTACCTTAATCTGCGTTCTGAATCTTGTGCAACTGCCGGTACCGATTCACCAGGCTCGATGGCAGCGCTGTTAAAGCCCTGTTTTGTGTTGTTGCATCATTGCGTAAAGCCGGCTACGCTTGTTTGTTGCGCGGCGGATGTGTTGGTTTTGCTTGGCTCGCAGTCACTTTATGCAGTGCCCACCGCAGCGCTTCCATAAACGGTCACACTTGAGGCCTCGGGCGTGATGTCCGTGCGATATCGCAAACTTCGTCGTGTGCGCTGGAAACTGGGTCCGCCACTCTGCCCGTGCAAGGGTTCATTTTACTGCCGGGTTGTAAACATGAACGTTATACAGTTATGTTATGTTCCAGCTTGTTTCCATTGGCCGCGGAGGAGCTCAACTGCCTGTAGCGATCATTATATCATCCATTCTTAACCGTTGGGTCGTGACCTATCAGTGGGCTGTGAGCACCACCTCGTGGTCTGTTGATACCATAGCTAAGTGGTCCTTGAGATGCAACAGGTTGAGAATCTCTGCATTAGATGACACAGCAACCCCACTCCCCTGTTGTGGGTGCCATTGGCCTGCTTGAGAATCATCTGTTTAAAGCTTTTCTATTGAAGCTTCCACATCCGGGGCGCCACACACCTAAACCGCAGTCCGTTTACACAACTACTCTGGATATTGGTCATCTCCCACGAAGTTGAAAATGTGGTTTGGAATTTGGGAGATGATGCGTGTCCTTTGAAGTTTCGTATAAATTATATCTTATTCGTATAAATTATATCTTATTAATTCACTGCTGGATAAATCCCTCATCACATGTGGGTTATTTGACCATAGTATGCCTAATTGACTAGTGTGTGGGTTGGTGAAGGCATGTTTCATTGACAGGGAGCAGATTAGCCAAGTTCAATCGCAACATTTTTCTTCACTGCCCTCTACTGCTGAGAGCCGAGCCCCACTTGCAGCCCATGAGACAACCTGCTCTGCATTGTGGTTGTCCATTCAAGCTTAGTCCCGGCTCAGACATCCGAGAAGATCGTTTGCATCCGAATAATTTGGCCATTGGTGGTTATATTGGTCAGTCATTGAGGAATGATAATGGATGATAGATGAAGAACGCTTGACGTTGCATTTCGTGTTCTCGTACAGGAATATATTACCGCAGTTGGTATTGTGCTCTCTGGCTGTTGCCATGGAAGTTGGCAGCGTTCCGTGTCGTGGAAACACTGAGCGTTACGCGACACAAACGACCAATTCAGCCCATCGTGCTCGCTCCACCGTGCATGAAAAACCAGACCCTCAGGGCTTCCAGACCTGCTGCCAGCCGCACTCACAATAATATCTAAATAGGTGCTGTCCCAGTGTGACACTCGTTCACGTTTCACACGCAGACCCGCATCGAAACGATTTGTTAGGATTGTCTCCGTTGCTGCAAAAAATAATTAACTTTATCTCTGCAACATTTGTGCGATATTGTAATATTTCTACATTACTTGTAATTACAAAACTTCTCTTATTCGCGAATCATTATCTGTGGGTGCTGTTAAGTATTTTAAAACTCACCCTATTTTTTCCCATTGTCCCCGATAATGTGTTGATTTTCTTTCTTGTGGTCAATCGGATTGGCTTCCGATTATTCCGTTTTTTCGCTGGTCAGCAGATGCCCTTTGCAAATTTATCCCATTAATCACAATCATTTTCTCCTGTAGATAAATGGAGTAAATTCACAGATAACCACATTCTTTACCCCTCACATCCTCGTTCATGAGAAGCGCTGCACTTATTTTGCAAAGTGAAGTTACTTTATTGGTTCCGTTGGAAAATATATTAATATATGAATTTTGCTTTCATTGTTCACATTTATTGTGCCTTGCTGGCTGATACAACTTTAGCCCTCATTATTGGCCGAGCAATATGAATTACAACGTTCTTGAAATTATCCGAATACAATCCCTACAGCTTGAAGATGCAGCCACATTCAGAAACGTTTCTACTCCAAATAGTTATTTCTGCACAGTTTTTTTTTTAAGTTCAACAACTTGTGCCTTTTCCTTCATAAATTCATTTCCTGTGTTTCAGAACCTCAATTATTCCTTTTCTAGATCCGCCCCAAAAAAATCCGTAACTCATTCTAGTGATGTCGTTGTCCCCTCTGCAAGTTAATCATCGTCCCTTCTTAAATGTAGTGGCAAGATATGTACTGCATGTTATGGTTTAAGACTGACGAGGGCCCTATAAAGTGTCATTACCACCTGCCAGGCCCAGTCCTCAGTCATCATAGAAACACATCCTTGGATTGTGCAGGGTATGCATCAGGCCGTTTTGAGTGACTCGTGAATTATTGCTCCAATGTCCTGTTCTTCTCTAATATGCAGTGTTCCCCTCTAAGTGTCCCTATCAAAATACGTAATGTTTCACCATTTGTCAATGCAAATCCCCACTGGCAACTCGAACACATTTTTCACGAAGTGCGATGTGAAAAATCAATTGTGTTTAATTTTCGATGCGACCACGGGTTTTGTTAACCGTAGTATTCCAACCTGAGAATGCGCAACACTCTATTGTTTGATCATGCGATGCCACTGCGGTGTAATAATTAAAACACTGTACTTGCAATCCCAGAGGTCAATGGTCAAATCTCTTGGCATGGCAGTGGAAACGATGATGATAATTTACATTTTGAAAGCGCTTTTCACGGAAAGGTCACAGTGATGTACAAAACTAAGATTGGGGAAAAAAAGCAGACCGATAGACACTGCAAACGTCAAGACCCCATGTTTGGTCATGAAATGAATTAAAATTTATGGGCACATCTCATAAATTCTACCCCTCTTTTCACCAACATCAGTAGTTCTCTGCGGTTGAGGCCCTTTCACCAGCAGTGGCATAAGCCAGCAATCGCAAGGCTACGCCTTCATCATTTCAAGTCTTCCTGATTAGTCTGAAGCTAATTTTAAAGCTTTAGAATTATTTCTGCAAACCACCTATTTTTTACTTGGGTAGTTTTTTTTTGTTTGTGAGTGGGTGCTGTCTGACGAACGTGTTTCCATAATCTTGCTTGCCACTTTACCACCGGTGAAATGAACCCACGTATATTCCTCATGAACAGCTGGAGTGAGCCCCCACATCTGACCCGCTCCTCGCTTGATTTAAAACCCCGTAGCCTGCAGCCACCGAAGTGTTATTGCCGGTCTTGCTGGAATAGCGCTGCGTGCGTATTGTATGCAGATTAGCGGGGGTTTGGTGTAGTGCACGTTAAGTCATTAACGGTGGCAACTTATGGGTAAACGTGTGCTCCCTGGTGTGGGCTCGGGTATACGGGTCACTGTACCAAAGATTATGTGCTGTTACTCGGCTCTGTTACATTTTTCATTCGGAGAGGGAAAACAAAGGCAGTGTGTTGCCTTTGATGTCTGTCATGTGTTAAATGTGTTCTTTTATGTTGAGTATTAATGATTCTTACATGACAGTTGTGAGCCTTTACAGTAGGGTCTGAGCAGACCTTGTATCTGCTATTCATTCCGACTGAGAGGGTTTCTGATTTTCTTCCTTGATTTAAACAGCATGGGGTTTTTTTTAGCATTCCGAGATATTTTTTTTTATCAATTGTTAAAACGTAGCATATGGTAAAACAAATGTCTTGTGGTGTTCTGCGCTGTGTCTGGGAAATGTTAAGAGACAATACATTTATTTTTACAGTCATACATAATGCAGCGGTTAAGGAACAATAACAAACAACTAAATAATGTATTTTTCATTTAAATCTTATTTTTATTTTTGTGTTTATTCGGCATCTGCGTGTGATTAATTATCGTTTTCACAGAGTACTAACCCAAACAATTTGCCGCAAACATTACAAGCGCTTAGCCCCTATTGCAGTACATTAGAGACGCTTACTTTGGCCCATCAATGCAGTCATTACTGTGCTCGAGCCATCGCGCTGAATGTGTACACAAGGGCCCCCAGGAGCAAAGTGTCACGACGTCGTATTCCGTGCCTGCGTCTTTGCTGTGACAGCAGGGGCCCTGAATTCCGTGCCATCTGAAGAGTAGGACCTACTCTTAAGCCTAGGCTGGCACAGCAGCTCAAGCCGGTAATCCAGCGACTCGGCAGATAATCTGGGGTAGATCATGCGGATTTTAAGAACTCCGAAACAGGATCGGCGGCAAAGCGAGAGAGAGGGCGACTCGAACATCAGAAGCTTCAGAGTTCAAATCCTGGTTAGGGGTTAACTCTGCCCATCATCTTGCTTGGCTTGATAAAATGAGTACTGCTTTTAGGATAGTCAACAGTGGTCATGCTTTGTACAGACTCCCCCCCTCCACAATAGCAATGGAGAATGTCCACACCACTCATAATACGAATTGCATTCATAGAACGCTTTTCACCCGAGGGTCACATAGCATTGCACAAAGCTGCGGAGACAACTGCACGCAGCAACAAGAAAAGAACGGAAAATTAGCAACAATGTTTATTTTTTTGGGGGGGTGGGTTTTATAGCGTGGTCAGTGCAGTGGATGAGCAACGTCTCGATGCTCTTTTTTTTTAACGCAAGAAGTCACTGGCTTATAAACCCTCTGACCTGTGGTCGCTTGGACTGCAGTGCGGCACGTGGCTTGTGAGGCTGTCTGTGTAGACCTTTGAGGATTATGCTTTGTGTGTACGTGTGTGTTTGGCGTATTTCCTCCACGTAAGAGACACAATTTCAATAGTATATGGTAAAACATCGTAATGCAGGACACTGGTGGAAAAAGGTCTTCAAACTCAAAATTACATGACGTAATATATTAACACATCTAGTAGGGCCACCAATCATGTTCGTAGATATCTATTAAACCAATCACGTTACTACGTTCATCGGTGTAAGAATTGTTGGAATCTACATGATATTGTTAGTGTTTGTATCGTCCGTGAGGCTAAATGTTTGGCGTTGCCACCATTCTCGATGTAAATTGTTGGCACCATTGCCGCCCTCCGACAGGTGATTTGAATAGCACGCATCTCCCCCGCCCTCTCCTCCTCCTCCCCCTCCTCTCTTGCTGCCGCTCGCCACCGCGCGTGAAACCTGCAGATCGAGAACCTGCAGGAGCAGCTGAGGGACAAGGAGAAGCAGGTCGGCAGCCTCAAAGACCGCATCAAGTCACTGCAGGCTGACTCGAGCAACACGGACACGGCTCTGGCTACGCTCGAGGAGGCGCTCTCCGAAAAGGTTTAGCGGCACGCGATCCTCCAACAGGACGCTTGTAAAACACAATTCTGCCCCGTCACTAAAGTCCGTATGTATTCCGGCAATTGTTAATTGCTTTAGTCACTGGTTAATTGCCTTCTGCTTTTGATGAGTGCTTATCCCTGTGTACCGGTTTTTACAGGTAGTTAATTGGGTTTTTTTGGTGCGTGCATGTGTGTGAGGCTGCACTTTCGGGATAACCGTGTCGAGTGTTCTTCCTATTTCATTCACGACATTTCACCTCCCATTGTGGAAGCATCATCAGGCTTATGCAGCGCTTTGTGACCCTCCAGTGAAAGGCGCTCTATAAATGCAATTATTATTATTATTGTTGTCCTACATAAGTATGCACGTGTAAGTGTGCGTGTATACATATATGAACGATTTTGAACATTACAAGCCAGTGACGGACGCACACGTATATTTTGCGGTATTCTCCAGCTGTGAGTGGGTAAGAGCGAGAGGAGGTGGAGAGGAGTTAGAGAGCGAGTGGGAAGAAGCGGCGAGGATGGAGAAAGAGGAAAAGGCATGTTGGAGGAATGGTGTCAAAATGAGATCACGTGGTGGAGGAGTCTGATCAGAAGTGAATCACAGAAGGGGACCACCTGTTTCTTATACGACACTAATAATCCTTGCCATCGCGCCCCCAAATGTTAGAGAGAATATCTCGAGTATTGAGCATTCTTCCTTTCGCCTTCGCGAAGTTTCGTCTGCCACGTTGGAGGCATCCTCAGTGTCGACTTTCTGAGTGTTTAAATGTGATTATCTCAGAGGTCTTCCATTACCGCAGCCGGAGGAGTCCAACTTGATGTTTTATCAGCAGTGACCGTGATTTTCTTCCGTAAATTTCTTCCCACCAAATATTGCCTTGACCCTGCAAGGATACAAATAACTGAGTTGACCCTCGTGCAGGATTTATCTGGAGCTATGCTGTTCTAGCAGCGGCACTATGCGTATCAGCATTTTACTATTAAATATAGACGGCTAGCTCTGCATGTGCGTTCACATGGCCCCTTTCTATGGATTAAATATGATTTTTGTTAAATGTGTCATTGCTAATATAAACAGATGGTGCACGATTTATTGCTCGACGCTGCACCGAGCGTGGGAGTAGATCTGGACCTGTGGTCTCTACGCTGTCACTGCGTCTGCCTAGTGGCACCCCCCGCCCGACACTTGCTCCAGTAAAAAAAAAACATGCCACAAAGATTTATATTCCTTCCCGTAGGTTAAGTCCATCTTTGATTTCCTTGCCTCTGGCACTCTGGCCCGAGGCTAAGTTTGGGCCAGGAGGCACCTGGGATTGCTGCGATAAGCATGCACATATGTAACCGTGAAGATGGCAGTATATTTTGCGGTGGACTTGGTAAATGATTTCACTTGTGCGCTAACCTCAAACAAATGAAACTTTGTTGCCGTCTCGGCCACGTTTCTCCCTCTTTGACGGTACGCCCAATGCACTCGTGACTGGAGCAGAGCTTAGCGGACCAGACAGTAGTGCACGCAGGCAGCCAGACGCGCGCATGGTCACAACGAGTGAACTTGAATGTTCAACCAATCTTTAATGTTTGGTCTGTGAGCATACAAAGGCAAGAGTGGTCGAACTCCACACAGACAAATGTCAAGAGCCTTGCCAATAAAATACTTCATCAATCCATTTTCATACTAGTACATTTTCCCTGTTCAATTGGTAAGTTGGTAGGATTCAATATCAGCCACTTTCCTGCTCTTGAATGCTCTACCGAGCTGTGGGATTGGCTTTGCCTTTAGCGGATCGTTTACTAACGATCGCCTTCAGCGCAACCATTGCTATGTGGCAGCACGATTCTTATAGCTTTGACCTCTGTTCAATACCCAACACCACATTGTTGTTTTTGTTTAATTACGCTGTTTTCCAACACTGTACACAATATTTTCTGAGTGAAATTTGTTCCGTGTTGTTTCAGTGCTTTTTCCGATATTTGTATACCCTGTAACAATAATACTTTTCGCCTTTTAAGCTGTTGCTACGAATCATTGTGTTCCAGTAACCCTGGTTATTCAATACAACTCCCATGCTGACTTTAGATTTTTGTTTGATCGGCTCTCCCCCAATGACGACTTAAGTTAACAATTGATAAACAAAAACGTAATCCCTAAAGACACCAGAAGCTCCGAAATGTATCACCCATGGAACTGCTCGTGTATTTTATTGGGGAGAGATCGTTTCAATGTCTCTCCCTCCTCCTCTGACCCCTGTTGTGTGTTCGGTGTGAAGGAGAGGATCATCGAACGTCTGAAGGAACAGCGAGAACGTGACGACCGGGAACGACAGGAGGAGGTGGAGGCCTACAAGAAGGAGAACAAGGATCTCAAAGAGAAGATTAACACCGTCCAAGCAGAGCTGTCGGAGAAGGAGGTGAACCCATCCTTCCCTTTAAACGCAGTGGCTCCTCGTGTTGCCAGCCTGTTGGGTGTACCCGTAGCTTGTTCATATGTGCTTGAAATTACATTGACCGATGGCAGAAGGAACGTGAATAAAGTGTTCTAAACTATATTGATGTAGGTGACCACGGCTCGATGATTGAGAATTGCTCTCGAGAGCTGCTCTTTCGGAAGACCGATGCATGAGCCCTGGTGATGCCTCCAACATGGTAGGCAAAATGTTGCAACAAAAATAGAGGTGGCATGCTCGATACAGCTGTCCTGAAGGAGCAGCTCTTGAGAGCTTTTCTCACATTTTAAACTGTTGAAAAAAGTAAGTAGACTTGAGCATTGTTCATGCCTCGAGGAGCGACGGTGGCCGATGATCGCAGATAGTGACAGAGTAGTCGTCAAGGAACGGGACGCGTTTCACAGAAAGTCCACCGAGCAAATGGAGCAATGAGTTCAACTCGTGTGCACGCGCTCGGTGGATTGTTGCGTCCACCGAATCGTGAAAGATAGCGGTGTGTTGGGGGGGGAGGAACTTCATCATATGCCTAATACAAGCAATGTATTGCCCTGCAGGTGGCTGTCGCTTGCAAATGATAGTTCTGTCTGCATGATCAACCATCTCCGCTTCACTGTCACTGCATGATAGGCATTCTGTAGCTCACACACAGCGCTGACAATCTGCCGGTCTTCCCGTATATTTATTTAATCACCCAGTAGATCAGGGACGGTAGTGGGTGGGGAGGTGGAGTTCAAATGTGCGGCCCAGACGGTCTCATACGATACCCTCGAGCGTGTAATTTTTAATTCGGTGGTTTCACTGATTTAGCAGATGGTAGCGTGGTGGCACATCCTGTGGAGCACTACCCCAAGAATGTGTAAGATTAGGAGGTTCACTGCAAGGGTTATACGTCGCAAAGCGCTGTCTTTACAGTTAACAAATGCAGGCAACAGTTCACGTTCAGGCTATGAGCAGTTGAACAATGTTTTAACACATCTGTTGATCTCTATGTTTTTGCAAACTATTGCCATAGAATATTTGTTGTGTTTGGCAGTGAAGCCATCGTCAGTGGTCTTCTTTGTGTTTGTCTCTGTCCGTGATATTCACTCGAGAGATTTGCATCACGTACTCCCCCAAGTTGTATGCAGTTGTTCACATTGCGTGTTTAGTTAATTTACTCCTCCCTGGCGCCTTGCACCTTTTAATGTTCCCAGACAAAACGTTATATTCAGTCTCTTGATGTTTTAATTACATGTCCAAGAAATCTTAACTTGCTGTTGCCTAGGTATTGCTCTTGATTACATTTTTGTACCTGCTATAGGTAATACAGTTGCGTTACACATCTGGTCTGTCAATAACATTTTTACAAGACATTTGGCGCATGGTTGGCTGTGTCCGGTGCGAAAGAAGTTGAACATATGATGCGTCACCTATTTAAAAAAAATAATCAATTAACTTTATTGCCAGTGTGATATGACATCTTTATGAATATTCATTCGTTTTACAATAATTAGCATGCCATTACTTAGCTTTTCAAAAAGAGCCAATGTTAATATAAATATATTTAAAATTTAATTACAGTACACTTTCAAGCTTTTAAAAAGTTTACACTTGTCATTCCCTACAATCAAGTATAGATGTGGAAATGTAAACTCGCGTGTAAATAATTTACGTAACCATTCATACGGAGTCGCTTCGATATCTTCCTCAAACGGCAGTTGAAAAGCCATTGCACGATTGTCAGCGTCATGTTAATTTCAGCCAACCTTTCAAGAGCCATAACTTTTTAAGCGGGTTGTTAAAAGAAATAAAATAATACCTAAGGTCGGAGGTTACGAAACTTTCCCACGCGTCTTCCAGGAGCGTTTTCCCCGTCTCTCAAAGGGACTAGGAATAACACCCAGGGTTGGAGTTGCTGGTGTAATTGCAGCGCCCTTGAGTGTGCACACTGCGCTGTGGCACGCGTGTTAGTGCGCTCTCGTGCAATCACGATCCTGTCAAAACCCGCACGTGTTCGAGCATAATTCTTTTGCCCTGACATGCCAAAGTGCCTGGCACCGTGTGTCACAAGGTCATGTCCCGTGCCTGTCACCGGCTCCGACACGGCACCCAATCGTACGTACGCAGGGGGCTGTCGCGGTGAGGATGGTTAACACGCTTGGGCACATTGTGGCTCGAAGGCGTTACGGCCGGTGGATGAGACTGGCTCATGGAATGCCAGTCAAAAGAGTGAATGCGCCCGAGAAATTCCCAACTGCAAGCGATACGGTTCAGAGATCAGCTCGTGCGGTGCTCGGGTGAGATGCATTGTTGCATTGCAGACTGTGAGAGATGGCGACGACGTGGGGGGAGCCTTTATCCAGCAGTGGCCAGGACATGGCTGATAGTGATAATTATGATGCGGATGAATCCGTGGCATTCACAAATTTGATTAACTACACGGAATTTACTTAAAAAAAAATTTGCATCGCAGTATCACCCTGACTGGCTAACTAATGCCTACTCTCCTGCTGGTTCTTCCTTCATCATCATCATCATGGCAGTCGCTCGGAAGTCGTGTGTTATTGTTCGCCTGGTGGTAGGTTTTGAGTTGGCTGAAGAGGCTGACGAGATCAACAAGTTCTGCTGCATTTTGAGTCGATTTGAGTGCTTGAAGAAGTCGTAGTTGTAGGTG
>JAZEWT010000016.1:19850951-19876554 GCA_036362905.1 Mordacia mordax | reverse complement strand
TTATGTGGCACTTCAAAAAGTGGATTTCAAGGTGTATTTCAATGTTAGCCTTCACTTAGTGTCACACAGGCACAGCTGCCACCGGGGGATTCCCCTCCTCAGGGCACTTCGGTGTACCACACGGGAAGCACGATATGAGCATTAGGCGATGTTGATGATGATTGATGATGATGAGGGCCATACACATCTCCCTGCAGTCGTCCCTGCTGGACCTCAAGGAGCATGCCTCCTCCCTTGCATCAGCTGGCCTCAAAAAGGACTCCAAGCTCAAGTCTCTGGAGATCACGTTGGAACAGAGGACAGAGGAGTGCAGCAAGCTGGAGTCACATCTCCGGAAGGTGGGAAATGACAAACTCTCAAGGGCAGTTGCTTCTGAAAAGTTTCTCCCGTACATTAGTTGTGCTGGAAGTTTCTTGGTTTTCATGGTTATAATCACATTGAAATGGATGGATGCCCGTTTAGTTGTTGAAAAAAAAAATCACTTTCAAAGATAATTGATCTGTGTTTTGTTCTGTGTGAAGTCCATAATTGCAGTCCCTCCCTACAAGCATAGCTAAATTAATACGCCTCCTGCGGAGGTTTGCTGGGCTAGTGTTGTGTCGCTGTCTGGGGCCTTTTCTGGTTGACCACGTGTTGTTGGAAGCTTCAGTTTGGTTCCTAAAGAAGCTCCCAGCACGTGGAGTGAAACTTTGGTTTCACCGCGCGTCCAGGTTGTACTGTGCAACACGCGGTACAACCTGCGCAACACACGGTGCAACCTGCGCAACACACGGTGCAACCTGCGCAACACACGGTGCAACCTGTGCAACACACGGTGCAACCTGCGCAATTCACGGTGCAACCTGCGCAACACGCGGTACAACCTGCGCAACACGCGGTACAACCTGCGAAACACACGATACAACCTGAACACATGGTCTGTACAGCACACCCGTGAAGTTGCATTTCATAAAACTGTTTACATGTTTTATCTATGTAACTGTAAATAATGAGACGGACAGACGACAAAGCTTCCAATTCCGTTGTGAAGCAGTGTGACGCAAACGTAAAGGTGCAGCCTTGTAACTTCATCCTCATACCACTGTTAGCAGAAGAGCCTCCATCAGTTGGGAGCTCGTCTTTACTATTGGCCGATTCTTCAACGCCAACGTCTTGGCTGAGGTGGGGAGGGTACCCACTCTTTGACCCACTACACGCGACCTGCCAATCGACTGACCACGGTGAACCCGCTCGTACCTCCACGCGGGAGAAGAGACCGGGGGATTTGAGAAACTTGCACCGATGTTTCATCTGCAGTGCCGAGTGTAGAATCTAATGCAGTATGATTTGAGAGAGCCTTGAGACAGTGAAAGAATTTAACGTACACGCCGCTATTGTTTTCATTGTTTTTGACCAAATCTTGCCAAGACTAATAGTGTCTCATAAGCTGTTCGTGATTGTGAGAGCATTCGTGTGTGTACCACACCAGCTTTAGGAAATAAAAATGGCTCCGTTGCATTTATTGCTTTAATGCTTGGATGTAACACATTTCCTGGTGGAACTTAACAGATGTAAGTTTGATTTTTATGCATTGGTAATGCTTGATAAATAAACCAGGGCATTACTGAAGACCTCGGCACGGTTTTGCTGTTTTAAGGTGATTTATTATGAAGGTTTAGAATGTCTACGCGTGCATGTAGAGAGATGGCTAACATTTGTGTACGGAATGACATACTTTAAATGAATGGCCAAATGGTTATTTGAACCCTCCCTTGTTGGATTTTGCAACAGGGCAGTTTTAATGAGTAAGTTAATGCTTATTATATTTTTTGTTCATTAATGGTTTTTATATGTATACATTGTGGGGTTTTTAAGTGACAGCTTTTCAAAATGGCTGCCCCAATGCAAGTCAGGGTCGGTAATACTCTGGCACTTGCCAACATAGTTAAATGATAGATATTTATTCTTGCAGCAGAAAGTACCCAGTGAGCTAGCAAGCCCTAGATGGGGGATCCCTTCGACATAAAAAAAAAAATCTTCCGAAATGACCAATGTAACGACACATCAATGTAACTTGTTTATCCCGGTATTAAAATCACTACACTTTCTATGATTGCATCCCTATACCACCTGCCCTCCCCAAACCACACTGAAACAATATGTGCAGAAGTGTGGTAAAACAACCCCCCCCCACACCAATCACACGATGCTGGGAAAGCCCTCATCCAGCTTTAGATTGACACTCGAACGTGTGTGAAAATAGCATGTGGGAGAGGTGAAACGGTTCACCCTTGCCCAACATGCCAGCAAATTAAATTCATGGAGCAGTTATTATTTTTCTGTGCCTACTCAGGGCTCCAGCAGTGGCGCAGACTCATAGTATATACAGCCGATCTGCGA
Organism: Mordacia mordax; assembly: GCA_036362905.1. Lineage (NCBI taxonomy): Eukaryota > Metazoa > Chordata > Hyperoartia > Petromyzontiformes > Petromyzontidae > Mordacia > Mordacia mordax. The sequence goes on along the minus strand of JAZEWT010000016.1, from coordinate 19,874,175 downwards.
TCCTCACGCACACGCGCGTATCATGAGCTTAACATACATAGTAATCGATGTATAGATGCACTGGGTTATCGACAGCGATATAATGCACGAGGAATGCATTTTGTACAAATGCATCAATCTTCAAAAACAGCGTGTTTCCGTGAAGGTTGGCGTAAGTGTATAATTATATTGATATTGTAGTCCGCGTCACCCCCTTTTTCGTTGTAGTTTTTAAATTTTTATTTTTGTTTCTGCTGAGGGCGCAGTGTTTGCGCAGAATTCTCCGTGCGTGCTTATTGCGTGTGCACATGTATGGTTGCACGGACCACTAAACCCTGGGTGCCTTTAACATGACAGAATTGAAATATGGTGAAATGCAGCATTGCTAATTGCTTCCAGACTAAATGTAACCAGGCCTCGAACATTAGTCAAAATGCTGGTATTACATTCAGCAGCTTTAGCGGACGGTTCTCTCAGAGAGTGCAAGCTAAACATTCCGACTTCTCACAGAACCACGAACAATAGTTGTTACTATTTACTGATATTTTCGCATATACATTATAATATACATTACAAGCAATTTTGAGTAGTTGTGGCCCTACCACCCACATTTGACCTCTCATTTCATCCGAGTTGGCAATCGCCTGATTGTTTACAGAAGGTAGGCGAGTAATATATTTCAATTATTATTTTCACGAGGAGTTACTGTGAGAGCATCGACCTGAATGTTTTTACATACGATATCTGTTTTTTATTTACAGTGATTTCTGGCCTCGAGCGATATCTGAAACTGGTCCTGGTCTCCCGCAAATTTTTCAGAGAAACTCGCACTGATGACCACAGTGAAGTATGGTCAAACAGGCCTCGTGATCGACACTGTGGGTGACGCGTTCTCCCACTTGTGGTTTTGTTACATGGCTGCAAATGGACTTTTAAATATCTTTTTGGACAGACGATTGCTGTGGTTTTTCTCCATAGCTTGTGAGAACAAATGAAGACAAGCACCACAATACATTTCTATCTTGGCACAATGCTTTGCGTGTCAAGAGAACATGCTGGCAACAATTACGAAATGGCCTGTTTGTGTTTATAATTGGGCATAGATAATGACTTGATAATGTATTTGCCAGTTGCTCTATGAACACGTGTGTGTGTGTGGGGGGGTTTTTAAGCCTTTGTAAAGAAATTCTGTAAAAATACCGGCGGTTAGCCATGCCCATTATGTTCCGCGTTGTTTAGTGTACACTGCAAAGCAAGAGGATGCATCGCAATGTGTTTACAAGAAATTAACTTGGATTGTTACCACTTCGTTAATGCAGTTGTGTTACAATGGAAGCATCAGATTGTTTAAAGAGCTCGTTTTGTTCACAATGATTTCACTTTTCATCGCTGGAAATAAGATTTGTATTGGTATGAGTGCAACAGTAACTTTTGACAGTGCTCTTGATGAGAACTGCTCTCGAGCTGTTCTTTGGGGATAGCCTTGTCGAGCGTTCCTCCCCTCTGTGACGTTTTGCCTCTCACGTTCCTCCTCTGTCTGTGGCATTTCACCTCCCAAGTGCCGTTCTGTCCGCAGCTCTGTGCAGCGCTTGTGACCCTCAGGTGAAAAGCGCTCTACAAATGCAATTATTATTATTTTTAAGTTGGAGAAATGCTCGACACTACTGTCCACGTGAGAGTCAGTTTTTATTTTTAACTGTTCTCCAGTGGGGTGGAGTAAACAAGTTACAAAATCTCCGGGCACCAGAGGCAATTTAGTCAAGACAAGCTAGGCAGCAAGATGTCTTTGCACTGTGGGAGGAAAACGGAATACCCAGCGAAGACCCGCACGGGAAGAACACGCAAACTCCACACAGAAAAGCAGTTCTCCTACATCAAGCCATGAGAGCAAATATCAATCTGGCTCTGTTTTCTGCTTGTTTGTGGGTACACGTACACATTAGCAAATGCATGTAAAGTTCTTGCAGGTCACAGCGCGTGTACAATTACAGATTTTTTTTTGTCTGTGTGTAGATATTCGACCGAGGGTGTTGTTTGGCTTTTCTGAACCCCGCAATGGCAGAGCAACGTCAATGTGTCATCGAGTTGACTGTGCCAGAGTTTGATTTCATTACATTTTTTTATTTGTTTCGTCCTTTTTTTTTTGGCAGATATCTCCTTGAGCTGTTTTTTCCTCTCTCCAGCGAAGGTAGTTTATAAACGTTAGAACGGAGTGGAGTCTAACAGCGTTTTGCACGATATGTTTACATTTCGTTAAATTAATAAAAGTTTTAATCCCTGCAGCCCACATAAAATACGAGGCAGACACAAAACCGGCAAGCCATTCAAGTTTGCTGCATAGATCACTCCTCGTTTTTAAGGGGGTCATTGGCAGGAAAGTGTTTACATCTCATTGTTGCCAAAACTTGGACTGTTGTACTCCACTGACCTCATTGTTTTGTCTATTTATACTACCTGCAGTAATGTTTCTCGATTAAAAAAAGTAACACCTGCCGTGAAACATTAATCATGAACACGGTCATTACCAAGGTAAAGGGGAATGTAAACTGAAAAGTATGCAAAGATGCGTGGATGCGATGCATGCTTTAGAGTTATATTTGGAGATGGAGAGAGGACCATGTGGCTTAGAGGTCCGAGGCATCACTGTTAACTGTTAAGAAAAGTAAGTGGGCTTGGGAAGAATGTCGATATAAGAGATTATGACCGATGGTCAAGAGTAGCGACTGAGCCGAAGGTAAGAGATGGAATGCATCTTGAAAAGATCTCAACTGAGGAGAGGAAGCAATGAAATCAACTCGAGTGCCCTTTCAAGGTGCATTGTTGTCTTGCAGGATCATGAGATAGCAATGGCTTGATGAGACCTCCACCAAGCAGGGGGTTGATCATCTTACACGATGGTGATTAATTCGGTCACAGGTGTCGATTGCAGAAAACCCTTGTGAATGCATATTCATGCAATTTTATTTCACACCTTGGCTCCAGGTGACATGATATGATCTCTGGACCAGTTATAATGGCATCCTCATGTTCAAAACTCTGCTTGTCAGTCCATTTAACAAATGGACAAAGGTTTTAAAACCCTTTTTTCAAACACCGATTGGTACCTGCTCTGAATGTGCGTGGAGAGAGAAGATTGGCCACAGAGGTAAGTTGAGCCACGGTGGGAATGGCTTTTGAGAACTTATGACATGGACTAAAGTGAGCCTAATTACAGCGTACACACGCTGATAACAGAGGTTGCATTGCAGGAAGTAATTGGAGGTGATTGGGCAGCGAGACAGTTTAAGATGCCATTGTGAATGAAAATTGCTGCCCTTTTTAAATTCCTTCAGTAATATGTTTGTTCAGGTGTGTGAGTTTTATCTTGGAAACCCAATTTTCACGTTCAATTCATGGCACATAAGCAAATGTGTTGCGCATCTGGCCTTTTTTTCACTTGCTAAAAATCGTGAGACCAAGAATTAACGAGGAAAGCATGCATTATCTTGGGCTTTTCAAACTGCATTCTTCTTGACCGTTGTTTGTTTATGGGTATTTTTTGTTAGGAAAAAAGGAAGGATCTGTTTGCAGTTTGAGAATTTTTTTTTTAATGCTTAGGTTTTGAGTCACGCTGTCGATTTTAAACACTTGTGGTCTGACGGTTATCCGCAATGGTGATGTGACGGATTCATGCTGTGGTAGCAACCTGCCGGCTAAGTGTCATGTGCCATGAAAACATCTCCAAAAATCAAAACAACCAGCAACGCAGTCAGCTCTTTTACGCCACTCATTCAAGTGTCACCATTTTCTCTTCACCAGAATGCTACGCACAAGACCTCAGTCGATTGAATAAATGGGGTGGGGTGATACAAAAAAAAAATGCACCTTCTTTGTGGGAACTCAGTGTAGGTGGAAAAATCGCACAACATTTCCCATTTTTCGTAAATCCTCCAGTTTTAACTTGAACTGTTCTGTAAAATAAATCAACGTGTGACTGCAAATGAGTGCTAAATCTCTCCACCTGATGGTAAATTTGCATTTTCATGCCACGCGCCAGGGTGGCACGATGGCGCAGTGAATAGCGCATCTGCCACACAGCAAGAAGCTCCTGGGTTTGATTACCGGTTCCGGTGCTTGTCTTTGTAAACTTTGCATGTTCTCCCCTGTTCACGTGGCTTTTCGCCGGATTCTCTCCACAGCTCAGATATGTAATAAAAACCCCCCAAAAATGTTATGGTTGTTGATATGCCGTTTATGTATTGTTGTTGAAATACCGTTCTCTCCACAGCTGTGTGCAGCGCTTTGTGAATCTCGGGTGAAAAGTGCTCTGGAAGTGCAATTATCATTAGTATTTCTCCGATTTCAAAGTCGAAAGACATGCTCCTTAGGTTAACTGTCCTGACTAAATTTCACTCGGTGCTCTGAGATGTAAAGTGCTTTCTCCTCCCTGCTGGACAACTCTTAAAAACAGCGACATAGCTCAATGTTTCATTCCAGCTTAAAGAAATAAAAAGTGACTGATAAATATAACCAATTTCAAATCATGAGGCCAGCATGGAAGAGTAGACCCAAAGAATCGTCTGAGGTGGCTCTCTGAAGTTCCCTCAAGTGAGGGCTTTTCCACCAGTACTAGCATGGACAGGGCGGAACTGTAACATTTAAACTCTGGAAGTTGAATTGTAATTGCTTTAGCGCAGAGGTCTCCAACGAGTCGATGTAATGTCGTTGCTGTGGGCTTGCGTTGTGTCACATGTGTGATTGTGACACTGCAGGGTAGAGGTACATTAAAGAGGAAATTGAGTCTTGAGAGTTGGTTTTGGTACCCATTTGGGAATCGATTCCAAATGTGATCTCGTGGTTTTAATAGGTTGGAGACCACTGCTGTATTGGTAGTGTTTATATACTCATCAACAGAGGTGGAATTAGATAAAGTTAATTTGATTCTAATATTGGAGCAAGGCAATGGCACCCTTTTAAATAAACCCCCCCTTCCAGTGTCCCTAGAAGGGAGTGATAATGTGGAAGGGAGTGACTTAACATTTACATAGTACCTACATCAGTTCATATAAACAGTAGTCATACACGTGATTCGCACATACAACGCCTGAAGATGCCTCCAACATGTTAGGCGAAACGTCGCCAAGGGGAGAGGAGGAGCGATCGACGCAGTCCACATCATTACTTTGTAAAAAATACGTCTTCCGGTTAAACGCGGCCATTGCTTTTGCTTTACCATTCCGAAGATTCGTGCCGACATGGTTGTGCTGGTGCTGTGCTGCGGTCCTTTGCCGTCACAGTCCCAGGTGGCGGAAGAGGAGGCACGGACGAGCCCCGAGCTCACCGACCGGATCCGGCAGCTCGAGAAGGAATTGGTCCAGAACCGGTCGGAAGTGGCCAAGTCGCAGGCGGAGGTGGACCGCCTCCTCGAGATCCTCAAGGAGGTGGAGAACGAGAAGCACGACAAGGACAAGAAGATTGCCGAGCTGGAGAAGTGAGTTTCCTCATTTCTGCCTGTTAGGCGTAGAGGCGGAGGCTAGAATGGGCGCGACACCTTCACGATCAGCGTCCTTAACGCCAATGTTTAGCAAGAGGTTATTCAAGGCTCAGGACAATGAGATGCCATTGCTTAGAGCTTGGATTTTAATCTCGATGGCTAATTGAATGAAATGGATTCTCATATGCAGTGATTTGATGGTCACAGCCTGGTTTTACCATTGTCTGTACAAGTGAGTCACTGTGAATTTAGTTCTTAATTTGACAACATTCTTGTGCTTACAAGAAATTGCATATGTATTGGCTTCACTGCCATCCATTGAAGAATTCTTCATTGCAGGGCATGTGAGGAAGTAGGTACCTCCTCTTGTGTAGATAAGCATTTGTTGTGTCACAAAAGTGATACTGTGATGGCTGCTTCGACAGGCCACAGCGCACTCTCGCAATGGACTGCTCACTGAGAATTGGAAATTCGGCGCTGAGTGTTCGGACAAAACGCTGATAGCACAGTTGGAAGAAACTTGAGGCAAAATCAAAAGAAGTATTAATTTTACCTATGACCGAAGGTTTTGGGAATTACCCTTCTTCAGGGGGAAGAGTTCTCTTTAGTATTTTCTGCAGGTGTCCGCAAAATAAATATCAAATTTTCTACTGATATAGGTTTTCACGGCACAATGCCAAACGATTTTTTTCCAAAACTGCTGTCTCGGGATAGACATGGCTTTCCAGAAAGAACAGCTTTGAGAAATCAATCTCTATAAAAAATGTTGTCACCATGTAAATGGTATTTTAAGCTGAAGGTCATTCTTTATCTTATAGAAAATGTTTAAATGTAAGTAATTTTTTTAAGAAGAAAAAAAATCAATTTCCTGTCTTAATGTTTGTAATGAGCAAGGCTTACATCATCACCAAACATCACAGGTGACATTGCAGCTTTTACCTCCACAGGATTATGTTGATCACCACACTCCCAAACACAGCAGTGCTAACTTTTCTTTCCGTACGGTTTGGTAACATGCATCTTGAAATCCACACGATACCCGCTCACATTTGAAACTGATCAACTAACTTCAGCGTTCTTTCCCCGGACTAATTTTTTGTTTCAAAGTACTTTAGGCTTCTGGACTAATCATGCCTGTGTTGTAAACCCCTTTTGTGCTGCTTTACTGCTGTAAATTATTCAGTGGCATCGTCGTGAGAAATGTCAAAATAACATTGCTTGTTTACTCTAATAATGACATCTCTAGAAATGCAATTATTATTATTGTCGATTTTTGTCCAGGAAAGCCTCCTGAGATTCTCACCACACTTTGTTTCAAAAAAAGTGCAGCACTGCGATGTTTGAACAGTACCATTAATTAATTGATGTTGACATGTGGTAGGAAACTGGACAACCCTGAGAAAATCCCACACGTTTAGAATCTTAACACTCCAAAGCTTTGCCATGGATAGATGCACAGAATCCATTTCTGTACTGGTATCACCTGGCCAACTGTCATTTCCAACAACAACAAAAATACATTCATCAATATTACAGCCGGCAGCTCTTGATAAAATGTCTGTGTTCACGGAGAGAGATGCCCCTAATACTCTTCCTTATGCTGTGTGCGCCTCCTTTACTCCGACCTGCCTTGCACCAATCCCAGCTCTACTCCCAGGTTAGTAGTGCTCCCAGTCTACCATCATGTGGATGCATGGCGTTTCACAATCATGACTTTTTGTTTTCTCTCCTCTCCTCGTGCGTTGTGCTTTTCGCTTCACAGCAGATGTATCACCATCCTTTATGACGCAGTGCTGCTCTTCCTTTGATTATTCGCATCCCGGCTTTTTAAAATTCACTTTTAAAGTCACCGTCGTCTGTGTACTGCATCTTCATCGCGTTTTCCTCCTGCGTTTGCATTTCATGTTGTGTGACTTTTCTTAGTCTAATTTACAACTCCTCAAAATGTCAACGATCTCACGACATTTTCAGTTGCTTTGTTTTTTTTACTTATTTCAACTTTAATTTTGGCCGTGCCATGCACATTTATTATCAGCTCATGCCTTCACGTGAAGGAATGCGGTTCATTATATCATGCACTGTGCAAAAGTGCAGCTGTCTGAAAATGCCAGCGAAAATCTTGCAGCGGCAATTTAATTTGCATGCAAATAGTTGCATCGAGAAACATTTAGCGTCAGCTTTGGCTGCTGGCTTTTATTTTCGGCCGGCACTCTAGGATGCTGCCAGCGTTTCCCGTAGATAATAAATCGCGGCCACGTCGGACAGGGCGCCGTACATCATGCGGGCCGGATCAGAGATAGGAGGGGGGGCCGGCGGGCCCCATTCATCACGGCGCCCATTTCACAATCTGGCAGCACATCGGTCATTCGTCATGCGCAGGAGCTACGGCAGTGACACTGGCCGTTTGAAACGAAGGGCCCCGCGGTCGGGATTTGAAAATCCCCAGATGTTCCACGAGAGCTCGGGCCCCCGCAGGGGAGAGGTGCGCGCGATCGCCGCTCGCGGCTGGTTCCGCGGGGGGCTAAGTACACCGTAGCACGCCGCGCTCGTCAGTTGTCGTGAGGGCCTCGTCCCTCGCTTCGTTAGATTCGGTTTTTTTTGCTTTTCGCAGTGCTCCTCCGAGCGCGCGCGTATGCGTGCGTGCGCGGTTCACTTGCTGTCGCCATAAATCGCGAGCCTTGATTTGACTCTGCACTTGGCCCCTTTTGTTACGCTCTCTGCACCTGATGTCCTTGTTGATTCAACAAAACGGACCGAGTTCACGTGTTCAAGAGGGGAAATACGAGGATGTGAATCGCGCAGAGGTTTTAATACGTTTAAAAGCAAACGCCTGAATGAACGTGTTCGATTCAACGTTATATTCCCATGCATAGCTCGTGAACAAATCACTCGGCATGCTCTCCACTGCAACCGATTTCGGAAGCTAAGCAGGTTTAAGCCTGAAAAGTGCTTGCTTGAGTGATAACCATGCATGACATAGGTGCCGTACGCTGCCTAGCTTCAGCACTTTGAGGCTTCTGGGTGAAAGGCATAGGCAGTGGCAGAAAAACCCATTTGCATCTTTTACTCTGCCCCATCATCTGCTTTCAGCCTCGGCCAGTCCGTGTGGAAGTATTGTCAAATGACCACCAGGCCCCGCATGGCATGAGGTGTGGCTTTCATCCAGCAGTGGATTATCAGAAGCGGCTGTGCAAGCCTATGCTCAGTCTCAATAAATCAACAAAGCAAAAACAACTTCGCTGCGGCGTTTTACTCATTAGCGTCTGAGTTGGCGTACATTTGCGCCTCGTAACGGGAAGCAATTTGAAATGTTTTTGGAAACATCCATCTTCCATCTTGCGTACCAGATGGTATTTTTTTCATCCCAAGATGCACATAAAGGTGCTTGGTTGGATGCACGACCGTTGCCATGGAGAGAAATTAGGCATGCAAACGTTGCAAGCAGCCGTAATGAATTTTTCCACAAAGTTTTCAGTCAACACCACGTGTGGCTGGAGAATAGATCTTGTCGGACGCGGCTTGTACCCAAATTTAAATCAAGGGATCGACTTTGAGATGTCGTTCTGCCAGCTGTGCCTCTGGATATGGCAGGCACTGTAAATTATCTCCTGCTAAGAATGTGTTTATTGAGTACTTCGTGACATTGATCTATACTGTAAAACGAGCTGAGCACTGCGTGTTCGCATGCCTTGGCACATGTTCACACACACACGTGTAGCTTTTGCCCTGAGCTCTTGCAAGTGGCAAATGTTTTGCAAAATTAACAGCTGTGCTGCTGCTACGTGAAGTGTTACTTACTTTTGGGTGGAAAGAGAAGGTCTCCTCAGCCCATGATTAATGCTTCTTCTAGGTATCTGCTGTGCTCTGCAATTTTATATTTTCTTACGTTTCCTTATTAATTGAGTTGCTTATTTATTTAATTGCGACCTTAAACACGCAAACACATATCATGCCCGCACTGAATTCGCCATTTCCTCACGGTACATGACAAAAGATTAATTGCGGCGTAAAATTAATTGTGCAAAGAAAGTAATTATTTTCCTAGAGCTTAGTGGGTTGCGATGCACAGTTACCTAAGTCTTTGGAATGGCCATGGTAGATTAGAGAGGTTGTGCGGGCAGCATTATAAATAGCAAACTTTATGGAAAGCATTCTCTTTTTTTCGTCGCAAAAAAACATTTTGCAATTTGGAAGAACTTATATGCGGCATTGGAACGCGCTGCAGCTCCATTTATAACAATAACGCTGGCAAGAAATGGCAGCAGGGGCCTTTAAATAAATTTACAAATCAGTACAAATATGTTGTCTCTTGAAAATTCCAAACCCATCCTTTATTCCTCAGCAATTCATCTGGGGAGAGGGTTGGGTGAGGGGGGGGGGATGAGGCTTTTTGTACTCTGCACATTTTCACAATTTTCTTTGAAGGCAGCTGTGAGCGCGGTGAGGAGAGGCCGGCAAGAATGAAAAACAGAAAGCAGGCCCCCCTCATCTCTCCCCTGACTGCGTGGCCGGGCGTCTGCAGACTGTCTCGCGGCGCAAAATAAGTCCGGCCACAATGCCGCTGTCCTTCTCTCTGAACCAGAACAGGTGGCCGCCTAGGTTCCTACGTGGATCACTGACCCTCATTTTGGGATATGCCAAGTGCCCAGATGGCAAGAGGAAGTCTGATAACCCCGTGGAGAGAGCTGTTGCTGGTTTGAGAGGTGGTCGTGAGTGATTGATGCCATGATACGCGCTTGGGCACACACCTTGGGAGCACTTCTGTGGTTTTGGCCAAGACTGTGCTTCGCGTTATATTGCTTGGAGGCACCGTGTGCCTTAGCATATCACGTAGTTTCCTGTTATAAATCATGTATCCTCCCTAACTCTCTTTTTTTTCTCTACTCCATCTGATGATGTACTTGCGTATAATGTGGGCAAGATTTCTTTTTGTTTTAATAGTGCGAGCATGGTTTACATTGACTCCTCTGCAGGCTTGTGGACGTACGGCCGGGCCTGGACGTAAGATATGGAACGGACCCTGCCACAATGCATTCAAATCATTTACAGTTGCTCTTAATCATGGTCAGTGTATTCAAACAACCAGAATGTACTTTTTTTCAAAAATGCAGTTTTATGTTTGCACAGTTGTGTGTGTTTACTTAATACGGTGTATTTAGTGATAAATTCTACTCTATGGAGTTCATTCCATTTTTCTTGTCATTCATGTTCACCGTGATCCTGCCTCAAATAACTGCCATGAAGCTCACATGTTGTGCCTTCAACAATTATGTTTTATTGTGCTAGGGGGGGGGTTACATTACGTAGGTATGTCACATGTTTTGCTTGTCCAGTCTGATAAATAATAATAACATATAACCGATTGTAACGGATGGATGACATCGGTAATGGACTGGCAGCCAACGGAGGGAAAATTCCTGCAAACACAACCGCCGCAGAGATGAAGCGAGTCGTGAGCAGGAGAGGAACGCACTGCTAAACAACTGCACCTCGCAGAAAGGTCTCCCCCCTGTTCTGCGTGGGCTTCTCCCAGGTTCTTTGGTTTCGTCCAACAATTAAAAAAAATGAACATGAATTAATTGGCTCATAATACATGTACAAAAACTGTGTGTTGGGCTGACTCAGGCTGACCGCCCAGACAACGACTCCACCCCTCCCCCGCCCCCACAGTTGCAGCCTCCCCGCACCTCCACATCCGTCACTCATTCATGAGGAGACATGAAATTTGTGCGCATTACAATTGTAATATTGTATTATTATTGCCGCACATTTCAGGCCCTTTACAGATTGTGGCACGGCTCGACAGCACGGTGTAGGGGCGGTGTGGTTTTCATCCCGCAGCGGATATATCGCGATGATATGATGATGGCGACGCATCTGACAACGCATTTATAACCTGCGCTGTACGGTCGCGACTTGCCTTGTAGCGGGATCGAGAGAAAGGAAGAAAAAAAAACGTCGCAAAGCGTCGCGCGGGCCCGCCGACTCGTAACGGCGGGGCCGCCCTCGTGTCCGTTACTCAGGGGGCTGAAGGACCACACAAAGAAGATGGCCAGCCTGAAACACAAGGAGCAGATGGAGAAGAAGAAGAGCGCTCAGCTTCTGGAGGAGGCTCGGAAACGGGAAGACAATCTCTCCGACAGCTCCCACGTGTTGCAGGTACTGCCCGTCTCCGGCCACGTGATGGCTCGCGTTACCCCACCCTGTGCGGAGGAAGGCGTTGACGATTCCCACCGCCAACAGTACACGAGCCGTTGGTTATTGTCCTTGAAGATGACTGTCGTCAGGCCCTTTGGTATGGCGGTACATGTTGCACAAAGTATCAGGCTGTCGGCAACAAACAGCACTATCAGAGGTGGAAGAGGAGTTAATGTGGTTATGAATCAAGCAAGGTTATACGGCAGAAACAACCGTAGAGAATTAGTCACGTCACAATCCCTGATTATTCGTCACACAGTCGGATCATAGTTTAATATTTAGTAAAACCTGTTACATGATGAATGGTGGCTGCTGTGGCTGCTGTGGCTGCTGTGGTCATGTGAGCCCTTGTCAGAAACCTTAATGTAACGCGATTACTCGATACACGGTTTTCACAATAACCGCCGGATGCATCACACGTCACCAACCGGTCGTAATGAAAACATTCTATTTTTCATAACGTTTGCATCCTTAAACGTTTCGGTGAAAATTCATTCTTGAAAATCAGCAAAAGGAATTCTACACAGAGACTGCACGTGCTGCTTTCAAGTGTCGCAGTCCGTCACCGGACAGCAGGTGAAAATTAAACAAAAAAATCGTCGGGTCAGTGTTTAAAGATGATGCCGACACCGTTCTTTGCCGGTGAAGCGGTTTTATTTTGCGAGTGTCATAAAACACTTTGCTCGTGACTTTTGAATTGAAATATTCGCTCCAGAGTAAATCTCCATGCCTTAAATACACTTGAGCTTTCTGGCCTTGAAAGAAAACAAAAATCCTGCGTCGAGTGAGCGACACTACTGCGCTGTAAATCTGGCTGTCAGCACTGCCCCGAGTGAAACCGCGAAAGATAAACAACGCCGTTTGTGTGCTTTAGCCACCTTTGGTATTAGACTGGACCGATAAGGTGAGTGAGTGGTGTTGAAAGGAACGGGCTGAGACAATGGTGTTAATTTAATGTTAATTTCTTAACGTTACTTTGGTCGTATTATTTATAACACGTGGCACTGTGTTCGTTCAGTGCTGAAGGAAATGGTTCAGAGGCACGGCTAAGAAACTGCAGAGAGGTAGGGGTGAGACAGCCAGGCCGCCGTTAGCCGGCACCAGCATTTGCCGGACATTGCTTCCTGTGTAGCATTTTGTTATCGGTCAATTAATGAGGGGTTTTTTTACGTGTGGGAGGAAACCAGAGGACACAGAGGAAACCCTTACAGAACAAAGGGAGAGCACACAATCTCGACACTGCAAGGTGCCCGAGGCAGGAATTGAACTTCCTCTGGTAGGATCCTCTCTCTCTGAGACATGGACGTTACCACTTTGCCACCGTTCTGCAGCTCTTTTGTTGTTGAACTTCATAAATATATGTCGCTGTGGTCAGGCTGAGTGGCTCTGCACCACAAAGAGCGATCACAACTGTAAGGCGATTAATTAAAATCCTCTTTTGTCGGTTAAAGCAGCTCATCATCCTTCTGTGGTGGATAAAAAGAGGGCCACCTTTTTTCAAGAAACCAACATTAGTTGTCATGTGGATAAACTTGTTCCCGCAATGAAAATGCAATTTCAGTCTCTGCCATTGTGATGCTTTCCTCTCATCATATTTTAATGTTCAGTGGTTTGAGTATTTGTTAAAATCTAAGAAATTGTTTTCTAATTTCCACGCTTATTATTAATGTAGTGCTATTAATGGGACACGAGTGCTGTCTCAATGCTCAGTTGAGCAGGAAATCACTCTTCAGGTCTGGCCTAAGGAGTTCCTTTGAATAGTCCACGAATATTATCTCATCTCATCTCATTGTCTGAAACCGCTTAGTCCTATACAGGGTCACGGTGAAGCCGGAGCCTATCCCGGCAGACACAGGGCGCAAGGCAGGGATACACCCACGATGGGACGCCAGTCCATCGCCGGGCACTGCGGGGCAATTTAGCCTGCGAGCCAATTAACCTATGCAGCAGCATGCTTTTGGACTGTGGGAGGAAACCGGAGTGCCCGGCGAAAACCCACGCGGACACGGGAAGAGCATGCAAACTCCACACAGAAAGGCACCCGAGCCGAGAGATTCGAACCCGGGACCTTCTTGCTGTGAGGCGACAGCGCTAACCACTGGGCCACCGTGCCGCCCCACGAATATTATCGTTCTTCCGATTGCATATTCTGGGGCCTTACGTCGTGTCCTTACATTTTTCAATTAACCATGAGTATAAGCACAGCGTCAGATCCCTCTCTCTGGAACGTCACATTATGCAAGTCCAAAATGTCATTAGAACCATTGGTTGCTTTCATTATTCATTCGTGTTGATTTTATGACATAAGAGAAATGTGACCCGGTGCAGATAAAATGGATAAATTAAATAATAAAGTAAAAACAAAGCCCATTAATTCATTATTCCCAAGCCAGAAATTGTCTCTGGCTACAGAACAGTGTTTGCATACCAAGTTTCACTCATCCTCTCCCACTTAAATCATCATTGAACCAGTGTTTTATCATTACTCTGGTGGACTTCATAATTCCAGTTCGTTGATTAATGTCTTACATAAATGTTAATCCGTAGGTGACATAAATAAATCTTTATAATTAATTCCCACTTTAAACGGGGAGTGTAGCTAGCAATGCGTAAGGAAAACAAGCATGCACCGTCAAATAAACCCCCTGGTTCATTTTTTGGCCGTGACTGCAGCATCATTGGCGAGTTGTATCATTACCGATCCTGGAACCCCCCTCCCATCACCAATCTGCACAAAGCGTCACGGTTTAAAATGTTAAAATATAGTAAAATAATACCCAACGCTAACATGGCATAGGAAGGCATTCATCCTGCAGTGGATTGACTGTGGGTAGTAGGAGAATTGCTGTCAAGAACTGCTCTTTCGGGATAGTAATGGTCCTGATTCCTGCTCTCGACACAGCTATCCCAAAAGACCAACTCTTGAGAGCATTTTTCAACGAGCCCAGATAATCTACATCTTTATGATGGGTATTCCATTTTAACCCCTCAACAAACCATAGACAAACTCGTGATTTCAGTTTTTTGGATGGATAATGGGTATGATGTAGTTTCGAGGTAAAACACGCCACCACCACCCAACACAAATGAAAGATCCATCAGATCATGATGGATGCATTGAATCAATTGTAAGTGTGTTTTCACAGACTTGCGCATGTTGCTATGTAACACGTTCATGTTGATCCCTCTAACACAATATTGCTTTTGTTAAACATCAACTCTTCAGAAGTCAAATATTATATTTCGCAGTCATGTGACACACATCAACCTCACGGCTGAGTGTACGGGAGAGTGAACATGACATTTTAACGGAAGTTCTTCGGCAAATATATTCCGCCGTCTCTCGTACACATGGGATCGGGACTGCTCTGTGAGATCTCCACATGTAGTCATTGTTCCATGTCACGACGCCGATTGCAAACAGAGGGTGAACTTCGCGGGGGGAAAAACATATTACTTTTGAATTGTTCCATGACCCTGAATTTCAACAGCAGATTCACAACAGGGGCAATTCATTGACCCCCTCCATTATTTATGCGTGACACCGCGAAGAGCTTGTCCTGATAGGAAAAGCGTAAACGGACTTAAGAAATAATGGTCAGTTTTTATTTAAGCTGAAAGACACCGTTGAGCTATATACCTCTTTATAACAGTTGTCCAGCAGAGAGGAGTAGCAAATTACAACATCTCAGGGCTCTGAGGGCAATTTAATCCGTGCATTTAACCTCGGCAGCATGTCAGGGCTGTGTGAGGGAACTGCAATTGCCGGTTAAAGCCTCGCAGACACAATGTGCAGCTCCACACAGAAAGGTACTGGAGCTGGGACTCGAACCCAGGGGCTTCTTCCTGTGAGGAAGCAGCACTGCTTATTGCGCCACCGTGCCGCCCGTAAGGTTGGGTTGATAAATGAACCGGCGGCCACAGATCCGCAAGAAACCGTTCCATACATTCCCCATTCATTGGACTCATTGTCCCACATAAGCAACACGCTGTGTGCTCAGTGCACTGAAGTGGAGTGGGGATCCTTCCGCTATAAAACCAGGATTAATGCAAGTACAAATCCCTGTTCGCGTGCACTTTGAAGGCATTCGCTGCTGATCATCACCCGCATCGAAGTACTTGGTGTGACGACTGCTTGGCTATAAAGGCCAAGATTAATGTGAATACATATTCCTGTTGCAGAAGCCAGGGCATGTTCTCCCTTCTTTCCTTGCCTTCACGCAACGAAAATAACATTCGCGTTCCCTCTGTTTCTCTGCATCGGGATGTATGCCTGCTCATTGTTTGTCGATTTCTCGTGCCAAGCTATGTAATTTGTTCCGAAAGCAAAATGTCAAAGTCTGGTGGAAATAATAACCATGGCGGTTAATACCCGCCGTGGTGGTTATCACTGCCAGTGTATTAACCGTAAAATTACCTTTGCTGCACGGCGGATGTGAAACTTCCCCTGACGATTTGAAACGAGAAGGTCGTCGTACGGCAGCAATACCTTCCACATTTGGAATAAGAATTGCTCTTTAAGTGCTGCTCTTTCGGGATTTCTGTATCGCACGGTCTTCCTCTTTCACGATGTTATGCCTCCCATGTTGGGAGGCATTATGATGAGAAATTCTTCTTTATCGAGCCGTGAAAATCTACTGCAATGCAAATTTGGTAAGAACTAAAAATGGCCCGCAAGTAATGTTAAATTGGGATTACAGCCCCATCATCGCCCACGACTGGCAGACGAATGCCGAATTTTAGGCAAAGTGCCAAGTCTCTTTGACCCCCAGGGACGTGTTCCCCTGGGAGGGGGGGGGAGTGCCCCCCTTTGAAATGTTTGAGATAAGATGTAGTAGTGCAAGACCATTTATCATGTGTGGCTTTCTGAGATGCCTCAGCGTAAATGGTGCTCTACCAAAAACAATGCAATTCTCATCTTCATCTTCATTTGTTACGTCGACCGAGTCACCTGTTCCAGACCTTTTGCCACCTTCTTTGAGTTGATTGAACAACGGGTCAAGTGAGGCCGTCTTCATATGCCCGTTGTGAATAGAACACAATGCAAAGCATTGTATTTGACGTTTTCCAATAGTTATGTAACGTCTTAACCTATAACTACATCTCAAATAAATGCTCAACTTATTTCATGATGTAATGAAGATTGTAAACTTCGCTGCAATAAAACTGTTGTGAAGCTCGCGGAGATTTAAGCAAACAAATTATAAAGTAGCAATTCCTTATAATGTGCATGCGACATTGTTTCACATCAAATACAACGGTATGACATGGCAATACATTGTGAATTGTAAAACAAGTAGTACAGCATTATTAAACTAATAAATAAGCAAATATAAATGCTAAAAAATATACAGATCTGGCAAGTTAAAAAACGTAGCATGTGAACTAATATGTTTAGGGAATTTTGTTTGTCAGTGTTGGTGATGGAACGCCCTTGTTAAACTTCAGTTTATGCAAATACCCGAAAAAAGTGATGCAATTCCATGCTTTACGTCGATGGCTGTTATGAACAGCTCAGCGACAATGAGCGTAATGTGTTTGACAGCGGCGGAGAATTGTCCAAAGTAGGGTTGTTTGCGACTGTTAAATTGTCTCCCGAATCTTTTTTTTTCTGTTTGGGAATTGGGATGGGTCTCGTGAAACACACACACACAAAAAAAAGGAGGTGCCCCCTCCACTTTGGAGCCACGGTGAAAGATGCATTTGAGATTCCTTCGCGCGCACGTCAATGCAAGCCATGCCGTTGTGCTCGCGCACACAGCACGCACGCACTCTCGCGGCCAATCCCAGCAGCATTCCGAGCGTTCTCCTAAACCATGGTCCCCCAGCCCTGAGCCATCGTGGAAACAACAACAACAAAAAACGAGTGCCGAGCGTTTGCGTTTCCATTCAATCCTACGGGATGGCGAATTCATTTGAGCAAGGACGGAGGCCGAACGAAAATGCAGAACGTTCGTCAAAAAGCAAATGTAGGTAAAATATATTAAATACGAGCGTTGAACACTGGGCCATACGGAACGCTGACAAAGTGATGGGAAAGATCGGGACGACTGAGTTTTTGAGGCAGGGGAACAAAAAGGAAAGTGTGCAAATGAGCCATGCAGACTGTTTGTCAACCATTCTTTTGTTTGGTCAATGTGCCGTCGCTCGCGTATCGTTGGTGATTTATAGCTCATCACACTCACGCGAACATTCCCAACCGCGTGTTTACTATACCTTCTCACCTACCCAGCTAGCCCGGTAAGCTAAACAAGTGCCTCTATGCGCACGGCGCAGGTGGCACACAGACAGGTCATTTTTTAAACACGTGCTGCAAAGAAAGACTTCACTTAAGGAGTAGGGGAGGGGGAGGATAGGGGGGAGGAGGCAGGAAAGAGGGAACCAAGGAAGTTAAGGGGGGGGGGAATGTTTGGAGCATTTTAAGCAGCGTCGTTTATAGTGGTTTGACCACAGTGTTCGTTGCCAGTTCCTGGCGCCTTAGGAAACACAACTGACTGACCCACTGGACCTCACAAAACTCTTATGTAAGTGACACTGGGGCACAGTTAAAATTCGCCTTCGAAAGCCCGCTGCAGCGAGGAATGCTGCGCTGAAATTACCGCCGTTAACTATGCACTGCCGGATCGCTTGATTGAGCGGTGTGGAATTATAAATGTGATTTGGGAATAAACGTGGAATTCCGATGGGCGTATTCCAGCGAAGGTGCCGGGCTAATGGTTTTTGTCTGCAGCATTGGGACTCGCATTGGTGCTTCGCCCATTGTTTGCAGGGTTAATCTTGTCGGGCCAAGGTATGATGGTGCTTGCCAGTAGGGATATTATTTTAAATCCTTGCAAAGTTTTTCCACCATATGGTTTTTGTAAAACCACTATTTAAAGGCAAATGCAGTTGTTCCTTTGCTGTTTTTCATGGATTAATTTTTGGCGGTATTTGATGCATTAGAAAGTGAGAGACTGACTCCTTTTTTGGGTTTTACTGGCGAAATTTGAAAGCTAAGCCTTGTGGGGTACTAGCATCAAGGGGTCCCTTGTATAACCTTATGATACCCCGTGCGGCTTTGTATATATGGAGCGTGTCGGTTTCAGTGTCGAATGTTTTTAAAATGCGCCGCACCAATCGCGTAATTACTGGAAACCTTAAAGCGCAGTTGGTCACATTCACCTGACTTTATCTTTGGTGGTGTGAGAATGAGACTCACCGAGCGTGGAATGTTTGTTAGGTCCATACATGCCAACATTGTTGAACCATTGTTAGAATGACAAGTATATGTTTAGCTTTCGTTAAACGAATTTATATTTTCGTCGTGTTTTATTATAGTCCATGAATATCGGGTTCTAATATTAAAATTTGCGAAACACTTAATTTTTATCTATTGGAGGCACAACTGGAGAGAGCACATCAGCACCTGTATACCTGGTGCAGGTATTGAAGGCTGACTGGAGAGGCAAACAAGAGGCCGTTGGAGACCTTTTTGGAAATTTTCACTTTGTCATAAAAAGCAACGTAGCAATATATTAAAGCAAACCAAGGCGGTCGCATTTAATCATCGCATATTGTCTGCTATGACACGCGGATCGGAGACCTGGACAAAGCATGCCAAACATGTGAACAAAACCTGAGGTGCAAGCCTGGACTTCGACGGGCGAATCGGGACCGTACACCAGTTCAGGACGTCACAATGACTCCTAAGGAATGGCAGTGGAGCTGAGTGGGGACCCGCTCTGAGGGATAATGGTCGGTGCTCAAGGCTAATTGTGGAGTTCCAGCTGATGGAGGGAAAGTGTTATTGCTCCATCTGCGGAGATGGACTAACGACATCAGCTGGTATGCGGGAGGTACATGTAATTGTATCGTTGGACTTTGAGACGTTCGTCCAGCAGTGGATAGATAATCGCTATGATGATCGTAATGAACTTTAAGGCTGATTGGTGGTAGTGGTGCCGTAATTGGTACCCAGCATCGTGAGATTGCGTCCCAGGCACTTCGGACATCAGTGGCTGCCTGATTCACCGATCCACACTGAACTGTCAAGTAAGGTCAAAGAACCCCCATGACTGACGCAGCATGGTGGGGTCATTAATCTGGTAGTGGACAGTAAGCCGCGAGCGCCACCAAGTGGTCCGTAGGGACAATACCCATGTGGACCAAGTGGACCTTGAGGTGCAGACGTTTGAGAACGCCTGTATTATATCGTACACGCTGCGCAAATGTAAACAAATGTGATTCTACGTGGAAACCTGCGGCCGTATTCTTTACAGGAATAATAGGGCAGGAACATATTAAAACCACGTTAGGGGAGAAAGGCCCCTTCACTTTGCGTTCTAAATACGTAAAATGTCAACTGCACGTCGCATTGCTCGATGCCAGGGGAGGCCCAGCCGGGGGCAGGCGCGGGAGAGACTCGCGTCTCGAACGCCCGGCTATCGTACGTCCGTCTCGTCTCGGCCTCGGAGTGAAAGGTGCGACGGAGCAACGCGCGCGGCTTCACTCCCCGCGGACTCCCGCAATGTCACCGGCGCTAACATGCCACATCCATCAGCCTCCCTGTGGGCAGCGGGTGGCGAGGAGCTAGAGACCAGATCAAAGTGCCTTAATAAAACAGCTCTATTTTGTTGTAAAAGATTAACTGGAAACTCCTGGTTTTTAGAAAAATACAGCTGCGAATGTTCAACCTGGTCGATTTTTTGAAAGTGACATGTTTGCTTAGACGACATCAAAAAGCAAAAAAATATATATTTTACACTACAGTGAGGAAAATACAGCCTTGAATTAGAACCAGACTTTGAATTGTTGTCAGATTCTTATATGTACATTATTATAAGTCTCTGAAGAGACTCGCTTTGCGGAGGTCACGTGTGTCACGTGAATGCGTAGTGTGACCAAACCGACAGTGTTACACCTTCATTGGTAGATGCAAAGAAATTACCGTACATCCGAAGAATAGTTTCTAATGCTTCAGCTGTAAATTGTGCAAATATTTAACGTGTTTTTACGTGCCCTTGATGATTAAGGTTTTAATGTTATGTCCTTAAGAAATGCTGCTGGAAGAGTATTTGTGTAGGACGAAAAAATTACTCCGAAAAAAACGTTGTTGATGATTTGCCGTACTTATCTCGTTGTTGATGATGAGCCGATCTCTCCGCAGCTCTGTGCAGCGCTTTGTGACCACTGGGTGATGGGCGCTCGAGATATGCAATTATTATTATTATACGATAAATGTTACATTAAACCATTTCCCAATATATGTATTACAAACTCTTGATAATTTTTAATTTAAAAATTATAGTTGAAAGTTTTACCATATTTTACATGTTGTTTTGCAAAGATGTGTTATATAAACAAAACAACACACTGAAATTGTTATTGTTGCTGATTTTCCCTTCTAATGCCGTTGTTGTTCTCTCCTTAGCTCTGTGCAGCGCTTTGTGACCCTCGGGTGAAAAGCGCTCTATAAATGCAATTATTATTATTTGTATTTATGTTGACGGGTTAAAGTTCTTCTTATGTAGGTGTTGACCCATGTAAGAGAATATTACATATTGTTTATAAATGTCTTAGTAAATTACACACTTTAGCTTGGAATAAATGAGACAAAACACAAAGTACAAATTTTAAAGCCCTCATAGACAAATCTTTTCTGGGATTCATAACTTGAATTTACACGTGAATAATTGCATGCCTACTAAATGTTTTCATTTGCAGAGGGATACAATTTGATTATGAAGCATTTCCATTGAATGCATAACTAAAATTGCATCATTAATTTATTACAAATTATAGTTGGCGATCATCATTTAAATTGTTTTAAAAGGTTGCGTGGACAAGCTCTTTGTTTGACCATGGTAAAGTAAGCTATTTCACATATTCTTCCCCAAACATTATGAATCTTTATACCATTATTCTCCCACTTGCTATTGTTTAACATGTATCTAAAAAAACGCACTCAGAACTTAGTGCGTTTTCTTCAGTAGCTTCTAAGGGACCCCGAGGAGTGTTTGCTAAGCAGTGCGGATGTGCCTTTAGTGTTATTTTATTTACGGAGCACATTGCTCATTGCGGACAGCTGAAGGGTAATTAGGCACAGCAAACCTCCCCGCTGCTCGTGTGGAAATGCACGGCGGGATCTGGCCAGAATCCAGCGAGGCCAGCGGTGAGCACACGCACACACATCTGGATTCCTTGCCATGCCGTGAATTGGAACACCTTGACTTCCCCTGCCGAGTTATGAACGCGGCCTTTCTACTGGGAGCAGAATGTTGGCTCCAGCGTTTAAAACTGCGGCGTGGACGGAATCGAGGGTTTATTTCGCAAAACGCGGGTCTCGTGACTCGCCGCGACATGCGTGCCTCTCCCGTGTTTTCCAACATTCTGAATCAAAATCCAGATTAATTCGCTAACCGCTGCACCTGCCTGATAGCGAAATCAGGTGTGCAAGGGTATGGAGAGTGCGCGATCGAACTAAACACAACTGTCACAAACACGTATGCGGAGGGTCCAACGTCGGCGAATTTGAGGTGAAGGGGATTTCTTGCCGTTCGTTTTCCGGTGAAACCGATTCGCTTTGAATCGCCGCTCCACACATCGCGCGAGACGCACGTAGTTACCATTACATTACCCGTTCGTCCACTGCGTTTTGTTCTTTGGCCACATTACCACTCAATTAGTGAATGTGAGGCAGCGTTGCCTAAATGCTTCCGAAGCTGCCAAGTTTAAATGGGTTCCCTCTGCAGCGAGTGCCATGTATCGTCTGAGTTGGCACGCTCTTTGGCTTTTGCGCCTCGTCGCAGTTTAAACAGCTGTTGGCTCGCGTGGTCCGCAGCGGTGCGCAGTGCCGAAGAGTTGTTCCAAAGCAGATGAGAGCGAGCATTTGTCTCGTCAGGCAGGTCGAACGTTGTTGCCACGACTTGGTCAACAGGCAGAGCTATATACGACAATTTAAGTTGAATTTTGTTTTTAAACATTACGTATTCTTTTTACAAACCGTGATAGATTTTCTAACCGACAAAGATGAGAACTTCCCCGCTCATTTTACTTTATAGTCTTGCGTTGCTAGCGCGTGTATCTTTCACGTTGTTTTTGACCTCGTGCAATCGCTGCGGTTGCAGGTTTTATTCCCGCGTGAGCAGAGACAGGAGAAGTCCTTTACCGTACTTGTTTCGTGTGTCACGAGTGCACCTTCCAACACTCCCACGTGGGTTTTTACCCATCGGCTTGCACGCAGGTCTCACTCGGCCAGGCTCTATGGTGATTGAATCGAGCGAATCATGGGAGAATGGCTCGAACCATCAAAAATTTATTGAACGGAAGAAGTCTTCCCGGCATTTTTTTTTATATTCGGCTGGTGGGGTTGGGGAAGGGCAGGGGGGACCCTACCATAGCATCTCGGCCACTACAAACAGACTCCATAACAATCCATTTTGTCAGGCCAAGTGAAGTACAAGAGAGAGAGGTAACCTAACCAAATCCATCTGCGCCCGTCAAGTGCGGCACGCATAGCGTTTCATCCCGCCGAGACAGCCCGCGTAATCCGGGGAGGCGCTAGCGCGCGGCACCCGCGCGTGCCGACGTACTTGC
>JAZEWT010000016.1:19822032-19836483 GCA_036362905.1 Mordacia mordax | reverse complement strand
TTCCAGGATGAAATTAGCCTAGCCGTGCATGCATTGACAGAAAATAGTTGGTATCTTGTATGTGATTCGCAATGAAGTTAGAGCACAAATTGCATAGTTTGTTGTTTGGCAAAGTTTTTATTTTAAGTCATGATTTTTATTATTACAGACCAAGCGGTAAGATTGTTCTTCCATTTCAGTCTTGGGCTGCTTTTATATGGATTTCAGTGCGTAGCTGCCTGACCAATGCACATCATTAGCGATGGAGTATGAGACTACGGGATCAGCTTTCAACGGTTCCAGTTGTAAAAAAGCACTGATTTCCCCCCCCTCCCCCCATAATAAATCAAGGACGGCAAGGCACGGTGCATATCTGTCGCATGACCTCTAGGGTCACGGTGAAAAGCCCTTGTCACGTTAGCCACATTCGACCTCGGTAAGAACGCTCAAGGCTAATAGTTACAAAAACATGTTCAAATTTAATTTAAGGTGTACGGTAGCAGGCATATTCCCGGTGTAAATGAATAGCCCATTTTTTTTTGCTTGCAGGTTCCTGGGCCAAATTAGATGTGGCGGCGATTGGGTATACAGAACAGGGTTCAGTGGAAAGGTTTCCTGGCTGGCTTGTTGACCACTCCCCAACCCAAAGAGAGAGAACGAAACAACCGACACACGTAACCCAAATGCAGAGCGCGAGGAAGGTGAACTGATGTGGGAATTTAAAAAGTGTTGGAACTGGGGGCTCTAATAAAAGGTAAATAGTGCCAATCGCCGGCCTCGTTATCGCGGCTGGCTAGTGACGAAAGCCTAAATGCGGGCAGTGTGCGGGCTGCGCAACTATTATTAATTTAGCTTAACTGTTGCAGGAATCCTTAATGTGCGGCGTACGGTCCATGTGTGGGAGGGCTGTTGTAAGATAAAAACAAAACCACCCCAATTGTGACCGCATATTAATTTACCTCCAGAATTATAAAAATTGACGACTGCCCGAGCCTAATTGAAATTGTTCTTTTTTGCACCGATAAAAGCAAAAGCTAATAAGTCGATTATTGTTATCACATTTCTGCGCACGTGAACGAGTTTGCGATGGCATGACCCAGGGTGGCAAAAAAATGTGGCAGAGGGCTTAACTTTGCAACAACAAAAAAATGAATGGAAACCTGCCGTTGCCAAGTGTGTCTGGTTACGCAGAAAAGTGGTAATGGCTCTGTGGCGTTAGAAGAAAAATGAAAAGTTTCCACCAACGTCCCAAGCGTTTGGCATCGGGGAGGGCCAAGTGTTTTCCTTGGCTCTCTGAGGCATTCATTTCTGCTGTGTGGCCTAGGTGGTATTTAACATTTTTTCCTACAATTAAATAACTTTTAAAGCAGACATCTGATATAAACAAACCTTCGTAGCCATATTTCTTAAAAAAACGAAATGAGCCTGGAACAATGTGAAAAACCCTCCTGTGTCACCTAATCCTCCTTCTTCATTACCTTCAAGTTCATTGTATCCTCAACCTCCGTGTATATGTGGCGCTGCCAAACATTGTAACCCCACACTAGTCACATGAGGAAATAGCACATTTGTGTTGTACGTAGAATCTCTAAGGTAACGCTGTTGGCCATCATCTTGAGATATGTGTATAATAACCAACATTATTTGTGGATTCGTAACAAAGAAGCCTGCGCTTCCTTGGGCACAGTTGGGGGCGGAGAATTTTACAAGACGTTGCTTATACGGTATGACCTCAGTTGTGGGTCAGCTTGTGCAACCTTCACTTCCAGTTGATGCTAAAATTTAAAACGATGCTGAGAATGAAATATGCAATACTGTTTGCTTTCTTTTTTACCATCCGGCTTGCCAGTATGTATAGTGATTTGTCGGTTGAAAAATTGTCTCCTGTTTTGTTATAGATATTTACCAATGTAATTTAACATCTTGCTGGATATACTCCAAGTCTTGTTTAATTCACAGTAGCAGCTGGAAGGAGTGGTTGCTTGAGAACAGGTGGTTCTGGTTTTATCTCAGTCCATTGTGTGGTGGCGGTTCATGGACTTCTTTCTTTGTTTAGAATGTCCTGTTCCAATAGGAAGGGTCACAATTTAAACCTCGTGTTTTGTCTACGCGGTGAAGCGTAACGGTTGGAATCCATTGAGCCCAGAACCTGACTCGTAATAACAATTCCAAGCCATAATTGCACCGTTTGCGTTACACGCAAATACAGTGTAGCCTAAAAAATATGATATCGTTGACTCGTGAAAATCACTGTCGTGACGACATAAACTTGAGGGATGTTGTGTGCGGCAAATCATGGAATGTCAATGGCATGTGCGAAGTCACGCATTAAAATAGATACCATGGGTAAAGCATGTCGCCACAATGAATGCCGTTGATATTATCATCCTTGAGAAGTAAATACCAACCAATACACGTCTCCAATATCCCCTTTGTAGCGTTAATCTACTACGCTTGATGACACAAATAATTATTTAAATTCTATTTCTGTAAATGTATTTCATTATTTTTTTACTCGGTTATTGATGTCATGTGATGACAGTCCCCCTTCGCAGTCTCCCGCAGAGCAAACCTTCAAGTTTGAGATTGCCCCCCTGAAGTGGATGTCAGAGAACTATCTTCGAAATCCTTTCAAGTAGAAGAAAGCATTTTCTCACACTCATACTCTACGGAGTGATGATCAAGACATGACAGTTAAAGCAATATATATTTTAGTCTCCTTTATTAATCTAGTCAATAAGTGCTGAACCATGTGCAATGTGGTTTTTTTTTTGTGCAGTCCTTGCTGTCCAGGCCAATACCATTAATCTATTATACTTCAGAACCTCTAGTGGCTGCCTGGATTCGAACCCATGTTGTGAGTTGTCGCAACGCTCAGCACTCCGTACCTCTGGATACCTCCCGGCAATTTATACGAGCAGTTACTAATGTGTAAAACTTGCGTTTATGTGAAAATGCAACTTGTTTTCATACGTATAAAACAATTGCATAATGCTGACAGTGTGTTTATTACACTATAAACATTTGTGCTACTAGGACAATTACAATAACAGTTCCCACAGCATAAACCTTGGCAGTCACATTGTTATAAATATACACAAGATTATTTAGCTAAACCAATTTTTTGAGTGTAGTGGCTTGGTATGTTCTCATATTTCTAAATGCACTGGCAAACATACTCTGTCATATACATCAGTCACAAGAGGGACCTTATTGCTTGTTATTTAGTACATGCGATTCCACTACGGTCTCAAGTATTAATCTATTAAACAAGACGGAAGGCTTAATAGGTTTAGATGGAGCATGCAATGTGACAGTAGATCATCTAAAATTAGCAGAACAATAATTTCCTAACCGTTTTTACAGCTGTGCTGCAATCATGACAAGTTTGTTGACCGTAAAAATATTGTTTTTTAAATGCCCAGGGAAAATGATGCCATGTGCTTCGCGTGTGGGGGAGAGGTTGAGGATTTCACGAGGCTCAATTGGCTCCTGGTAATTTTGGCATTCGAAGCATTCATGCGTGCTCAAGGAGTGTGGACGTGCCTGTCATTGCGACTGTGCCGCCGCCTCACCGTGACATCGCAGTGAGCTAATGGCGGGCCGCCACCTCATTACCGTGACATCACCGTGACGTCACGGTGAGGTCGCGGTGAGCCGCCACCTCATCACTGTGACGTCACGGTCAGGTAGCGATGAGCCGCCACCGCTACCTCACCGTGACATCACCGAGGCCACAGTGCGCAGAGATACAAGCGTGGCTTTGATTAAAAGGGGGACACGGGTGACATGGCTACTAAACTGGAGGAAGCTGGAGGGGGGAAAAGATCAACATTTTTGCAGCTGCTCACTTAATAAACAAATGTCTCACAGTTACAAGAAGTGGTAATGGAGGATGGCGTGCTTGCTCTGTCTAGGTAATATTTAGCTTTCTTATACTTGAGCCAGTGCAGTTTATTTACTTAGTTCAGACATAGCAGGACTGATGTAATTCATGCGTTATTAAATCTAGTTGGGAAATGTTTCATTTTCTATCTCGCGCTCTTGCACTGGGTGGCACGTTCACCAAAAAAAACCCCAGATATTAAACAGATATGGAATACAATTAGTCTGCACAAACAGCAATTATCTGGGATTTCTGCCGAAAAAAAAGTGTTCTTTTATTTTATCATGTGACCATTATCTCGTATCCCTTTTTTTCCCTTCGTATTATCCGATTGTTTCGCGAGAAGGCTCACGTTCAGTCGAGCAAGGCTTGAACGGACATACCGTATACCTTCAGTAGCTCTGCTTAAAGTGGGATTATTGTTTTCCTGTGGTCGTGGGGCACGGGTGAAGGAGGGAGCGTAATATTCATATCACTTAATGTCAACGGCATGGGCCTTGCAGACACAAAGGCGGCAAAGTCCGCCGCTTAAAGAGGTCATTGCTCAACAGATGGCACCGGGTCAATACCCCTAACCACACAGCGCAACCCCCCCACCACCACCACCCGCTCCCAAGGAATCTACCCCCCTCTCTCCTGCCAAATATTTTAAGGGGGGAACACTCTTACCTTTCTCAAGCAGTCCTGTGGACAGAGGTAGGCAGGGCCAGGCCTAATTAAGCGGAGCCCACTAATTTGCAGCGCTGATGAGAAACACATGGCCGCTGGACTTTTCAAGGAAAATTTTTTTTTGTACCTTCATCAAATTGGCTCTGGACCGCGCGTAATTGCTTTCATGCTGCAACGGGAGTGCCGAGGCAGAACTGGGGGTACCGGAGGCACCTTCTCGCCCACCCCCCCCCGAGTAACGATGAATGTCACATACCTTCAATGCTCCGCCCCGAGATTTACCTTTAAGGATGTCTTAATAGGAGAGTATAACCTGGCCCAGGTGCAATTAAACTGCCCTAAGGGCCCTGCAGTGTCCAGTCTCCGTGAGAAGTTATTCATGCGGAGAGAATTTACGCAAGCGGGCGGCACGGTGGCGCAGTGGGTAGCGCTGTTGCCTCAAAGCAAGAAGGACCTGGGTTCGATTCCCGGCTCTGCTGCCTTTCTGTGCGGAGTTTGCGCATTCTCTCCTAACCGAAGTGGCTTTTTGCCAGGTACTTCGGTTTCTTCCCGCCGTCCAAGGACACGCTGCTGTCTAGGTTAATTGGCCTGCTCAGTAAATTGCCCCTAAAAGTGTGCCCTGCGATGTGCTAGCGTCACATCCTGGGTATTCCCCCGCCTCGCGCCTTCTGTCGGCCGGGATAGACTCCGCCCCCATCCCTATAGGATTAAGCAGGTAATGATGATTGTGCCTCACACGTTAGAGGATGCCTCTAACGTGTGAGGTGAGACGTCGCGAGGTCGAGAGAGGAAGCGATTGACGCGGGGCTGACCCGAGAGAGCAGCTTTTCGAAGCAATCCTCATGCATCGAGCCGTGAAAACCTACATCATTACATAAGCAGGTAATGATAATGAATGAATTAATATATGCAAGCTGCGGGCATACCACGTGTAGAGCGCGAGATGCCTTCCGAGTAAATGGAGCTCCTGACAAATGGAGCTCTGTAGGAAAGCGTGCTATAGTAGGACATTTTAACATGGTTCTATAAGAGAATCACTCATGCTATGAACGAATATGTGGGAAATGAAAATCATAGTTGAGATAAACCCGCACCCTGAGTGTTTTATTTTCTCGCGTAGAAATATTCCTCCAGGATGAAGACCGTTCTGTCAAAACAGCGTTACAAGAGGCGGCACTATCGGGACGTATGCCCGTAATTTAAAATTCGCTTAGAAAGGAAACCACAACTCGGCGAACATTCCCCCGCGCTGGCAACACGGAGCCGGCCATGTGCCGTTTGTTACGTTGCTCGTTTAGCATTTATTTGTTATGTCTCACATCTGGGATGTGTGCTCTCTATTAAATCCGCAGAGACGTGTGCGCAACCCAATGCTGTTGCTCAGACCATACTGGCAGAATGCATGTTAAATAAATAGATAAGGGTCTTGGCTTCAACTACTGGTACAATATGAGCGATCACACACGGAGCCTTTGTAGCAGCTCTATCCACAGTGTCTGGCCTTGGTCACTCATGCATCTCACTTAATACTGCAGTGCTTTACGTGTCCCTTTGCTTATTGTCGTGCATCGACATGTCACCACACGGCTGTGTGTTTTTACACCGTTTCTGGCAGCGTCTGCTTGGCTGCACCAGTGCTCTAACGTCCCTTGCGACATTCTTTGATGACAGTTTTCGTTTTCTGCAGTGCGCGCTCACGCGTCACCCCGTTGTTTTAAGCGGTGCCGTGCATTTTCGAGCGAATAATCGTTTTCGTAGTTGCGTACGTTTGTTGCTGTTTAAGTTCCTGAGTTATAATTGACTATTGGCCCGAAGATGCAGAGCTGAGCTACGTCACGCTCATATGTGCCCTTGATCTTAGAGGAGTTGTAATGGCATTTGGCTGAAACAGACTAAAAATATGAGAGTTTGTTTTAATAGGACAAGTATTGGAAGGTTGATTGGGATAAATATGACAAAGTGCTGAACAAGAACAGGATAAAGTTCTGTTGGGAAACTGAATTTGGTAATGAAAAACGGCGTAGCTGAGTGTTCCGAGAAGTGCATATTGCTGCTTGTGACAAATCAAAACCATGGACAGTGATTCATAAAATAAACACTATAAAGGTAATAACGGAAACATACACGCTCGCAATGTCCCTGGAACAGAAAAATGCACAGACAACAAATAATGTATGTTAATAGGAAATATAATAGACTTAAAGGTGGGTTTGGCAAAAACACATGACTACAAGCCAGCCGACTGGATTCACGAGGGTGTAGAGGTTATAGCAGAGCAGACCGAGTTGCCGCGTTAAGAGACACTCAGCAGAGGGCGATGGAATCGGTTAATGTGCAGGATTGGTTAATCATTTTTCACATCGCATGACCATGATGGGTGATGGCAACGATGTGGGGAGGCAGTCATTCAGCAGTGGATCGACAATGCCCTATTATGATGATAACGATCACAGTATAATATAGATGACAGCGTGCGACAATCGGATCATAATGTCCTCTCTTTGAGACATCTACTTAATCCGTCATGAATCTCTCTTCTCATCTGTGCCAGCAGCAATGTCCGAGCCGGCATTCGCCTAACTTGAGTGGGATGTTTCCGATGCATAGTAATTCCTCCAGGACACCCGGAGGCATGCCTCGTTTACTTAAGGGTCTGTCTTCAAAATGACCTCCTCCTCCTCCTCCTTCTCTTCTTCTTCTTCACAGCAGTCTATGCTAATTTATTTTTCTTCCTGCTTGAGCGAGGTGGCCGTGTGGCCTGGAGGTCAGCATGTTTAGCCCCCATCGCTCAGCGCCCGGGTTTGAATCCGGGCATCTGCCTGCATTTAAACGAGGATTTTAAGTGTAGTGAATTGATTGCCTCCGTTTAGTGACCAATGATGTTTGAAAATAGAAAGACTTGACTTTGAATTTAGTTTTGGACTTCATTGGGCTAAAGACCACCTCTGAAAATTAACAAATAGCAATTTAACAATCATGCAAAAAAAAATTGCTCCTGCATAATGCATGGGACTGGCCCATACTTTGCTAAGGATACAAAAAGACCACTTGAAGCATTTTTCAGAACTCCTGCGAAATATCTCTAGCATTAATCATTCTCTAACACATGGAGTTTGCTGCTATGTGAGATTTCTTCGTGGCTTCGGCATCTCTTTATATGAAACCAATAGGACAATGAAAAAAACACATCATCAACCATGATCAGCTCTTTGCGTGTTGAAGGTCTCCTTCGCTATAATCACGTTTCATGAACCTGAAATAACTCAATCCACCTGGAATCTGCACATGGATTGGATGAAAACAAATAAAAAATAAAGACAATAAAGGTATGGCTTGCTCGCTATTTAATATAACCTTACATATTAAGTCTGTGGGTGCCTTTTTGCACGTGAGAAGATGTAACGAAGAGAAGATGTTTGACATTTTCTGGCAATACTAGTGTGAACATGTCAGTACACCGAATAAGATACCTTTCACAAAGTGTCGAGTTTGCAAAAAACTCAACACGTAATCTTGGCGAAATCCGCAAACAACATGCATTGAGTAATATAGTCATTGTCCTTGAAGCTGATTGACCCACACCAGAAGTAGCTTTCTTTGGAATCGAGTTCTTAATGTTCGCGCATCATTTCGTTTGCTTGTTTTGCTACAAGTGTGTTTTTTTGCAAACTTGACACTTTGTGAAAGATGTCTGTTTGGTTCTCTCAAATCTGAACACTTGTATAATTGCCAGACTTGGTCAAACCTCTTCTCTCTTTTACACCTTACGTATTAGTCACCCTGCCTCTAAACAAACCTAATCTTACGTGTTGAAACACAAAGTCCTACCCTGCTATTGCTAACATATCCTCGTTGTCTTTGTGCACATGCCATTGTTCTCTATTATTCCAAGAACAGAGTCATCCTGACATGGTGAAAGTAGGCATGGGCAGCTGAGTAAATGTGGCTTTTGTTATTTTTCTAAGTAGGTAAGCATTGTTCGACTCGCACAGCAAATCACCACACACCACATGACGTCTGAGTGTCTGAGTTTCTGGTACCGCGTGGAGCCCGTCTCCCGTTCAGAAATTTGTCCGAGTAACTGCTGCACTTCCAACCAGATGCAAGTAATGAACTAAACATCTGCTTAGTCCACACAATGTCCTCTCGGTCCTCGCGCCCATCATATTGCCTTCGCACGTGACAGACATGCTCGCGCAATTCCACGAGTGACAGGCGGTGTTTTTTCCTCTCTCTGACAGCGGCGGCGGTAAAAAGGGTTTGCGTGGAATGTCAGGCTTTTAAGCTTTACAGGTGAGCGCAGTGTGCTTCAGAGCAGTGAAACACTTTGTCAGCCCTGTTTTCATTGAGTGCTTCACTGAGCCGGCCCACATGGCCCCGTGTAAGCTGCTTTGATTGGCTACAAGATGTGAAGTTTTTTTTGTCGTAGCCTAGCGCAGCCTGTTTCCATCTCCTCCAGTGATTCCCTCGCACTCGGCATCCTTTATCTTAACGCTCGAACATGGCTGACTCTTAAGAGGGAAGCCTCTTTGTGCTTAAAGATGTGGGACATTCCAGGTCAGCGATACAATGAAGCGTTGCCGTGTGTTCTCTTCAGGTAATACTGGGCAAAGCTTTTTGTTGGACGTTTCAGTCGTTATGGCCCAGTGCCGTTAATGCTCCGACGCTTTGCCATGGTATCATGATCCTCGTCAAAATCGTCTATGATATATACTGGTCCCAACTGGTCGAATCATCAGCATCTAATTAGTTAATTTTATGAAAATTCATCTATTTGTCCAGTTTAAATCACACACGTGCAGATGTATAATACCATAACTTGAACACTAACCCAATTTCCCCTCATAAAATTGTACGTATGCATGCCATTCAAATTGCACTTTTTCATTGAATTTAATGAACAACGTATTTTATCCTAAATTATATAACTGCAGTGGGACCTATTTAGTGTGAATTTAAAAGTCAAATGGCCGGGCAATTTGCTGGGTCACAACGCTTTATTTATAGAAGGGTGTACTTAGGACATGCAAGCAGTGTGTTATCGAGCAATGAAAATGGAATGACTTGTATTTAGATAAATCACCTTGATGGATTGGTAATAATAAACACTGGTTGGAAACACGTCAGCGAAACCCCTTTTGAGTCTTGACGAAGAAATATGTAAGGGGGGGGGGTAAATAATTGTTAGAAATTTGAGTTGACATTAAAAAACAGAAGTTCTCAGTCCAAACGAGTTGCATGTTGCACATGCCAAAAAGTACAGCTGTGTAGATTCATGGAGGAGTTTTTTTTTTAATGCGTCTCAAACCCTATGCAGGTTCAGTTTTTGACCAAATTTTCCCTAAAGCCAAATCAGATATTGTTTGAAAAATACGAAGCCTATGCTTTAAGTTTCCTGTGAATGTGAATGTGTAATACTATCCAATGCCTTTTCTAAATAATTGTTGCCATGTGTCATATTAGGGTATTTCAGTTGTAACTTTTGAAAAATGTCAGATTTACTTAACCTTTATTCCAAGCAGTGCTTTGTTTAGAAAATCTATTAGTACCAGAGATATATTGGAAGCTCATGCTTGTATACATTCGACAGTAGAACGCGTTGCATTGTGTATTGTTCTCTTATTTCTTTTACAAAAATAAATGTGATCCAATAGGTTTATAAAATTGGAATCAATAACCCACTTTTCTTTTTAGATGCCTAATATTCAATGCGTTAAAAATATTGTTTCAGCAACAATGGTATAGGAACAAACGTACCTCGAATATAAACCACCGTGTGTGCTTTATTTTGACCATGCCTTTAACGTTAGGTCCTCTGTAGTACACTTAATACAAAGATTGATAACATCACAGTTGTAAATAAATAAGGGAATGAATAGATAAATAAATATGCACACCAAATTCCAAGCCAACTTTTTATTTATTTAAGAATAGTTACTTTTAAAGAAATAGCCCGAAGGTAAAGCGGTCATTTGGCTTTAAATTAGTCACGACCATTTAGCTAAATTATTTGCTGCATATAAGCCACGGAAGGCAGTCGTAAGAATAAAAGTGTCGTTGGTGTCACTACATGCTTCATCGTTCTCCGCATGCCAAAGCGATGTCTGTACGCTGGTCTTTCCCTTAAGCTTTTCAGGAAATAGCATGCCTTGGTTAACTACTGGTTAATTATTCTAGATAGCCTCGCTAATTGCTGTGCAAACATTGCATCTTGATTACTGTAAAAAATGCAGACTGACCTCAAATAATGGTGCTTCATTATCAGCGTCCTGTTAAGACAGAATTGTTGGGTAGCTGTGGTTAAAATTAAAATTTGCCAGACAACAAAAATGTGCCTGAATGTATCTGGCGCTCATTCAGTTTGAATCAACGTCTTGTTTGAGTCCGTTGTTAATCATCTCAACGTGGATAGGGGGGGTGCAGAGAACTCTAGTGTTCGTGTACGTATCTGTATCGCTGAGCGTCCACCTTTTTTCGAAGGCAGTCACAAGAAAGAAGTGTGCGTGAATGACTCGCCTATCACCGTGGGACACCTGCTCTCGTTCATTAAAATGTCAGCGTTATGGCTCCATCCGATGCAGCGTGGGAGTTCAGCTGAGATCGTAGTTATGCTAATAGAGCTGATAGAGCCCTCCTGTGTGCAGGCTGGCATACACGTGGAACCACGAGCCTTTGCTGCGCGACTCCGACTATGCGTCCGAATAATGGTTGTCCTTTTCGTGGACTTGTGTTGCAGGGCATAATCATTATCATTGTTATTGCATCCACTATAGAGTCTGAAGACTTTTCAGGAGGGATGTTTGTCCAATTACAGTAATGAGTTAGAGTATGACACATGAGTTGGAGGATGAAGGAGGTTCCTCATTGGTTGTACGTGATGGTCTTCATAATTTCTTTGTTCTATTCCACGAACGTCGATTAATGACGATTAAGTTTGCAATAATGCAACAAATCGCACGTTCAAGAACGAATATATATTTTGCGATTCATATAGCTTGGATTTTTTTTTTAGTTTGCAGCTCCACCGTGGCCATTCCAGGTGCTTGCATTCACCATCAGTGCGAGAAAATGTTGAATTGAATAACGACCATTGAATCGTGACGATTCAAGTCAAACCACTGGGGACAGGGCTAATGGTTGCAGCCTCACCTGCAGCGTTCGTGTGTCAGCACGCTGCCGTGCACAATACGAATATTGTGGCCCAACTGCTTTCCAGGAGAGGCAAATAAAGTTGCCACATATAACGCTCACTTCAACAATTATAACTACATAGTCACTGATGGGCCTCATTGCATGGCGTAGACCAGCCCATTAGCTTCTTTACTGGCCCAAAGCTAATAAGCACTCATTATTTAGCCAAGTAAATCCTATAATAGCTTAGTAAACACGAATGAAAACGGCAGCCTTTAAGAGTCGGAGTAAAAAAAACACAATTAGGACCCCCCATTGTCCCCCTCTGGTTTTTGATATCATCTCGCTTAATTTCAAATGTGTGTGGGGTTCATGGGCCGGTCACCTTGGGAGGATGGGGTTGATGAGGTTGGGCCCTCCCAGCCATGTTAATTGATAGCGATTCTGCTGATTCACGTCACTGCCATTATGCCGCGTCAGCATTCGTCACGAGTCAAATGGTGCAGAGCGTGTCACATGAAAGCACATTTTTTTTTAAATATGATTGGCTTCAGCCGTTAATGCAAAACCTTTTTTTCTCCTTTAAGGTTTTAAAATACACTCCGTTCGTGCTTTCTTAACATAATTTAAGTTAATGGTGTTGAACTGTGCATGGATTTTGTTTTTTCAAAGTGAATCGGGGAAAAATATTTTAGAAAAACAAATACATTTTAAAATCTCTGCAAGAAGCCTTGCTGTGGCGAGCTAGCCAATTTGAAATGCCACGTCCAAGCCATTTTGCCTATTGCATTTACTTCTTTGTCAATATTGCACGGTTTTTCTAAGTGACTTTGGTTATTTTCTATTAGATTAGGACTCCACTTGGCAGTTGTACATGTGTGCCAGCAGGAGATGAAATCACACTGATTTGTTGTTAGTACTATGTAGGAAAAACTTGAGCCCATTTTCCCCATTACGCTAATTTAAAACGCGATGCACGGCGCTTGCCAGTTCTTAGTCGGTCATAAATTACGTAACCACTTTGAAGGTTACCACAAAGACGGAGCGCCTCGGCCACATTTGGTCTCGGATGATCACTAGTGTTTACTCTGCTGGGCGACCCCTTAAGAAATGTATGACTTAGAAACGCGTATAAATGTAAGCACAAGCTGTTTGCTCGTTGTAATGCACAGCAAAATTAAATTTACACTCGTGCAATTACAAATTGGCCACAGCACAATTCCGACTAGGTTGTTTGCATGAAAAAAAAACTGTGATTTACAGTTTCGGCAAAGCCGTTTTTTCCTCCTCCATTCATATAGAACGATGGCGTGTATTTGCACCAACCGTAAGCATCAACTGCCACTGTTAGGGCCTCACAGTAACTGGGCCCTTCAACGACTGCCATTGCTCCTTGCAGAATCAGAGTGGGCTGGTTCTCTCGCCGAGCAGGGCAATTGGGACTTGTGGGCAGTGGGCGAGGGACGCATTAGCCAAACGGGCCTCGGCATGCGGTCTGCTGTGCGCGAGGCTGACCTTTACCTTTGTGAATATATTAAGCGCAAATAAATATATCCGCAAACAAACAAATATTGAATTGCACGGCCGAGACATTTTAATGGATTATGCTGCAACAGGGCGCATTAAACAGGCTTACTTAGCAGGCAATCTGAGCCGGACGTATCGAGAGAAATCTGTCTGCCAATCACAGCGGAGGTCCTTCTAACATTTACAATGACATAAAAAAGGCATTGGCCATTGGTTGCTCGGCAAAGCTTCATATTTTCACGGTTTGTCATGTCGCTGCATTGTGAAGCTCAAGTAACCCCTTAAAGCTTCTCTGCTTTTATTTATTTGTTCTTCTCCTTTGTGCGGTCCTTAAAACGAGTAAACAAATAAATAATTGACTCCGGTTGACTTTTTCTTTAGCCGGGCACTTAAAGAGTAGCCATCATCATACGCTGTCTTCACTGCAGGCCAAGCCTCATGACTCGGAGGATTAACACCTTGAAAGAGCCGTGATCTACACCACACGGGCCGGCCGTGAGCTCTTTCTCTTTTTGTGGTGGGGGTTATTTTTTTGTGCCACACGGTTTGAGGTTCCTCTTGCCTCCCTCACCCCCAACCGCACCCCCTAAGCCCTCACATAGGCCCTTGTAACTGGCTCAGCGGGAGCCCACCGTCGCGCTGTGTTAGGTGTATCTGTTTCATAGTTGTGGTCGACCCATTAAAGGTCCCACGCTGAGCTTTATCACTTAGCTAAACTCCTGATGTTACACACAGGCTCCTTCGGGCGTGCCCATCCCCAGTGAGTTACAACACAGACAGCTGCCTTGTCTTTACTAAAGCCTTTCAAGCTACGGCTAGAGCGCGGATGAATGCCCGTTTTTGTCGTGCGTGTACATATCTGACCCCGATTTGCCCCGAAAGGAAGCACGTTTATAAAAATCTTAATGCGGCCAGGTTTTGCCGTGCAGCACGGCTTCGTGAACTTTTGCGCGGTTCTGCGGTTGCAGGCTGGTTGTAACACCCGCGTGGTCATTACCGCCGTAAGTAAAGACATCCAATCCGTGTTTATGTGTCTTTTTCGATCCGGTGGGACACGCGTTTTGTAAAGCGACTTGTTAATAGCTGTCAGCGATCATGTCTCAAAGGTGTCGGCTCGTACTGCTGCAGAACCCAGTACCGCCACAGTTGTTTATGCCAGCTTTAAACATTGGTCAAGTCGTAGAGTCTTGCGCATTTTTTTTCCCCGATATTTAAATAACGGTTGACAAGTGGGGTATTTCAAGGCCACAAAACTTGAG
>JAZEWT010000016.1:19794985-19821542 GCA_036362905.1 Mordacia mordax | reverse complement strand
TAGGGAGAGAAAGGCGGCTGGGTGTAGTGCTGACCGCTGACCCCCTCGTGTGCCTGTGCTGACCTCCATAGGTGCTTGCCAAGAGCACTTGACCCTACTGTCTGTTCAGGTTATACGGGGGTCTTTGTCTTTGATCTGTGTGTGTGCGCGCGCGCGCATTGTTTTTTAGAGAGAATTTATTGAAAGCA
The DNA here is from genome assembly GCA_036362905.1 of Mordacia mordax. NCBI lineage: Eukaryota > Metazoa > Chordata > Hyperoartia > Petromyzontiformes > Petromyzontidae > Mordacia > Mordacia mordax. The sequence goes on along the minus strand of JAZEWT010000016.1, from coordinate 19,821,354 downwards.
TTTTGGCCCAGGTTGCCGGCATTTAAAAATAAACCCCTGGGCTCCCCCCGCTTGGTGAGCGAAACAGAGCTTCCAGATGTTTTTGGCAAACATTGCGAGCGAGCAAATGTTGTTCTCGATCCACCCATTAAAGTAAGCGTAATGAGCTGGAATTTCCTTCGCAATGAGAGCGTTTTAATTCAGCGCAAAACATGCGCAACATCTGCTCATTTTGGTTAACCTTTTTTTTAATGGATGTTGTTGAAAATGATTGGGGTCGGTCTCGTTTTGCTACTTTTTTTCGTGCTGATGCAAAGCTTTTTTATTGCTTTCTTTTTATTTCCCACCCCTCCCCACCCTCTCCTTTATGTCTTTCTGCTGTGATTCATGTTCGAGTGCACTTGTGTTGCCCGTATAAAACCAGGGCAAATGCACAATTTAGTACTTAGCATAGCCACATTTTTCCGTGCATTATGAGTAATTATTTTCACGTGTGCATCTCGCCGAGAAACTGCTGGAAAGCCACGCACGTCTGCTTACCTCGCCTGATTTCCCCAGACACTGAGCATTGCCATTCTTCAGCTTAAAACAAAAGAATACCACTCAAGGCTTGAGAGCATTCTTCAATTCAGAATGCTTCACGTAAACTGATGATGACCACTGCGCGAGCGAGCGCGCACAAACACACGCGTGCCCCTAGGTTCGTGACCGACTGCTCTGTGCGCACATCACTCTCAAACCTGCCCAGATGTGCCACGGTTTTAGAGGATACGGTCCCTTATGTGAGATTAGCGCGGAGGGATGGGCCTGTTAGATCTTTCATTCACTCTCCTGTTAAGGTTGGATTTGTTGCTAACTAGAAGCGTTTTATTGGAGCAGTGAAATCGGCTCGTGTGCAGGCACTTGATGGATTATTACATCGCCGGGATCGTGAGAGATGGCTGTGGTTTGGGGGAGGTTTTCATCCAGAACATGGATAAGGGCGATGAGGATTAAAACTACGATTATCATCGGCTAGCTTTACATGTTTTTATTTTCATATTTAAATGCTAATTCGTTTATAAAGGTAGACGGTGTCTGGAGCCACTTCATTAGAAAACCGTTTTCGTTATATGCACGCATTGTCAGGGCGTATCACAGCTTAATTTGTACATTTATTAGAAACAAAAATTGCGCGGGTTAGTGTACACCGCACCAGCTCATAAATAAGCAATTAGTTTGTCGACAATATTCTAAGATCTTATTTCAGCAAATTTAACCGAAAATAAATTGCATCAATTAAAGGCGTCATTACTCTGTACAAGGTACGCTCATGATCAACAGACATCTGTGAAGCCGATAATTTACTTTAACGCAATATCGCTCCCTTTTTTTGGAATAATTCCAGACATTAAACAACCGTGATTTGTAAATGTTTACCACGTTTAACGTCTCCTCTGAAGCCATTGCTACTGCGAACGTGGGAGTAACTCTTTGAAGCCCTGCAAGAGTTCCTGGATCGTTTGAAAGGTCTACGCTCTGCAGACACTTGCGCAGTTGTTTGTCGCACGGAAGTTTTGCCCGCAATTTTAGTTTTTAACGATGCCATACAATATCGTGTTTTACGACAGGACATCACGATATCAGTTTCACGTGACTTTGTAGCCGTGTTTTGTACTTTCATTTCATTGTTTACTTCGCCTTGCCGTACATCCAGTGTAAATAAAGTCGTCCTAGAAGTTCTTCAACTGTAGTTCACTCGACCAAGGTCTGCTCTAAATATTTCTGATCATCACAGTCTGCAGTGCTCACAATGCACATGCTGTCTGTTACACCAGTATAATTAAATAACAGATTGGTGACGTAGTCATCATCAAACTTGTGGCAGAAAACATTTATCAAAGCACCAATTTATGATTCTTTCAGGTTTTTCGTTATTAAAGTTACTTCATCATCGTTTTCTGAGGCAACACATTATTTAAGAAACAAATCACAATCGTGATGTGTCGCTTGGCGGACGAAACGAAGAGCGTGGAGACCGCGCGCCGTCCGATGTGTCGTCGTCGCCACGCCGCGCCACGCGGAGGAGCACGCATTGCCGTCGCCGTGCTCACGTTCCAGTCGGGGGTACCGGTGCCGCCGATTGCGTTGTCGGTTCTCGAGACGTTTCTCCCGCGGTAGTGCAGAGAGAAAGCGATGGCGCAACCTCCTCATGCAGTGGACGCCGTGATCGTGTTTTGTTTTTGACGCGCGCGCGCGCTTTGCGTTGCACGCTCGCGAGGTTTCGGCCTAGGCGGCTGCTCGCCAGGTTGGCCAGTTGCCACCTCAATGGTGGGAGTATCGGAGCAGAACTGCTCCGATGTTGCTGTTGACATGGCATTCTCTCCATAGCTCGGATTTGTGAAAAACACAAAAAAAACGTTTCTGTTGCTGGTTTTCCGTTCTCTGTCGCTGTTCTTGATGTGCCGTTCTCTCCGCAGCTTTGTGCAGCGCTTTGTGACCCTCGGGTGAAACACACTGTATAAATGCAATTATTATTATTATTATGCATGGTTGTCCGATCCAGCCAACGGACCGCTTACTGCAGCCAGCTCTCCACGTTTAGATGCCTCCAAGACGCCGATTTGACCGTCAGAACGAAGGTTTCCTTCCACAGCTGTTCTTTTTGGATGGCTGTGTCGGGCGCTGTTGCTCGCTTCTGCGCGACTGCTCGCCTCCCACCTTGGAGGACACCTGTCACCGAGGGAGCGCTCGACACGGCTGTCTCGAAAGAGCAACTTTGGAAAGCAGCTGTCATTCATCGAGCCAAGAAGATCAACGAAGCCAGCGGGCTGATATGTACATTACCTCCATTAATAGAGAATGAAAGACACAAGCAAGGGCGATTGTGGCTATGTAATCCAAACTATGCACCGTATCGTAAAGCCTCTGTAATGTGTACGCTGCTGTAACATAGATGATATTTAGGAATAGAAAAACTACACACTCTCTCCTGAAGTCACTTCGTAGTGCGCAGACCTCGACATTGGCTTAAAACTCCGAAACATATCGTCATATGCCAGAATGGAATAGCATTAGGTAACCGGTGTTAACATTTTGAGGGCATTTAATTTGCAATAGATTCAGTGCCTCTGTTATTTTCGGTGACTCTTGAATTGCTGTGCGCACATGTTTAAATTGATAAGTATGTATATGTGTGTACAATCACTTATCAGATAGTATCCCTGGAAAGGCTTCTGTTGTTTGCCCTGATTAGCAGCATTATCATTACCCTCATTGTCCCAGTAACAATTACTCGAACTGCCAGCGATTCGAACAAACGCTGGGCAAATAATGGAGGAATGGAAATAGCACCGGGCGCCTGCATTGTGGCGATCGGATGTGCTGTCGTGCATTCTTGAGTAATAAAGGGCTTCGGGATACAGTGAACGCATTCAGAGGCCAGCGTTGGACCCGACGCGGATAGAGATAACGTGACAGCACTGGGATGAATCTCTATCCCTCCCCGTGTCTGCCTTCCAGAGTCCCCAGAGGACTTTCATTTCCCCAGAAGCTCAATACAGACAGAGGTGTACATAATAGACGCTTCAGACATTTGAAACAGGGCCTGTACATTAATAAACAAACAGCCGATGTATTTTATCTCATGAATTTATCTAAAATACTAATTTTGGGGTTTGGGGTGGGGTGGGCGGCACGGTGGCCCAGTGGGTAGCGCTGTCGCCTCACAGCAAGAAGGTCCCCGGGTTCGAATCTCGGCTCGGGTGCCTTTCTGTGTGGAGTTTGTATGTTCTCCCCGTGTCCACGTGGGTTTTCGCCGGGCACTCCGGTTTCGTCCCATAGTCCAAAAAACATGCTGCTGCATAGGTTAATTGGCTTGCAGACTAAATTTCCCTCAGTGCCCAGTGATGCACTGGCGTCCTATCGTCGGCATATCCCTGCCTTACGCCCTGTGTTTCCGGGATAGGCTCCGGCTCACCGTGACCCTATATAGGATTAAGCAGTTTCAGATAATGAGATGAGATGAGACAATGAGATGGGATGGGATTTGGGATGGGGTCCAGAGCATTGCCGCCATCATCCTGCATATTCCTCCACCCACAGCCCACTTGGTACGACACGGAATCCAGAGCACATTTCTGAGTGCAGTAGCCTGTGAACTGTTGCATATTAATAATTTTAAATCTCTTTTTCTTGGCAGTTGTTTCGTTTGTTTTGTGTGCACAATAGCGATATGGAATGCCGATTGTGATTTTAAGTTTTGTCTGAGGACGTTTAGAAAACGTTATTTTATTGTTAATAATAATTGCAATTCTAGAACGCTTTTCACCCGAGGGTCACAAAGCGCTTCACAGGGTTTCGGAGAGAACGGCACGTCAACAACAACGGTATCAAGTCGATTGCCTCGTTATTAAGTCGATCACTGAAAGTAATTTAATGTTTACGTGCTTGGTTTTCAGAGAATTCGTTTAAACGGAGGCCTCGTGTGAATGGCAGTCTTTATTTGTCACCATTACAGATGGAGGAGGGGGCCTTGCTGTTTGAATGTCTATTGGCAGATGCCATGTACCAGATGGTAAAAGGAAGACAAAATGAAGGATGAGGCCAACAATACAATTGCCAACAGCGAGTTGACAAAACCATTGTTTAATGTCAATTGTGCAAATTTTCTTTGGCAAAATAAATGATTCCAGGTTTTGTCGTCTCGTTGAAACGAGAGGCAGATGACGATGATTATGGAAGCGAGCAGTTTGATCTTTTGCTGATTGAATGATTTATCAAATATTGCTTCATTAAAGGCAAATAAATCTGTCACGCTTGATGGGCTGTTTCATGCAAAGACTCTGTGGAGTAATGTTTAAGTACCTGTGAGGGAATTTTGGAAAACAAGTGCGTAAAAAATGTCGAGAGTCTTTGCACGATAAGCCCTGCTATATACAATTTATATTGTTTGTTTTTAATTGATCCTAGGACGGAATCATTAAAGCCATTTAAATCTGTGCAATTTTTTAGTGTTAGTAATTGCAACTGTACAATCTGCTCTTGAAATTCTACACGAATTAAAAAAAAATCGAAGCTCTTTAAAAATAAGTAGCAAAAATCGGTCACATTGAAATTGTCTGTTGTAATATCTATAAATCTACTCTCAGCACTGCTAAACATGCTAGCCTTATTACATTTGTTTAAAACAGCATGTGCCCATAGCAATAATGACTCATAAAATACTAAGTATATGCATAATGTCATCTATATTATTTTCTAGCATTGTTGGAAATATTTAGAAAACAATATTGTAACAATTTTGATAATTGCTCACCTTAAACTTAATCAAGCGTTTTAGCTTACTGAAATGTTGCAAGATTGTGAAACCAAATCACACGGATAAGAAACTATAGTTTCACTTTCATTAGATTAAAAGGATTACAATTTATTATTTTAAAGAAGCCACGCATTCCAAATACTGATTATCTAGAAATATCCCGAGTATTTTATTTATTTAGCTTATCGTGGGTTGTAAGCGGAACTGATCTGTATGCAACACACGCGGTGTTTTGGCGTGTCTGAATTTAGACTCAGAACCGAATGAAGCTCATGGCAGATAATTATGAAGACGACCATCATCACCATCGGCACCACCACCCAGGAAAATCTCAAAGCACCAACCACAGGCCCTCCCCAGACCAGGTAAGCCACATTGCATTTTACACTGGGCCTCCCTGGCATGTGCTGCCTCCTGTCTTCTGCCATTCATTCTGTTACTTTATCTCACTCTTATTATAATGTTGGCTGTGGTGTCAATGTCACGAGCTGAAGAACTGTACGTTGTGATTTTCAGCAAGTAGAGCATTACCATGTGTCAGAGAATGACCTCGGAAGATGTCACAAGACTGCTTCATAAATAGACGTCTTTAAATGAATGCTAAAAACATTTTTTTTACACATTTACTTATATTGGCCCTCCAAAGAATGTTTTGCTTAACAATGCGTATTTTAAGTCATATGGCTGAAATAAGCAAACTTTAACGAATTTACTTTTTGTGCGCTGTCATTGGTGATGGGCTAATACGATTAACTTGTTAACACTTAAAGTTCCATGTTAATCATAGTTGGTTACCTGGCATGAACTCAGGATATCATCAGTGCCAGCTGTATGCGAACGCAAGAAAATAACATTCCTAAGAGATGAATAAGGGGTCAAATATGTGTTTGTTACGTACAGCACCTGGAAACGGATAGTACAAATAATATTGACTATAATCAAGATTGCATGAAATTAAAACCGTCATTGTTGCTGATTTAACATTCTTACGTCGTTGTTTATGCAGCTCTGTGCAGTGCTTTGTGACCCTCGAGTGAAAAGCACTCTAAATGCAATTATTGTTAACAATGGATACTTATGGGCTCTCCAGAACAACTCAATTATTTTTGAGGTTTTGCAATCGGCAAGAAATGAATCTTGTTAAGGAATGCGTGTTATGACATTATGCTGTTAGTGAATGCAATGTGCTTTGCGGTTAATTTCGTAATTGCCCCCTGTTCATTTGTAATGGATTTTATAGCGGTTGCACGAGAAGCACTCGGCATATGTGCGCGGCTGTTTTTGAATTCATACGGTGTGATGGATTTCAAATTGATGCGCTTACAAAGGCTCATTGAGTAGGTGCTTATACACTTGTTAACACCACCAAACTGTGTTGGGTTTAGGCTATAAAATCCTCCCATAAGACAAAGAGCGTTTCGTTTTTAACCGACACGGACGAGGTAAGTGTGAGCCCTTTGCCGTAGACTCATCGCCGGGGCCATCCATGCTGTAGCTCTGCCACACGCTGCGCCGCTGCTACTGCCTTCATGCCCCATTACACAGCGGTCATGGTAGGGCGCTAGGTATTTGTCGGACCCACGAATATGGATGCGAATTGCAGGATGCTTGCTGCGTACATTGGCACGCTGGCATATTTGCCTGTGGGGATGAGAACTCTCGACATTTTTGGCCCCGATGTGGGGTTCGCAATGGGTGACAACGATTGGCCGTAGAGAGTGAGATTCATTCCCGGGCTGGCGGAGATGAGGTTTAGCAGCGGCGGGTAACAGGGTAAAACAGGGAGACATCGTAGCCAGTGTCCCATTATGCCATGCCGCGGGTGTTTATCCACGTGGGTCTCTGTATCCGACTGCTCAAGCTATCACATTCCCTCTCCACATGACCATAATGGATATTTGTGACTAAATGGGAAATATTTGGAAATGCCAAAAAAAAAAAGAATTTTTCCTCCTCCCCCCCCCCTCCCGCCATTGTAAGAAATAAAATGCATTTGGTGACATGGGAACATGCTTTATAGTGGCGTAGCACGAGGGCGATGGTGTTTGATGCCATAATATGGAACTGTGTAAAAATGGGTCAATATATATGTTTTTTTGTAATTATATTTGATTTGTCTTTAAGACACTCTGTGGGTTTCTTGACAGTGGAGAAATCCTCATGATTTGGCCTGGCTGTACAGGATACTGATTTTGTCAATTCCACGGTGGTTTTTCATACCAGAATACTGTCTGGGAGCCATAATTTTCAGTATTATTAAACATTGCATTCATTGTTACACAGGTTTCCATAATTGCCGTCTTTTGTATATTTTGACTGAATCAGAAGAATTAGTATTGCACAATATATATAAAACAAATTGCACTCCCAAAAATTACTCCATAGCTGTCAAGAAATTTCACGTAACATTTCATGTTTTGAAGCCAACACAATTATTTGGCTTTTTTGATATGTGTTTCAGCATAATAAATGTAACACACTGAATCAACAATTAACTGCACGTTGTCAAATAACTGAGTGTCCCATGCAGTGTAAGGTCTGTTTCTGTGACATGAACATGCACTACTTGTAAGATCGGTGGGACTTTCAAAGGATGGCCTTTATTTGACATAACTTGTAACAGTGTCCAGTTGGATTAATATTGTTCCATCGTGATTTGTGTGACCTATATTACTTCTATGACAGAGCACTGAAAAGTGCCACTTTGCTAAGTTTGCATACATATGCCTCGCGACATATGTATTGGTCAGTAAAAAAAATATGCCCCAGTGGAAAGAAGTGATTGAATGTTTTACCAACGTGCATTCAATAGAATCACAAACATGTCTATCAGAATAGTATCCATTGTTAAATAATTATTAGACACAGTTTGCCCTTGGTCAATAAAATTATGCACATACACACAAACACTTGCTCGTATCACGATTGTATTTCCTGGCTTTCATCAATATCAACCTCCACAATTTTAAAGTGTTTTTTTTATTTAACCGGGTGAGAACTCAAGGCGAGGTTAGCTTCATTTCAAGCGCAAATCTGGAACATTTCGTCTGCCAGTAGGAGGCGTGTATAATCCCAAATGAGAAATTTGCAATTTGCCAACATTTCCATGACCGTTTAAACAACCATGCCAGTGTTTTTATTTAATCGTGGATGATGCCTTTCTTTAGGACACTGTGCTGTACACACACATTACCTTCGACTCTTATCCAAAGCATCCATCCCCTTCTTTCCACCAACAATGATTTTTTTTTCCCCTCGCAGTTGTAGACACGCGTGTGTAAATATCGTTTATTGACTGATGTCTGTGTCCTCTAACTCTCCGGTCTTGTCGTTTGTATTTCCATGCTGCTTTCTCGGACGCCTTTAGGATGACGAGGAGGGCATTTGGGCATAGCCGCTAACGCAAGGAGCCAAAGTGCCCATTTTTGTGTTCAGAGGGGTGAGATATTGGACTTTGGTGGTCATGTCCATGTCGTGTTGTGTCTCGTCCATTTCCCTTCTGGTGTTGGTGGCGGCGGTGGCGGTGGTAGTGATAGAACACCGTGTTTCCTGCAGTGAAGGGCTGCCAAATGGGGCGGAGGTGTGGTTATTCTCAAGCAGTTTGACGTGCACTGCACAAGGCAGCAGCGAGCGGTCGACTTAATGGTGCTGGGGGGGGGGGTAGATTCAGGCAACCGACTGCACACCGGGCCCCGGCTGTTCCTGCAGGAAACACTGATTGCTGCATGTCGGCGTGGGGTCCTGTTCTGTGTGTCACATCTCCTATTCTGCCTCTCCTTTTGGCCTAGCTGTTGTGACCGTGTTGCCCGTCACGCTTCTGTCACGTTGCTTGTGTACTTATTGCGACGTTCCCCCCCCGCTCCCGCTCCCGCTCTCCACTCTCCGCTTGCTCATGTTGCTCGGAGCAAAACGTCTCGCGTTCCCTTGCGTTACGGGGCATGTGGTGCGGGAAGTGTGGCCTTCCTTTGGAGAGCACACCAGCCATTGGTGTGTAGTCGTATTCCTACCATGTCCCATGCAAGTGAAAACCAATTTTGTGCTGTATGTATGGTCCCACAAACCCACCTACCCTGCATTTTGATGTTCTCCGCTACAAATCAAAAGCATTATTTCTTTAAACCATCCTGTATGCAGTCGTTCAGAGCTCTGCTATGTTGAGACATTTAAAAAAAAAAATAACAATAATTCAAAAATGTATGCTTTATATTTATGGTGTGTTGGGAGGATGGAACTTCATATTTTCTGAGTTTGCATTAGTCACTATCAATAACTGAATGGAATGTACAATAAATAAAGGAATGATAATAACACTATCGTGGGGGAGGAAAAAAACAGCAGAGAAAGCCCTCATCTTGTTGCAACTTATGAAAGAAAATGCCAAAGCTTTAAGCGATGTCCCGTGAAGTTTTAAGTCGGCCACAATTCCAGGAGGGGACGCGTGCATGGGCCCATAAACGGCACGACTTAAGAGATGATGGGCAGCCCACAAGTGCCGCTTACCTGCAAATGCAGAGTCCACCGTGGGACTTAAAGTTTTTAAAATAAACATTGACGTTGTAAAATGAAGCCATATGAAGGCCTGTTTCTTGTCAGCGTGCCTGACTGTGGGGGTAATGCCTTCACCTTGGGCTTGTCGCTCCGTCAGAGCTCGGGGTTACTTGTCTAGAAGAAAAAAAAGCTCGTCATTTTTACCGAGACACAACAAAGAGAGTGGTTGCGAGACGGGGGAAAAAAAACCATGCAAAATTTTTATTGCCCGTGTTTTGAAATAATTCATTTCCTGACTCACTTTTAATTACTGAAAAACATCGCTGATGTCAGCTACCATTTTTGAATAGGCACTTAATTGATGCTGTGCGCTTTCGACACAGAATGTTGGAAACGCCACAAAAATTAGGACGCTATGTGTTGGGTATAAGATGAGACTTCATCTACTCTGTTGGGCCAGTGTTATTCCTCTTTTTGCTTTCGTTCTTTGTTATAGGCAATCGTACATTTTGCCGATGCCTTGAAGGGCGTTTAGGAAACACACATGGGAATAAAAAAAACTAAAGCACCTCCCTCTGGGCTTGACGGCCTTTCTTATCTGATCACTGCTATTGTCGCTACATTACTGGCATCGGAATTCTGGTTAAGAGCGGTTTTTACCACTTTCATAAATTCTCATAATGGCTTTCGCACATTCCAGTTAAGAAATATATTGGCTGTGGGCCAGCTGCAGACTCAGATTTGTGATTCGCAGCTTTGGCCCCCAACCTCCTGTACCCTTTTGAAGCTTTGGGGCAGTGCCCAATCATTGCTAGGTTAATGAGTGTGGCACCTTTACAAAGGGGCGGTCATTCACTTGAGTAAAATAAAGTTATTTCCTCGTATTGTGCGACACAATGGAACTCTGTATTGGAGCAGGGGTCTCAATTGAAATCCACAACGATGGGGATTCAGTCATTGGGAAGGGATTTAAAAGCAAAGGTGTTGAATGAAACGCAGTCGCATTCACTGCGATTTCATCATCATTATCAATACCCGCTTAATCCTGTACAGGGTCACAAGGGGGCTAGAGCCTGTCCCGCCAGGCAGAGGGCTCAAGGTGGGGCTGTGCCCAAGATATAATGCCAGTACATCGCAAGGCACTGGGAACAATTTACTCAGCAGGCCAATTAACCGAGAGAGCAACGTGTCTTTGTACAGTGGGAAAAAAGCGAAGTACTTGGAGAAATCCCACGCGAACACGGGGAAAACACGCAAACTCCACACAAAGGCACCCGAGCAAGGATCCGAACCCGGGATCCTTGTTGCTGTGAGGCACCAGCGCTTCTCACTGCTCCACCGGGCCGCCCTCACTGTGATTTCTGGTCATGATAAATATCGTCAGAATGAGGCTCTTAGGATTTTTATTTTAGAAACACACCTTGAGCTACGTGATCAAGGCCCTAGTTTTAATTGCGACCGCATCTGTAATGTTTCGGAAAACGAGGAGAGTTGGTTGGACCAAGGCAATGAAAACAATAAATGCCACCAACTCGAAGCGAGCATTTCGTACTTGGCGATGCACTTCTACGAGTGGAATCTGTGTTATTTTAAAACGGCCCTCTGCCTCTTAAATGACCAGTATGTGCTGATTATGAGAATGGGTGTGTCGAGCCAGTCGACATGCTTGACCATTTCCTATGTGATGCCAGAAGGATTAGAGCGTTTTTCGCGGCGAGGATTAGGATTGAGTTCCCCCTGCTATTTTAGTGGCGCGGCGCTTGTTAAACCTCGGCAACTGAAAAGCGCCGAGGTCTTTTGGCACCGGGGAAGGTGGCTTCAAAGCAAGGGGGAGACCCGCATGTGCGGCCGACAACACGGTGCGCTAAAATTACGTCGCCCGTCTCGCGGGCCGCAGAAGTATCGGCGTCAAAGAGCGAAACCGCGCAGGGGAACGGTGCAGAAAGAACGTAATGAATTGTAACGCTCTTACGGCGGGCGCGATCTGCGCGCGCTGACGGACGGCCTGTGGAAGAGCCAGCGGTTGGCGTCAAAATGCACGCTGCTCATCATAGGCCAAGGAATGTATTGTCTGGACTGCCCCATAAGGTTTTTAAATCAGCGATTTAAGCGAACGGGGAGGTAGTATTTTTATGTATTTATTTTGGGAAAATGTCGCGCCGTAAAACAAAGAAGTGAATTCCCAGTACTTGGTGATGGAGACAAAAATTTCCAATAGCAGTATAAATTAAACTGCACCAACATGGGGAGTTTGTAAGCTTAACCGTTAAGTAGACGTTCACAGTTTTGTTGAGCGTATATTTGCCCACAGTTTCTCAAAAGTTCGAGTAATTGCTATGTTAATATTAAAATAGCTCCAATATCACGCATGTTGCTTGGGTTTACGATTTTACTGCAATACCGCTTGACCTCATTTGAAATAGGAATTTGACGAATAGTGAGTCCGTATTTGAACCATTACAGCAGCACCCGTGAGAGTCCTCGATTGCATGAAAGTGTTCACAATCAACTAGAGGGCTTTCTGTTTTCCATGGTGTCCACTTGTTCTATAAATATGCTCTGTACATCAGCACATGCAAAATCTGTAAAGAAAAAAAGCCTTGAGAATAATGTGCTAAAATAAAAAATCCATTCCGAGCTCCAGCCTTCTCTTTATGCACTAATGACGTCTGTAATGGAAGGGGATTGCACTGAATGTCGATTCGGTGCAAGTGAAAGGATTTAATCAAATACATACGATGTGGAGAGGTGGCGCGGTGGTTCGCGTATCTTGCCACGAACCCAGCCACCTGAGTTTGATTGGCGGCCGAGGCCAATAACACAGGCGGGTGGTCAATTTACAGAGTCTGCTTCCCAGTGCTTCACCAACATCAAACAACAAACCAGCGTGGTGAAGTATGGCTGTATCAACCCGCATTACTGTGACAGCATGGGAAGCGTTTTTCCACCAATGGCTTGTTAAAAGGCTGAAAAATATTATTCTTACTACTGTCATTTTTACCAAGCAATGCATCTTACTCCACACTTCAGATGTTTCATTCTTTAAACCTTTTTACTCCCAATATATGCTTGAAATATTGTGCGTATATGTATAAAAGTATATAGCTTTAAAGTGTCATGTTCTTGGTTTATATATATATATATATTTTAAAAACGATTACCGTTTCAGTTTCTCACGTGACATTTTAAAGTACCACACATTTCTTCATCCTGTTTCAAAGCTGGTTTGTGAAATGTTTTCATAGAAACGCTGTCTCTTCGCACTCGTGTTAAACGCATATGCGGGTTCTTTGTTACTCAATGTTTTGGTTCTCTCTTTAACGCTGGGAAAGAAATAAAGCAGATTATTCTGCGTTTAGTTATCATGAAAGTAGTGCAACCAACAAACAATTTTCCATATTTCGGCATAAAATCTAAAACATCTTTTGGCATCAAAATGTAAAACTGTGTCCAATTAAAACAAACATGTATTTCCTCTCATTTCTTTCACATCTTAAATAGACCTGCTAATTACTTTGTAAACCATAAAGCTTTAGGTTGCTTTGGGCAATAATTACACCGGCTTTTTTTCGTAGAGTAATTTTGCGACAATCCAAATCAAAATCGCTACATTTTCTGACAGTTATCTGCTTACTTGTATAAAATGTGGATTTTTTTCCATGATTCTTGAATGATTAACGCGAGTCTGAGCGCTAAATACCAAAAAACCCAATCTGTCTTTGTGCTCTATCTGCACAAAACACAGGAGTTGGGAAGCACAGCTCGTAACATATCTCACGAGCCATCTGCGCTGCCAAAGCTGCCCTTTAGGAATGTATGGGATTGAAATGTGGTCTTAAATTTCGTGTGTTTTTGACCAGTTGTCACAATATCGGTATTTGAATCGTGCCGTGTTTGCAAGACTGATCGCTTAAGAGCGCGCGGGTGTAAAAAGGTTTTTTCGACAAGTAACAGTGTTGCTTTTCACCGCGTTTGATTGATTGGTCGACTTGTTGTCCCAAGTTGTTATCATATAATACATATTCCTTTGAAGTTCCATTTTGGACGCCACGACGCCAACGTGCAGAATTGAGATATAGGCCTGCGTGCTTATTGAATCTGCTGTTTTCTAATCGTTGCGATCAACTTTGCGATGACTTTGTTTCTATGCAATATGTGAACTCTGGCTCCGCGTGTGACAGAGGAGAGCGAGACCATTTTAGGACCGAGGTTGCGGGTGGCTCTTGGCAAATCATTTCACATCAAAGCCCCCACTTGAAAGGTTATGGAAATGGCAGAGCCTCTGGGAGGTTATTAATTGAGAGAGAAGAAGATTGCCAAAGGCCATTCAAGGGGCTCTTGGCTCGAGAGAGGCTCAGCGCGACAATTGTGAGGTCACCCTACATTGGAGTAATTGAGACGGGAAAGCCTGCAGGGCCACACACGCCTGCTCTGCTCGCGAGGCCCCCAGTCCCATTTGTCGCCAGGAAAAGGCTGAAAAGGGCAGCGCGGAACGTTGCGCTTAACACGCGCCACGGGCCCGAGGAGGGGGGAGGATGGATGGGCAGATAGGAGGCACGTGAACGTAGAATCTCGCAGTGTTTAAAACAATGCGGATCAAGTCAACCTTCGGGGAAGGCCCTAAATATTTCACGCGTAGCATTTCCAAGCCGGGTGTATGTGTTGCATGTACCAGTTTACCCTCACCCCTCTCAAGTTCGTTATTCTTCCTTCTCGCGCCCCCCTCCCCACCCCCAGCACTGCCGCACCTTTTCCCTACCGCCATCACCAATGAGCCCCCTCCTACCCACGTCTGCTCAAATACGAGTCCCCATCAAAGCTACATAAGCCGTAGGCAGTGACCCATTGGTTGAGCAGCTCGGCCCAAAACTCAGGTTCTCATGTCGGAACATAATAGTTGAATATTACGAGCGACATGCTCTGGACTCAATTAACATCCTGCGGTCGTTACGCCAGTAAGAAAGTCCAATAAATAAATGGTGTGTGTACTTTTTTTTTAACTGCTTCGCAGACCAATGAAATTTTGCAATTGTAAAGCGTAGAGCTTATTTGAGCTTATACTAGAGAGCCCTTGTAGCGGGTAAAAAAAAAAAATTCCGTTTAACACAAAAAACGTCTACATATGTTCCCAGCTGCACTGCATTCCAGACATCGCAATTACATGTGAGGAGGACCTCCAGAAAACCAGTTGCACTCTAAGCTCGCAACAGCTTTTCCCCTCGCAGCATATCGAGCCTCGCGCAACGTTCATCATTTTTACCGTGTTATGTTGTAAGAATAAGAATGTTAACGAGTGTGTGGTGCTTTTGCCCATGTACTTGCGGATTACGTCTCCACGTGTCGGCGGTGGAGCTTATTCGGTTTGATCGCCCTCTACCACGTTGGTCACTTGTGGGATTAGTGAGGCAACAGCCCCCCAGGACCAGTTTCACATTTCACTTGCCATTGAGGGCGGCACGGTGGCCCAGTGGGTAGCGCTGTCGTCTCACAGCAAGAAGTTCCCGGGTTCAAATCTCGGCTCGGGTTCCTTGCTGTGTGGAGTTTGCATGTTCTCTCCCCGTGTCCGCGTGGGTTTTCGCCGGGCACTCCGAGTTCCTCCCACAGTCCAAAAACACGCTGCTGCATAGGTTAATAGGCTAGCAGATTAAATTGCCTTCAGTGCCCGGTGATGGAATGGCGTCCCATCGTGGGTGTGTCCCTGCCTTGCGCCCTGTGTCTGCCGGGATAGGCTCCGGTTCACTGTAACCCTGTACAGGACTAAGCGGTTTCTGACAATGAGAAGAGACTTGCCATTGATTGTTGGACGTGGCTGGGACTTAAACTCACGTTAGCGGGTTTGTATTGTGTTCTAACCACTGTGCCACCACTCCACACCTTTACTATATATGGATGCATTAACTACGTGTTATGTTGACGCTTCATTAGCATACACTTAACGGGTACACAAGTAATAACAGGGTATATGTTTAACACTTATGAGAGGAAAGAAAGATGATGACATTTTGGACGGCGGGCCTTCTCAATAAATGGTGGAATCTCGGTGAGTTTTTCACAAAACGGTAATAGAGCTTGCGCTGAAGTTCTGCCGCGATGTCAGCGGCAGCAACCAAACGTGCTTTTGTTGCATGCCACCGGCAGACTTTGGTGAGTCACGCCTTTCCATTGCACCGAGTTTGGCGTGATTTAGAAATCATAGCTCGCTTTTCTAATGCCAGTCCTCGATTGTTGCGATACGAGCTCGAAGGCTGATTTGTTTTGATCCAAACCGTATGCAAAACTCCGTTTCATAAATCACTTGCGTGGCTTATGGAGGAGGGGAGGGGGAGGTGGAACCGAGTGTGTTTGTTTTGGAGGCCTTTCCCATCCGAAAAGGGCCGTTCATTTGTTTCCATCGTGTTGCTCCTGCGTTGCCTCTCATTGTAAATTGTTGCCATACCCACACGGAAACCACTGGCACCGATGAACTTTGTTTATACGCTGTCGCGCTACCGTGGGGATCGGCCATCGGTGCCGCCGATTCGCAGGATTTTGCCACGATCTGGAAAAACGACGATGAATTGAACGGCCTTGAGGTCGCCGGTAATCGTACCGTTTCGTCTGCTTCGAAGTGTATCGTAATGATGTTGTTTCGTTATCTTATTTCCCCACGAACTGTGAGTAAAATAACGAACACGATAACTGAAATAGTGATGCTGTCCATTAAACACAAGTGGTTCAAGCTATATGAAATACTTAATGCCATATGATCTGTATTTGAAAAACGATAATAAAACATGTTTTATTGGCACTAGACATGTAGCATAGCAGAACAGCAATGCAGTAAAAATGACATACACTTACGAAATATTTGGAAATTGTTATGGGCACTATTTCTTACATTTTCGAAATATATCGCGCCATATATTTTCGTGAAAACATTATATGACTGTATTATCAAAAAGATTAACCGGCAAGGTCGGTCTGGTGAGAATTGTATTTCACCCCTGAACCCATAAGAGAATCCCTAAGCCAAACACCGGTGCTCTGTATAGAGATTCCTCGTAGACCAAGAGGCCCATTCTACACAAGTTATAAATTTGTTATCCAATGGCCCGAGGCACATGGCGGTGATTGGTATCGCTGCCGCGTGGTGTTATGTTTGTGAGATGTGGGAATCTGGATTTGGAACAGGGCTGATTATGGATGTGCCTGATAACTCTAAGCCTGAGGTCTCATTCCCTCACTGCATTTAAAAAATGTATTAATCCGTTAAATATTAGCATTGCAGTTGAGTTAATGGCGGTGGTCCTTTATTTATTTACTTACGTATATCTGCTTATTTATTTACGAGCCCAATCCTTCAACTTAAACATTTCACCAGAGCTAGCTTGCCGAGTGTTAGATCTTGTTTACTGCCAAAAAAAAGGGGGGGTTGTGGTGGGATAGCATTGTACGCTCAGCAGGAGATGGCACCCTGTCTCTCATTGCCACGGTAATGGCACAACCCTGGGAGACAAGCAGTCATTTGGAAAAGGGACTTTCATAGCACAGACTCCAATTAATATAGTTGCACGTGAGGGATGGGATGATAATTGCATATTTTTAAGAAGGCAAAGTTGAGGTTTAACGTGCAGCTAAAATACATGCGTTAGGTGGCTTCACAGTTGCTTTACTTGTGATACGGCGATGCACGTGTGATTTAAAGTGCCTCACTGTATTGTTCAACGCAGAATGTGCTCGGACAGATATATTTGACGGGTAAAAGAGGCCGGGGACTCTAAGATGTCTGGGATGAGACCTGAAAAGAAACCAAAGCAGAGATGTGTGTGGCGTGCGTGCGAGCAACAAAATTAAAAACAGGAGGCTTCGTATGAGACACTCTTGTCTGATAACTCAACACAGACAGGCTGGAAGGAAATTAATTCACTTGAACAAACAATAGCTTCAGATAAAACCCGCATCTGTTATTCCCTCTACGCTGCCACGCGCCGAGACAGGTCTATAGTGCCTCTCGTGCTGTTCGCTACCTCGCGTGTAAATACATGTGTTTGCTGTTAGGTTGTGGAGTGAAAAATGGCAAAAAGAAAAGATAAAGGTTCATGCAAATTTATAAACAAACCCTAATTAATGGAACTGAGTTGGTACAAAATAATTGCTACGCTCAACACATAACAGCTGAAATTGAGCATTGTACAATCAGATATTACAAACGGGGAGAAAAAAAACATTGAAATGCCAAAAATTCTTGCTTTGAAGTTGCTATATTAATATTTTAAATAAACACACTGTGCACACGCAGTTTGCCAGCGACTGCTGTAATATTTCTTAATGAGTTTAATTGCATCTCCACTTTTCTGATTTGAAAGCTGGAATGAAGGTGACGCAAAACACAAAGCATATGTAACGTGCGTTTTGAAATTCAATCCGCTTTTAGACATAAGCATATTCTCGCGCCGTGTATCCATTTTTAATAAGTATATATAAGCGCGTACGTCTGGCGCGTAAATCACGTCCGCGCTTGCGCCTGCTAGCGAGTTAACGGAGGAAGCTGACCGGTAAAGAATCGCCTTTTTTAATGGTTGTGAAATGTAGGAGCGCACCGCGACGTACGTTCACGCACAAACGTCACAGTTGTCAACAAACTGAGCCCGAATTGGATGTGCGACTTGAAAGGGCAAGGCTGAGAGAGTGCCTCAATGCTCGTTCACTAAGAACTCTTCTCTCATGGTTAATATTTTAAATGTGTGCTGCACCTGTGAAGAAGTTTAAAAAAAACAAAGTATCTTTATATAAAAGCCGTTTCGTGCACTCTGGGATTCTGAGATCTGACACATTCTTAGTTTTTACGTGCAGCTTGTGCCCGATTTGATGGCAAGTGTAATGCGGTCGCATGTTGTCAGACAGTAACGTGTCTGTCTCGCTGCCATTCCGTCTCGCGGGTGATGCCGTGACATCACGGAGTGTAAATTTAAAATACGTATTCGCACACGTTCTGTGTCTCCACGAATGAAATATGTGTTCGTTCATCGCATTCTCATGCAGCAGCAACATTGTGAAACTGACCAGCCAAATATTACGATTTGTAAAACTTCCATTTAATAATAAGTCACATGTTGTGTCGGTCATAGGAGAGGTTTGACCATACTTTGCCCAGCTGGTCATGGTGGGTTGATGAAGGGGAATTTGCGCAGTACAAGTTCAAATATTATGTGGCCCTAATGTCAGCTATGGAAGGGTATCAAACTCAGGTCGCGCCATGGTTATGGTGCCGTGCAATAACCACTCGACCACCACTTAACCTTACTTCTGCTTAGACACTTTGACAATCCAAATTCCACCCTTCTGCTTCTGTCCTTGAAGGAGGAGTTCTTAATGTTGTCAGTCAGGTATTTCAAATTCAAGCTTATATAAACAGCGTTTATTATTTTGTGAATTTTGCACTTGGGAAATGTGTTTTTTCTCTTTAATACTACTCGGCCATATAATTCAGGACACCTGTATAGCGACTTGCTCACCCTACCACTGATAGAGCCCTAGAGAGCCCCTCTATAGTGGAATCTAGGCATACTTCTCCATGCTGGCCAGACATTATAATAGTAATTTCATTTATAGAGCGCTTTTAAGCCGAGGGTCACACAGCGCTGCACAGAGTTGTGGAGAGAGCGGCATGTCAACAACAACGTTTTTTGGGGTTTTATTTACAAATCAGAGCCGTGGAGGGAATGGCATGTCAACAACAACATCAGGACAGTTCAACTGAAAGTAAAATAGTAGCCATAAATTATAGTCAGCACTGGGGGTATGTGATCGTGGATGGGTGTGCGAGTGAGGAATCTATTAGCCACATTCTGCACACGTTGGAGACGATTTATCATGTCGGCGGGGGTGCAGGGAGCAATGCATTGCAGTAATCGATTCGTGAGGAGATGAAGATGTGTATTAGCTTCTCAGCATCAGAGGGTAATAGGATGTTGCGCGGTCTGGTTATGTTTCAGAGCTGGAAATCAGCTACCTTCGTGACCCTATTGACGTGTGTCTCGAAGCTGAGGGAGGAATCAAGAGTCACACCTAGACTCCGGACTGCCTTAGCAACTTAAATGGTCTGGTCGTGAAGCATCAATTGAATAGGTTCAACCTTTGACAATAGGTGTGGGGTTCCGACAAGCAAAACGTCTGTTTTGTCACCATTTAGTTCTTGGAAGATGTAAAAGAACGCACAATACCCAACCACACACGACCAGCCGATCAACTAACTTTAAACATTTTCAATTTTTAAAACCCTAATGACAATCATGAACGTACCCTGCTCAATTTGCTTAACTGAGACTGAAAAAGAAAACGCCGTCTCAGCGGTCGCCTGCTTGTGTGTGTGTGTGTTTTTTCTAATGCCTTTGTATCCGCTCGCGTGAGCCGACAGAGCTCACATTCTGGACGCATTCCCCTTCGCACCTCTCTCGCGTCCACCCTCCGTGTCCACCCTCCATGTCCACTCTCCGTGTCCACCCCCGTGTCCAAATTCGCGCCAGCACGCAGGTCTCTTAAAGCGCGAGGAGCCGGCAAAATTAAACTCCGCCTTGCAGCCCCATTCAGCTGTACATCTATTGGATACCGTTAAGGGTCCTTTTTATTAATGTTTTCTTGATTATATTCAACGGTGGTTAAAAAAGAAACAAAAGAGAAAAAAAATCTGAGTGAAATAACACGAAGTGGTTAAGCATTTCCATCTCTGAACCGTGGGACCACTGGAGCCAAAACAATGTTCTTGCAATAAAGTTTGTGGGAATATGAAAACATTTTCCATATTTGTATGAAAGCTGCCCATCAGATAGTGTCTTGGACAGTAGCAAGCGGCAGATTCCGAAGCCTGATGTTGGCGTGTTTTGCTGGCTGGCGCAAACTTCATACGGCATATTTTTTTTCCAAAACGATGTTTGTAGGCCGGAGAAATCCACAAGCTGCATTGGCGCTTATGGTCTCGGCACCGAAACAATGCTTCGTTTGTTCCATCCGCATCCCTGAACTCAATTAAAGTTGTTTCCTAATAAAGAAAGCAGGCAAGACTTTTCGGCGTAAATATTTCAGAAAGGTCGTTATCGTGAGAACGAACTCGAGGCTCTCATCTCCACTGAGCTGGTCGTGTCTCGAAAGAGGCCTTGTGTAAACGGAGGGGGGGGGGCCGAATCAGTCTTTGGTACAACAAAGACGGAAGTTCATGTGTACCAAAGGGAGCCACTTCAGACCGAGAGCTCGAGAGTAAATCAGAAGTGTTACCGCCAATGTGTTTAAAACAATGGCAAGGGAGAGGCGTTTGCATAAGACATCTTCTCTACGGGATGTAACACACAACAATCTCCTGCTGGTTTAATGAGACCGTCGCATAGATCGTAGCGTGATTAGATTTAATTGGCCAATCCCTCCCCCTTAACCGGAGCAGCCGGTGTCTGTGATAAAGTTTGATGTCTCAATAAAAGTGGAGCACATACTGAGCTTCAAAACCCTTACCTGAAGAATAATGAAGCTTTTGTTGACCTACAATCAATGCCGTAACTCTTCCTTGGCGGGAACATTGCATTTGTGGGCTTCCACGTGGCCTCCTGTCGATGGGATCTCAATTTCCAGCAGGCTGCTTGCAAAACTGCGAATTTATACTGAGGATAAAAAATAATAATTGGTACATTCAGAGTTTGGATTAAACAAAAATGTGGCGTGAACCCCACCCCCCCCCAACATCATTCCTTTTTGCTTTGAAATGAGAAAACGCGATGAAATTTCCCACGTTTGCTTAGACATTGTGTGATTTATAAAGCATAAATGGGCAATGAAAATATAAAATATTAAGAACTGCTTTCATACCAGTGTAAAATAGTAGTGGAATGTGTTTCCTTTTAATTTGCAATTTAACTATAAAAACTTGGAAATCAATGTGGTTCAATTTACCTTTTTATATACCATTAATGCTTGGGTTTATTATAAACATTCTGATGGAAATCTTTTCACATGCTGTTTGCAGGACTTTAAGTTATTCTGACTATCTGCATAGTAAATTACGTTTATGATAAGTCGCAGTTTAACTCTGTGCCCTGAAGAATGGTCTTTGTCAGAAACATTTTACTACCGTGAATGCAAATGTGTAATTTGAAGTTTTATTTTGTTTAACCTGGTGAGAATTCAAAAGACTTGGATGGGTCGCACTAGCAAGTGCGATCTGGAGCATGAGTATCAGTTAGGGGCAGTGCTTTATATTTGTATTCCTGCATTGAGTAATTTGCAGATTATATTTGTAGTGGAAATTTGGACCATGATGCCTGCACATGCTGCCCTACTTGTACAAATAACGTCAGCAGATCTTTATCGTCCGCTGTGCAGGAGACGGCACACATTATTGTGGTTATCACGAGCGTAGTAATAATCAGGGTAGCCGCTGAAATCCATCCTTGATCCTCTGCAACGAGCGACGAACGTGCTACCGCCAGGCCGCGTCACCGCAGATCTATTAATCAGCGTTAATGACGTAAAACATTTTTAGTCCGAGGAAAACTACGCTTCGTGCAGCCAAACAAAGTTATCTAACAGCCGTTCAACGTAATGGTGATTTACACAGCGTCTGAATGCGACCGTATCTCAAGACACTGTGCAGACACATTGGGCATATTTATTTTATAGGGAAAGGCGGAGGAGAAGTGGAAGGTCTTGATCCTGGACTTGAGCAGAGGCAGGGGGTGAAAAGCGTGGTCGGCTGAGGGAGGGGAGTTTCAAACTGAGGCCAGCAGAGGTGAGCGAGCGACTTCCCACTGAGCAGGAGCTGCCTGGGGGCTTCCGACTGAAGTCTGTGGTGGTTGGGAGCGCTGGCTGTGTGAAGGACCGTGAGGATAGAGGGGAGAGGTAGGAGAAAGCCTTTATGGGACTAGATTGAGGGGGAAGCTGCCTTCATGGAAGTAACAGCAGATTATAGAGGAGAGAGAGGTGGTGCAGGCATGGCCAAGTCTTGGAGGACTTTGAATAAGGTGAGTGTGATTCTGATATTGACCTGGGCCTTGCGTGCGGGTGGGTGGGTGGGTGAGAGCCCAGCAGCTGACAACGTAGACCGAAGTCACTGCCCAATCCCCCCCCCCCCGTCCATGCTGGGTTCTTTCTGTGCAGATGATTGAGTCGCTGCAGGAGATTCGCACCAACCGGGGCCGGTTGATGCTCTACATCGAGCACCTGACCGACCTGTGCCGCGAGCGGGACGGCGCCATCCTCGAGGGCTTTCCTGCACTACCGGGCACGGGCAACAGAGGCGACGGGGGCAACGGGGAGACGAGTGGACAGAAGGGCGAGGTGGAGGACGGAGATGAGGTCGTCACGGAAGAGAGGCTGCGGGCGCTTTCTCCTGACGAGGTAACGCTCGCGCGAATGGTGACCGCAGCCGCGGCCGCCGCCGCCGCCCTTTTGAGATGCGCAAACTCATCGCGGGAGGATGATTCTTGGGAAGGAACGAAGAGGTCTCGCAGCTGCAGAAGAGCAGAGAGATGGGTTGTTCGTGCATTATCTTACGTGCGCTGTCGCCGCACAATCGACAAAACTGGGGCCTTTATTGTTACGCAAAGACTTACGCGTTTCCTAGCACAGCTGCCTCAAAAAGAGGACAATCGGAGAAAAGTCAGGACAGGTGGCAATCGTAATACTCGTGTGTGGGGAGTCTCCGCGGATTGCTGTCTGTGGGTGTCGTTTCAAAAGCTTTTGTGCTGCGAATTTCCGTGGGCCTTTCATTTGGGTTAATGTTTATCCTTCGGTAAGGGTTTCTGGTTAGCATCGCAGCAGTGCACGCTCTGAAACCACCCACGCGGTGACATTAATAGGGCAAGGAGTATATTCCTCACTATATCGAAAGATTGGACAAACTTGTTGTGATCTCTTCGCCGTGCCGCAGACACACGTATTGTACCAGTGTGCCCATAAAGCCCCTAAAAGCACCACGATTGTAGTAAAATAAACAATTTCATCCCGGTTAGGACTTGTTTAAAACCGCAGGCACATACAGTGAGCCGAGGCAAACATTTGCTCATGCCTTGGGTAAAGCTGAACCGTGGCTCTGCCACCGTCCTCAATCCGCTCTCTGCGCTGGCCTCTTCCACAAGGGCCTCGAAAGCCCCCCTTCATTCTTTACCCCAGCCCTAAACAGGTGCGGCAAGGCGGCATTCCTGCGCGAGAGAGAGAGAGACTTATCACAGGGGACATGTCCAAGCCGTTCACTCAGTCACTAATTAATGAGGCAGCATTCCGCGTGGAAAACAGCACCGGGGGAAAATGCGCTGAGCATGCGGTGGCAACGGCGGTGCGTGCGCGCTCGTGGTGTCGCGGTGGGTGTCGGCGTGAGATCGCGCGCTAGTTCCACCCCCCCCCCTCGTGTGCGTTTGTGTGGAGCGCTAGCGTGGCGGTTAGCGCGCCGCACTACTAACCCGGCGACTTGAGTTCGGGTCCAGTAACGGTGGCGAGTGTTTGAACCGGTCCCCGGCCCTCCCCTCCCTCCGTCTGCTCAGCGTCAGATGAGCACTCTCTGTGGTGTTTAAACATCGCCACTAGGGAAACAAAGGTGGTCGGGAGTGGTGCTGTCCACTCACCTCCTCGTGTGCACATCCGACCCTCATAGGTACTCGCTAACAGCACTTGACCGTACAGTCTCACTTCAATTTAGTTTCAATACCCTATTAAGCCTATACAAGGTCACGGGGGACTGGAGCCCATCACAGCAGATATAGGGTGCAAGACGGGGGTATACCGAGGATGTGACGCCAGTACATCGCAGGGCACGCATTTTGGGGCAATTTACTCAGCAGGCCAATTATTCTAGACAGCAGCGTGTTTTTGGACGGTGGGAGGAAAACAGAGTACCCGGCGAAAACCCGCGCGGGCACAGGGAGAACACGCAAATTCCACACAGAAAAGCACCCGAGCCAGTAATCGAACCCGGGGCCTTCTTGCTTTGAGGCAGCAACGCTACACAGCGCTTTGTGAACCCTCGGATGAAAAGCGCTCTCGAAACGCAATTATTATTTTTGCCCACTGCGCCACTGCATCGCCCACCATGCGATCTGTTAAGGATTTGTGGCAGATCTTTGTCTTTGTGTTCTCTTTTTGTGCTCGTGTGCTTGTGTATTTATGTCTGTGTGTGTTTACGACTTGGTCGGCTCGGTGTCAGAATTAATTTATTGTTAAATCGCACACCATAGGGCGAAGGTAATGCCATGCGGGCCGATGTGCAGAGACTAATGGTGGTGTGTGGGTGGGTCACCTGTCAATTGCGGTTCAATATCTGATGGAGATAAAGGCCATTGAAGATAGACAACACGGATAATAGCACACGGAGAGCCTGGGAATCCGCCCGTTTTTCTTACTGCCACGTGCAGACATCACTTATTTGGGGCACTTTTGCACGCGTAAATGTGTGTAATTACGTAATTGCGCAGAATTTAATTCAGTACTCGCCATTCTGTGTGCAAGGGATAGGGTTTTGACTTTTTTTTTCAGCTAAATGTTTAAGATAAAAGTGCCAGGTCTGTTGTGATGAATTGCGTTAGGCAAGGTTGATTACAGATGCATGGGTGAGTAGTCTTGAATATAAGCCAAGGATATTATCTGCCTTTTCACTCGGCTTGCCCCAGTGTTCTGTCATACACTTCAGGTATATCAGAATCCGCTATCCCACCGGTACAGCGAATGCAGACATTGGCTGCAACAGTTGTAGGCCCACGATACTTAAATGTCACGCATTTGTGTTATTTGTTGGGGTGGAGGGGTCTTTTCAAAAATAAGTAAATATTGTTTGCACTTCGAGAGCGCTTTTCACCCGAGGGTCACAAAGCGCTGCACAGAGCTGCAGAGAGAACATAACAACAACGACATATGAACGGCAAATCAACAGCGATAACGTTTTTGTTTCATTTGAAACCCATTTCAAAGTTTGCACAACAAACGCTTTTAAAACAAACCTGCCCAGCCGTGGCAAATCTTGGTAGAATGACAAGTAGTCTTTAAGGCTTAACAGTTCCCGCAGCCCTGTCCCCAAGTTAACACATTCACGGGCCCACGTTAAGTGGGCGCTCTGCCTCTCGTCAATGTTTCTCCTCCCACTCGGGAATTGATTATGTAACGTCAACAAAAGTGTGGGCTTAGTTAACGCCATTGCTGCATTGGCCGGGAACGATATGCAGCAGGAAGGAAGCTTTTTCCATCCGTGCCTGCGATGGCCGGGCCGCGCGGCGCTGCCGATTTAAACGGACGCGCAATTAGCGTCCGCGCCGGCGGACGGGCTTGAGAAAGGGTCTTGGGCTTGCGCGCAGGAAGTCTCTTAACGGTGCAGACAACACCAACCGGCCAAGATAAATTGTGTACAGCTGGGGGGGATTGTGTAATCCCGACTCGGCGGGGCGCTGGTTGCACGTGTGTGCGTATGCGCGCACGAGCAGCGTTGCAGCGAACTTGGTCACTCCGTTGCATTGGCTCTCGTAATGCGCGGAGCGGCATCTTCAGCTGCTGAACGCAATTCGCAACAATTAATCACTGGGGCTTATCACGTTCTCGGAAGGGATTGAATTGTTGTAAATTGTCTTCCGTGCCACCACTTTCTCTCCCCCCCCCCCCC
>JAZEWT010000016.1:19743111-19762746 GCA_036362905.1 Mordacia mordax | reverse complement strand
GGGTTGGGAAGGGGAGGGGAGGGGAGGGAAGGGGGGGTCGAGGCGGCGGGGAGCCGCCTCTCAACCCGCGGAGCCGCCTCATCCGGAGCGATGAGTCGAGGGCGGCTCGCAATTGGCCGCTCACTAATTGAGCACCGCTCGAGCCGAGCCCCGCGATCAGTTGCACCCCGACGGCCGCACGAGTGAGATCCTTAGTCGGAGAACTCGAGCGGGGAACGCTCAGAGCCGCCGCCTGGGACCGCCGGGCCCCCGACACGAGTACGGTGAGGCGCGGTCATCGTTAACTCCTCAAAGCACCACCTCGGCTACCCGGCTGTAAACTCCGCCAGCCTTGCGCGGTCATGGCACTGCGTACGGCCGTGTTTGCTTCTCGCGCCATGGGTTAACGCTGAAGGCAGCCCGTGTTTGGTTAACTTTCAGAACTGCGCCCGTTGTTGATTGCGACGATGGGTCTGGTGGTGGTGGTGGTGGTGATGATGATGGTGATGCTGTAAGTCGGTGGTCGGGACGAATCTGTGAGCGAAATCCTAGTTTTCATCACCCTCCTCGAACTACAACTTTGGTGAACGTCCACCGCCTCTCGCCAGGAAACTTACCCTTGGACCAAGAGACGAGTTAATGTTAAATAATTTAAAAAGTTAGGAACCAAAGAAAACTTTGACGCTCGCTGGGGATAAACTTTTGGAGGCGTTACACAGGACGGAGGCATTAAAACGTTGCGGCAGCCACCAACGACATCACATTCACAGACTTTTCCTCATTTCCTTCCCACGCCCGGTAAGCCACTATCGATTTAGTTCATTGCTTCTTATTAGTACGGTACTATAATTAGTTTTTTTAAAGCGTGCCAATTTCCACAAATGTTGAGTCGCGCTGTAACTAATTGTGGAAATCGCAAATCTGGCTGCCGATGAAAAGTTCTGCTGTCATTACTTTAGTCTCGACATGGCGATGAACTCGGCTTTGCCCCCAGAGTGCGCGCTCGAAAATCGCCACTCATTTGCTCCAGCGGTGATGGCCTGGGTTTGGCGCCGCAGCCGGGGGCTTTAACGCCAAGGCGACCACATTTGCGCGCAAGCGCTCGGCGCAAAGCAACGAGAGTTGCTTACAACTCGCGCGTTGCTTGCCACTCGCGTCGAGTCGCAAGTGTCGTTTGCTCGTCAGGTTCTGGCAACGTCTTTAGCGATTGCAGGGGCTCAGAGATTTTGTCAGCTTCACCATCGCCGTTAAACAAGTCGCACTCAATGCTAAAACGTTCGCGTTGTAATGCTAGGCTTTCGCGGCTCAATGCATGACGATTGCTTCCATAACCGCGTCGATCGCTCCTCCGCTCTCCTGAAGATGCCTCCAACGTGAGAGGCGAAACGTCGCGAAGGAGAGAGGAGGAGCGATCGACGCGGCTATCCCGAAAGAGCAACTTTTCGAAGGAATCCTCCTTCACGCGTCCGCCTCCTATAGTCGTTGACAGTCCGCAGTTCAAGAAATATACCCAGCACGAGTGTGTCTCGTGTTCACTCACTGCTCTCAGGCGAACATAATCGCGGTAGATCTTTAAAAAAGAAAAACTATTTTTCTCCGAGAATTGCCGTGTCGAGCGTTCCTCGTCTGTCCTTTGCGAGGCGTCTCGTCGCACGATGGAGGAGGCATTCTCGGCCGGTCTGCATGAACTTTATTCCTGTTTCGCGCGGCTAACAGTTGGTTATTAAGGAGTCGCGGTGTAGCGTTCAACTGTGAGAAGACCTGCAGTGCGTGGCGCCGGTGCGCGCCAGTTTTGCGTCGTCACCTTCGAGTTGAACGAAGTTACTTCGCATGACACAACGATTGCTGCTCTTTCGTGAGAGCCGTGTTGTTCAGTGTTCGCTTATCATCAGAAAACACGCAGGATACCCTCTGGACGCGCTGCGGAGATATACCACAGCACGAAAGGCTTGCCCAAGAAAGTTCAAATCTCGCATCGGACTCCTTTCTGTCCAGAGTTTGTTTGAGAGAATTGCTCGCCGGTGTGTATGTTTGGAGATGGCCGAATCGAGTGCTCCTTCTCTCCCCTTCGCAAAGTTTCTCCTTCTGAAGGCTGATGATGCCTCCAATTTTGGAGGCGAAACGTCGCGACCGAGAGAGCAGGTACACTCGATACGGCTATCTCAATTATTATTATCCCGAAACAGGAGCTATTGAGATAAATTCTCATACATCGAGCCGCGAAAAACCTACATCAGCACAATCAGAATGATTCATAGGTGCTCGTTTTTCCACTGCTAGATGAGGCCAAACTCCCCCCAACTCCCGTGCCAGTAATAAAGGCTTGCTGGACCATATTTCACCACTCTGGTCGGTGCGGTTACAGAAGAGTAATTAAGTAAGGGCCGTGCCAATATTTTGAGTAACTCGTTTGAATTTTGTTGGTGTGTGTTAATCAGAGAATTGTTCCGATGAACCGCTCTTTCAGAATAGCCGTCTCAGGCGTTCCTCCTTTCTCTGCCGCGACGTTTTGCCTCCCACGTGGGAGGCATGGTGAAGCGAGTGATACGGCTCTCCCGACAGAGCAGCTCTTGGGAGCAACTCTCATACGTAGAGCCGTGGAAATCCACCCCCCCCCATCTCGAACAAGCAGAGCGTAATCCGACAATTGAACCCGATTCATCGGCTGCTCCGCACGCGTGCGTATCGTGCGGATGGCTCAGCGATTAGCGCAGCGCTGCACTACAAACCTGGCCGCCCGGGTTCGAATCCGGCTCACGTCTAAAACCAGTGACGATATTGTGAATCGGTCCTGGGCCTCCCCTATGTCGACTCGGAGTCAAATAAGTGCCTGGTGCAGTGAGTAAACATTGTCACGAGGAAGACAAAGGCGGCGGGGAGTGGTGCTGGTCTCCCACCTCCTCATGAAGGTCGACACGACACGCAGGTGCTACTCGCTAACGGCACTTGACCCTACAGTCTGCTCAGGCTATGCGGGGGACCTTTGTATTGTGTATTCTCGCGGTTCATATCAGTGCAGTTTCTATTCAAATCAGCGCCGCCCCAACTCGAGAGGCTCGAGTCATTGCATCGGGGGCACAAATACAAGCGTTCACCAAGGTGTCATCCAGTCAGAGGAGAGAGTAAGCCGGTACAGTCCGGTAAGACTGTGGACGCAGCAGAGTGCAGGTGTAGAGTGGGGTTGCGATTCGACCATAGCGGTAGGAGGTTTACGTTACCCCCCCCCCTCCCAGCATTGAGTATTAAACACTTGTAAGTAGACAGCGGTTTGGACTCCGTGGTGTAGATGTTGGCAAGCGGTGCCTCTATGTGCTTACGTGTGGATGTTTTGGGGAAGGGTTGGTGTTTATTTTGGGTTTTGTCTACCGCAAAGTTTGAGCGGATCCCTTAGCGGCGCGCGGCAGTCGCACTCGAATCAGTCCCAGCGATGGATCTTGGTCACTAATTATAATCATAGATGTTTGTGTCCCAGCCACGAGCACAGAAGGCACGGTTCAACAAACTCGCCCACGCCTGTCGACTCGCCCGCACCAAATCTCTCTCCGCGTTAATTGGTTAACGAGGGAAGACGGAGCACGGTGGTGATGGCGGTGGTGGGGTTACGGGGACTGGAGTTTGTAAAACCCTGCTTAACAAGGATGAGACTCGCGCGATAGAGTAGTCTTCAGACGACACGGCGTGTCTGGTTTGAGCTTATATATAGTTCGATGGACAGAACTCACACTGAGAAATGCTCGAGAGTGGCTCTTTCGGGATAGTCGTATCGAGCGTTCCCCTTTTCTTCGCGACGTTTCCCCTTGCATATTGTGAGAGGAGAAATTCTCATTCTTGGAGCCGTGAAACTTGATCTCAGGCTTACCGTCCGATCGTGCGTAATTAATAAATGATGCCAGCTGTACGGACGCTGTATAGAAGTTCATTTCCTTTTCATTACTTCGGAATTGCATATTGCGGGCAATTCCAACCTAAGTCGAATTGCGAATTCTAGTTATTATTAATAATTATTACTTAGCAGACGCCCTTATCTCGGGTGACTTACGTCATCACACACAGGCATACATATCGCTAATAAATAAATGCTGCCGGTTGCCCATTATTGCAAAGTGCCAGTGTTGTTGTCAAGTCTGTAAAATAATGGTCGTATAGATGTGTCTTGAGCAGTGTATGAAGTGACGTGACCTCGTGGTCCTGATTTCTGGTGAAATGTCCTTCTACCAGGTCACGCTCGTGTTGTGCGGTGTTTGCAATGCCCAAGAGTACTCGAAATAGCGGTGCCTTGTGTTGATCTCTCTGCTCTCACGGTGCGTTTTGTCTCTGAGATGTCGTTCACTGCGTGGTTGGTCCGCGAGATTGAAAGCAGGAGCGCACACTCGCAGAAAGTCCTGCCCGAGGCGGTTCGATTCCCGCCTCGGGCGCCTTTCTGTGTGGATTTTGTTCACTCTCCGTTATGCGTGGATTTTCTTCCTGGTTCTCTTCCCGCAACCAATAAACACTCGTTAATTAATTGGTCGATACCATAATACATAGAACACTGTGTCTTGCCAATGTTGGCGCCAGCTCACCGGAGTGACTTCCTTCTCCCTGCCTCTGCGGATTCTGCGGGACTCTGAGTCGTTTTCTATTCGAATGAATACTTTGAAGATTGAATGAATGTGCCACGAGTTCTAATTGTAATCATTATTTTTCTATGGACTCTAATACAGGGGACCCCCCCCCCCCCTCTCTTGCATTGCCCCTTGTCGAGAGTTTTGCCGTGCTGATGAGGAGCCCTGTACAAGCAACTGCGACATGGATCCACGCTGTAATCACGGCACGCACAGGGTTAACTCTCGATGTATGGATACACAAGTTGTGGAGTTTTCAAGAACCTCACCAATCGCAGATATCTAGCCAGCGAAGTGCCAGCCGTATGTTGTCAGCGGTCTGATGGATGAAAGTCTCCCCACGCCGTCATTGGTCATGGCCGTCATTTGACCATACTTCACCATAGTGTGTTTGATGAATGAAAGAGGTGTGGCCGGCGGGGGAAGGATGTGGAATTGGTTCAGAAATCGTACCGATGTAGGTTTGTCACGACTGCATATGTGACGGGAATTGCTCTCCACAGCTGTTAATAATAATAATAATTGCATATATGGAGCGCTTTTCACCCGATGGTCACAAAGCGCTGCACAGAGCTGCGGAGAGAACGGCGTGTTAACAACAACGACATAAGAACGTAAAATCAGCAACAATAACGTTTTTTTGGGGGGTGGGGGGTTCTTTCAGGAGAGCCATGGTGAGCGTTTCTCCTCTCACCTTGGCGACGTTGCACCCCCCACATTGGAGACACTGATGATAACCGTGGCCGGAAATCCAACTCGGGGTGGTAGTGGGGAGATACTGGCAGTGGCGCTGCACGCTGGTGCATCTGTTCGAAATCCTGCTCCGCTTCGCGTGGCACCACGTGAGCCAACCTCTTATCTGACAAGAACATTGTCTTAGCAGCTGCGCCGTTATTAGTTACGCTCGTGGACTTAGTCCAAGTGGATTTTTTGTTGTTGTAAAATTACTCAAACTTGTAGAGGAGTCACACCTTCACGCGGCTAATGGGCCCTCAAATAAGTTCTCTGCGCGTAAACATTTTACTAACTGGGTGATGAGCAGCAACACACGTTTTTCTCATCTTTAACACAAGCGCTGCCACCACGAGCATGTACTCCGTGTTGTGAGTCTGATACGACTGAGAATTTCAGAAGGGGGTAACTTTGACCCACGCAGGTATACGCTCTAACACGCCATTAATTATCCTGGCAATGCACATTTGCACAATAATGGGCCCACCTGCGAATGTATGTAATTGTTACAAAACGAAACATCTGCGCATGCTTGCAAAGATTAGAGAATGCCTACCACCTAATTGCGTTGTAATTTCTAGATCTTGCGCCATCGTGATGTCACTCACAGGGTGGTCCACATGTCCTGTGACCCCGTTCAATTGACTGCTATCATGTTTGTAGTGATGTCGGTTTTCACGGCTCACTGAACGAGAAATGCTTTCCGCAGCTGCGCTTTCGGGATAGCGGCCGTTGTTCTGAGTTCAGAGCGCAGGACGCCTGAGAATGCCTCCAACGTGTGAGGCGAAACGTCGCGAAGGAAAGGGGGGAGCGCTCGACACTGCTGTCACGAAAGAGCAGCATTTGAAAACAATTCCCTGATATGTTTTTTCCTTTGTACATTCATTTCTGTTTTGAATAACCCTCGCTTAATTATCGCCAATAGATGCACTTTACATATTTAATTTTTGCATTACATTCCACGCCCATTGGTGTGTAAATATATTACGTTGTAGAGAATTAAACGGGTGTCACAAGACATCTGGTCCACCCTGCACAATGTCACCGTAGGTGTCTGTACATTTTTTTTATTTAAAAAAATAAATATATAATCTGTGACGTTCGGGCAATCGTGCTTACACATAAACATGATATGACAGGGCATTCGGTATAAACGTCACTGATTACA
The DNA here is from genome assembly GCA_036362905.1 of Mordacia mordax. Lineage (NCBI taxonomy): Eukaryota > Metazoa > Chordata > Hyperoartia > Petromyzontiformes > Petromyzontidae > Mordacia > Mordacia mordax. Next base: position 19,756,263 of record JAZEWT010000016.1, on the reverse strand, counting down.
TAACTGTTATTTCAAGACAGTTGTTGACATTGTGTTGGTGGCGTAATTACTAATTGATCTCATCTCATTGTCAGAAACCGCTTAGTCCTGTCAAGGTCGCGATGAATCGGAGCCTATCTCGGCAGACAGAGAGCGCAAGGCAGGGATATACCCACGATCGGACGCCGGTCCATCACCGGGCACTGTGGAAAATTTAGTCTGCAAGCCAATTAACCTATGCAGCAGCACGTTTTTGGACTGTGCGAGGAAACCGGAGTGCCCGGCGAAAACCCACGCGGACACGGGGAGAACATGCAAATTTCACACAGAAAGACACCCGAGCCGAGAGTCGAACCGGGGCTCTTCTTGCTATTACATGACAGCGCTACCCACTGGGCCACCGTGCCGCCCGTAATCACTAATTGTGCAACACAACTCAATGGCGAGTCTTACTCCGTGTTGCAGGTTTTACCCCGCACTGAACGGTAGTAATAATAATAATAAGTGCATTTCTAAAGCGCCTTTCATTCGAGGGTCACAATGCGCTGCACAGAGCTGTGGAGAGAACGGCATGTCAACAACATCAGAATAGATGAATTAAGTGAGATAATGATTATGATGATAACGCACATGCTACAGATGCCACATATAGCCTTCATAGACTGTAGGATCAAGTGACGTTGGAGAGCACTTTTGAAGGTCGGCACGGCACACGAGGAGGTGAGTAACCAGAGCCACGCCCGGCCGTATTTGTGTCCCTAATGTCAGTGCGTATTCACCGCACCAGGTAGTCATTTGAGGCTGAGTCGACCTAGTCGAGGCCCCGGACTAGGTTCAGAAAATCGTTCCCGGTGTTTGCCGTGAGCGGGATTCGAAGTCAGGCTGCCAGCTCTGTGGCCAAGGTCGCTAACCGCTGAGCCACCGCTCACCACTCCAAAGATAAAGATCCCCCATATAGCCTTAACAGATTGTAGGGTCAAGTGCCGTTAGCGAGCACCTATGAAGGTCGACACGGCACACGACGGGGTGAGTGACCAACACCACGCCCGGCCGTATTTGTCTCCCTCGTGGCAATATTTTCACATTTGCACTTGGTACCCATTTGAGGCTGAGTCGACCTAGGGGAGGCCCAGGACCGGTTCAGAATATCGTCACTGGTGTTGGTGCATGAGCGGGATTCGAACTCGGGTCGCCGGGTTTGTAGCCGAGCGCTGCGCTAACCGCTGCGCCACCGCTCCCCCCAGCCACTCCACTAATAGACACACACACACACACGGTCAGTGTCTCATCTGAAACCGCTTAATCCTATATAGGGTCACGGTGAAGCCGGAGCCTATCCCGGAAACACAGGGCGTAAGGCAGGAATACACCCGACGACGGGACGCCGGTCCATCGCCGGGCATTGCGGGACAATTTTTAGTCTCCGAGCCAATCAACCTATCCAGGAGCATGCTTTTGGACTGTGGGAGGAAACCGGAGTACCCGGCGAAAACCCACGCGGTCAGTGTGCTCATCGCATTAGCAAAGCACGCGATATTTACTCCCAACACTGACCCAGTCTGAGGCTGGGAGGCATTTGCAGAGCGCAGATCCTCGCGGCGATGGACTGGCGTCCCGTCGTCGGGTGTATTCCTGCCTTACGCCCTGTGTTTCCGGGATAGGCTCCGGCTTCGCCGTGACCCTATATAGGATTAAGCGGTTTCAGATAATGAGAGATGAGATGAGAGATCCTCGCTGCAGAGAGAGAGAGAGCGAATCGCGCTTTGCAACTGCTCCAGATTGTCAACTCCGCTTCATTACCACCGCCGAGGAACACTCTTGCAAAGGGGTGCATAATTTATATTAATTGGCCACGCTTTAATAATGGATGTTAATTACTGTACCTTAACTCAATGTGATAATAGTAACAGTAATGCGCCGTTGTGAATTGAGAGCTGTCAGATGGCCTCAAACTTTGAACGAAGTTCTTCGAGAGGCCGTCACTCCTGTGCGTGTTTGGTTTTACTTTGCAGTGAACAAGCACGGGGGAGGCGGTGTTGTTGCCTCGCGTGGCCGTGCCTGTGCGCGCCTAAACGCTTGTACAATGTATGGGGAAATGCACGAGGCGTAGACACACAAAGACAAAGATGCCCCCCGTAAAGCCTTCAACAGACTGTTGGGGGGCAAGTGCTGTTTGCGAGCACCTATTAAGGCCGGTACGGCATACGAGGAGGTGAGTGGTCAGCACCAAACCCGGTCGCTTTTGTGTCCCCAGCGATGATTTTTACAGGCCGGACCCAGGTAGTTATTTGAGGCTGAGTCGACCCAAGGGAGGTCCCAGACCGGTTTAGAAAAACGTCACCGGAATTTGGACTTTATAGCACAGCGCGCTAACCACTGCGCCACCGCTCCACGGACGTTTCGCGTCGATTATTGCTGGCGTTCAACTGGAAACCCGTGCTCTATGAGCCGGGTGAGTGAGATGAACACTGCCTCGCTTGTTGACTCACATCCGTAGACGTTCCGAGCGTCTCATTGCGGATGTGATGCGGTGCACATGCTCTAGATCCGTGCAGTTACACGTGACTGAGCATGGCAACAACATAGGAACCTGGCCTACCCATATGTAAGCGAACGTAAGTGTATTATTTAAAATTCTATGCACACGTGCACGCGCCAGATACAGTTACATATATATCTATATTTTTCTAAGTCATACGTGCAGATGTAAACAATTAATAATGTACCGCGTCTGTCGGTCCATCTGTAGATTAGCGCCTCCCGGTACCTTCACTAAGTGGTTGTCGGGGTGGTTAATTAGTCCTACTTCGCCATTCTGGTTAGTTGGCATTGGTGAGGAGGAAGGTGAGGAGGTAGGTGAGGAGGGGGGGGGGAAGAGATGGTGCACAGGACCGGTTCAGATGGCACTTGACACTCTTGTTATCCGTGCACGAGGATGGATGCGTGGTTCAACGGGATAACGAACCGGTTTGCCAGGCGTACAAATCACCTGCTCGGGTGGCAGCGTGACGCAGTGGCATCATCTGCGCCTCGCAGATACAACGCCGTGTACGAGGCGGTTCCATTTACGCCTTGGGCACATTTCTGTGTCGCGTTTGTGTGTTCTCCCCCGTTCTGCGTGTGTTTCCTCGGCGTTTTCCATTCTCCTCCGCGTTTTTTTCCATTCTCCCGCAGCTAAAACAAAAACAAGCCATGAGAATTACTTTTGCCGAGAGCATAATTTATTGGATGCAGTGTCTGGCGGTTTGGCGCTGGCTCATCTTTCTCACCCTACCATCGCACCCGCGGATTTCCTCGCGTCTCTGAGTGAATATCTGCGAAATTGAATATGTGCGCGTTATGAATCGCATGTTTGTATTATTGCTACATGTTATTACACTTATTTATTTATCTACACATTCACCCACAGCCTAAACCCTACATGTGACCATACACTACGCATGTAAATGGAAATTTGATTTGCCTCTAAAATATTATGGTTAATGTTCACCACGAATTACGCAGTTGATGTAAATAGTCCGCGTGCTTGTCCCGAGTAAATCTCAAACCTGACCCATCACCAAACGCCACGAGTCGCAACACTCGAGGTTCTATAATCTATAGGTAGAGCGTGACGAGGAGCAGGGTCCTAATTGTCGGTGTCACACACCGAGATGTTTACAGAAACAAATGTCGCCATAACGGAGTTGTGTTTATCATCACAAATACAAGTGACGTGTGTTGTAGTCCATTGGCTTTATAGACCGATGTTATTCAGCAGCAGGTTGTTGAAGCAGGGAGGGAAACTCTAGGCTCACCGCTTCAGGGCTTTATAAACGCTCTCCACAATATCTGTTTGCTTTGAAGGATTCGCTGCTATTTCTGCTTACATGAGTTATAAAATAATTATTCGCAGTCTCTCAAGTAGCAAATTCTTAGCGTTATTTGTCTTTTCCTTCCCAAAGCTCATTTAACAGGGCTTGTACTCTTGCAGCAGATTGATTGAATTCACTCCCCAGGTCCTTCAGATGGCTAATTATGAACATTTTGTTTCAACAAGCGCGAACGCACCGAAGAGGCCGTGCAGCTTTCATTTTAATTGGGCACACGTTTGTTGACTAAGTTCAGAAGGTTTCGCTACTAGTTCTGGCCGAGGTTGCGTTTGAGATGTACGCTTTTATAGCCGCAGTGCGGACAAATGTGCTCGCAAAATGCACTTGACGCACTAATTGGTGTCAGCGTAAAACGCCTTCCTCAAGCTTCTTCCCATTAATTAATTCCATTCTCATAGATAAATCGGAACTGTAGAGAAATGCCGCCTACGCTGTCTGGCCTTGCAGACCTCCAGGTTCCCTCGATTGAGTCGTTATCCCGTCGTGGCACATAAAGCAATGGTGCGGCTTTAATAAATCCCCTCGACCCCTGCACTCAGCAGTAGAGAACGGGTTCACCACAGTCAAGGCTATGGGCAGGCCGAGTGCGGTGGGGTCACAGATCGGGATACTCCCATCCAGGGGTGAAAGTAGCTTAAATGTCTTCCCGATACGGTCGTATGGCAACCCCCCTTCCCAGCTGTGCTGAACGCTTCGACCTCTTTCACACCGGTACGCCGGACCGTACCGGCTTACTTTCAGCTCTGCCCCTACCTCTTCTCATACACCTGATCGGCGTGGGTAGAGTTGCACGAAATGCCCTCCTAAAGGGGGCTTGAAGGACTAGCGCTCCCTCTAGAGCTCCCTCTCGTGGAGAGTGCGCTGAGCACATGCTCGCCAGCGCTTCTGCTTGGGTTTGATATTCGTGAAAGCAAATTAACGGAGGTCTCAAAACACGATCCAGCCCTCAAAGGAAACGCGCGGATTGTGTGAGGGCTATTTTAAAAGCTGCCAAATATCGACAGCGGCTGACGATGAGACAGGGCGACACCGTTCCGCTCGTGCAAATGATTTCACACTTATTAATTACGTCCGTTTCATAATGGACAACAACACTGGTGGTAATTCCCTGCAAAAGGTTGTTTGTTTGTCGATTGGGAGGAGGCGGGAGTTGAACGGCAGACTCTGGTGGTGAATGGCTCGCAATGAAGATCGTTTCTGCGGGCGACGGGCAAAGTGAACAGTGCACGAATTCGTGTTTTTCACTAAAAAATGTGAAAACATAAAATACTAAAGCAATGTACCGACGTAGGTTTTCACGGCTCGGTATTTGATCACTGATCCTTAGGAGCTGCTCTTTTTGGATAGCCGTCTTGTGAAGGAATTGCTTGACACGGCAGTCCTGAAATAGCAGCCCTTAAGAGCACTTCTCAAATTTCCACAGCAGACATTTGGCTGCCTAAATAACCTGCAATTCGCCACTGCGCTTGAATGACAAAGCAGCATTTTAAACGGCATCTTCTCCACTCAGGCTATAAAATATATGCAGATTGCGGCTGCATACTGATTACACGTGTACACCTTTTCACCAGAGCCCTTTGTGCAGTCGGTTTTTTTTTTATGCAAAACTGAAAGGAACCGTTCAGCTATGTTGCGATTTTGAAAGGTTGTCCGGCAAGAAGGGGTAAGCAAGGAACAACATCTCACGGCAACGAGGGCAATTTAGTCGGGGCGATTAACCTAAGCAGCGTGTCTTTTGACCGCGGGAGGAAATCGGAGTGCCCGGCGAAAACCCACGCGGACACGGGGAAAACATACAAACGCCACACAGAAAGATCCCCAAGCTGGAATCAAACCCAGGGCCATCTTGCAGTGAGGTGACAGCGCTACTTGCCGCGCCACCGGTATGACTGTGAGTGTCGCTGACAGTGAGCTAGGTCACTGTCCTGTCCCTCAAGACGCGCGAGTAAGAGAGACCTCACTGCTCTGCGCTGTCACTCAAATCCCCTCGCTGTCTCTGATCACGAGTTCACGGTCTCTCTGCGTAAGCGTGTGGGGACGAGACGTCTCAAACAAGGGGGCTGCGCGTGGGAATAGGGACGGTCGCGCGTGGAGATGGAGCGATTTTAAACCGGCTCGAGCGCGATGATGGCAGTCAGATTGAGGTGTTGCGCCAATCGCCACTTCGTTCGAGATTGGCGACGGTTTTGGAAGAAGGCCTTCATCCAGCAATGAATAATTCCCGAGGATTTTGATGATTGATGATATTATACCTACAGTGTGTAAGGTTAATAATGTACAATTCCTCCTGCAATTCCAATATAGTAATTTTAATGAATAAACACCACTTACAGTCCTGCATCAATGCACTGGCGGATGGCAAGTTCGCTGTGTGATGTCAAGCACAGGGGCTCCTGTCCACACTTCCCCACATTTCCAAACGTGAATTCGTGCAGGTGGAGCAGAGGAGGGCGCGCATCGCTCGTGAATCCACAGACGGCAATCGAACTCGGGTTAGCGGGATTCAGAGCGCAGAGTGCGCGACGCCAGCCGCTCCATCCCGCGCTAATTTGCGAGGTGTAGAAATGTTGCCAAGAGCACAACACACCGGCGCTTTGAGGACATTGTACGCGGATTTTTTTTTCTCTCCCTTTTGCGGCTGGAGAATTTGCTGCGGCTCCCTCGTGTGAATGCGAGTCCACCACGGAGAGCCATCACTCACCGTGCCGGGTGGGTGGGCGGGAGCAGCCGGCATAATCTTTAGCAAAAAGCCATAAACTAAATTGTGAGAATGTGATGATTCGTGTATAATATCGGAGTGCCACGGCACGCTGAGCCTTCACATGAATATTTAAGGTGCCCAGGCCATTTCTCGAAGCCGTGTAGCTGTGCAATTATCATCCAATATGCATGCTGGTGCCTTAATGCTCGATCATTTTAGTGTAATTTTTTTAATGCTCTCACAGGCATTGCATGAGTGCAAGCACTTACATCTCCGCAGTCGATTGGCTCGAGAGCTGGGAGTTATCCTCCAAACGCACACCTCCCCCCCCCCACCAACCACCGCCCGTCCTCCGTACGTGCAGTCTCTGGTGCGAGCGACGAGCAGTGAGTGCCTCCTACTGATTCCACCTGGGCGGACCACTGCCACGCAGAGGCGAGCACTCGGTACGAGACCCCCCCCCCGCACACACACACTCGGGCCGGCGGAACGCGGCGCTCCTCCCCGTTCCCAGGCGCTTCGCCAGCCGCTTAGGATTTCTTATTTATTTATTGTTGCTGTCAGCCGTCTGGATGCAGGTGCGCGCAGCAGCAGCAGCAGCAGCTCGGCGATAAGATAGCGTTTGTGGAACAGAACGTCCCCAGTGTCGAGTTAATTAACGCGACTCGCATTTCTTTTAATATCTCCGCCGATGACCGGGTTACAAGACTAACATTGGTCAAACAAGCCTGTGTTTAATCGAAAGTTTAAGTTTAATTTATAGAATTTTTATTTATTGGGGGGGGGGGGGCGGTGGGGGATCTACTCGCTTAACGATGAACATTGCAACATCTGTGGCCACCTCGTTTAATTTTTCGAACATCTTTGAACCCAGTTTGTAGGATTTGGTTGAAACGATGGCCCGAGTGTTTGTGTTTTTTGTGACGTCATTTGGGTAGTTGTTATACCTCCCGTGTTTGTGCTCCGTACACCGAACACACGTGGCTGCTGAATTGTTCTCTTTAACCTGAACCTTGGGCGGCACGGTGGCCCAGTGGGTAGCGCTGTCGCCTCCTCACAGCAAGAAGGGCCCGGGTCCGAATCTCGGCTCGGGTGCCTTTCTGTGTGGAGTTTGCATGTTCTCCCCTTGTCCGCGAGGGTTTTCGCCGGGCACTCCGGTTTCCTCCCACAGTCCAAAAAACATGCTGCTTCATAGGTTAATTGGCTTGCAGACTAAATTGCCCGCAGTGCCCGGTGATGGACTGGCGTTCCATCGTGGGTATATCCCTGCCTTGCGCCCTGTGTCTGCCGGGATAGGTTCCGGCTCACCGCGACCCTGTACAGGACTAAGCGATTTCTGACAATGAGATTAGATGGGAATCTGAATCTTACCAATGTTCTGTTTGTCTATAGGCAAGTACAAATGTTAATTCTCACTCGTGTTATTGTTTGTAGTAGCAGAAAGCTCACTAGTTTCATTTTTAGCACGTGCACCAGGTTTTATATATTTCATAACGTAACATGTTTTTAAAAATCTAATAGCTCACCAAGCCAGTATAGTGATGCAAAATTATAACGTTCAGTAAAGAAACTGGAGTCAAGGTGGTTTTCTGTCCGATTAGCTACAAAGGACAGCAATGAACTCCTGAGCTCGTGGCGAAAACTCCACATTCCTATGGCAGTAAAAAAGTTAACCCCGGTTAACATCCACACCAGACACGGTTGTCATGTTATTGACCCTGGAACAACGAAGGACTGGATCGACCCCAACTAGAATTTCAATTGGAAACCTCTCCATTGACGGTCTGGGCAAACCACTGCTCCGCGTGTCATCGTCAACAAGGAACAGCCATGCACACGCACGATTCCTGTGATGCAAAGAATTCGAGATGCGCAGCAAGAAACAACGCCTCCGCAAAGCGCTCACGCAGCACAGGAGCGTGAAGTGGTTGCGGTCTTGGCATCCGCAGCGAGGGACAGAGAGCGTCGCGCGCAGCGGATGCCTAAAGACGTCGCGCGTTCGCCGCTGAGCAAACGCGGCTCATCGACACAACGGGAGATGGCGGGGCGGCAGCGGCCGCCGGCGAGAAACAACCGCGTGGAGGTTCCGCTGCGCGCGTTCCCGACGCACGCTTCACGACGCGTGGAGCGTGCGGGCGACCCCGCGTCGCGGCGTCGCCCGCACGGCGACGCCGAAACGTCCGGCAAGGCGGCGGCGGCGGCGGCGGAGTCGGCGCTCCTCCGCATCTCGCTGCGCGTGTTTATTAAAGAGGGGGGCTCGACGGTGGCGGCGTCACCGAGCGACAGGAGGGAACGAGAACATCGCGGCCTGCTCACGAGCAGCCGCGGAGTTCTCGGCCGTGACGTCTGGCCAGTCTTCACGTTACCGTGCAGTCCTCTGGCTGTCCGCGTCCGATTTAACGCCAGAGTACACGCGCGACAACAGCGGCCGGTGTGAACGCAGTCCGCACCGCGTGCAGACTTTCGCTATTCATTATCAGTCCCCGCCTAATCCTTAGATGGGATCGTGAGCACAAGGCAGGGCTATACCCTGGCAGGGGATGGGATACCGGTCCATGACAGGGCACCGGGGGCAATTTCGTCCGGCCAGTTAACTTGGGCAGCAGCGTGTCTCTGGACAGTGTGAGGAAAACCGGAGTACGATGCGAGAACTCACGCAGACACGGGGGAGAACTTGCAAACCCCGCACGGAGAGAGGCCCCAGAGGTTGGAGTCGAACCGGGGCGCTTCTCGCCGCGAGGCGGCAGCGCCGCTTGCTGCGCCACCGCGCCGCCGCGCACGCAGAGGCCCCTCGCGCGAACCACGAAGGCGACGCCGAGGGGGCGCGCGTTGCGATGAAGGATTTAACTTTTCGTTCACTGAACCGCAGCACAAACCGTGCCAGAAGCGCACATTTTGGTGGAATGACTGCAAATTGAAGCCATCCACGTCCCCTTCTCTCTCAGTGAAGCTGAGCGGGCGAGCTCCGCGTCAAAGGGCAACGCGCGTGTACACATATTTCTGCTGATCCATCACCAACGATCACGTTCGTCTTAGTCCACCTCCCAGCCTGCACGGCGATGGATGGAATTTCAAGTCCTGAAAAGCAGCCAGCAGGGGTTATATTCCTTGGTTTTCGCCTTTATTTCTTTATTTAGATTTCTCTGCGGAGTTCGTAGTTATGAGGGGAGATGGGTGGAAAGGAGGATATGGATGGGTTGGGGTGGTGGAGGAGGGGTGTGAGGAGGGTTGACGGCAGGAGGAGGTTGGGAGAGGAGGTGGAGGATGGGGGGTGTGGGTGGGGGGGAAGGCTCGGCGTGGCTCCGAGCCAGACGTGAGCTGAAGCCGAGCCACGCTGACGTTCATCTCATCCGACACAGCCTCTCGCTGCATTCAGCTGCCATCGCTCCCGATTACCCTGAGCGACCGGGCCGCGCGCCTCCTCTCGATTGCCAACAGCCGCCGCCACCGCCGCGGTGCCGACTGAGTCCCGGCGACTCGGCGAAGGGGAGGTAGAGAGCGCTCGCTCGCTCGCTCTCGTCCTCTTCTCGCCGACGATGTTCACGTTTCCAAGCGGAGGCTTTAACAGCGGCCAGCGACACTGGCGCCTGACTTCACGATGTCACGCCTTGGCGTGAAAATCTCTCCTTCGTGCGTGCCGTTATTTCCCGCGCGGATAGTCAAACTCGGCGGAGGAGGAAGTTTGCATGCGCTCAAATTAAGGATGCTGTCTATTGATTAAAAGGAAATGAATTTAGCCAGGAGTTGATGGAATTTAGACATGCCAATTTTTTTTTATACACATATCCTCACCCCAGGGAGATTTCTACATCCAGGATAAAAAAAAATTCCCTAGAGCGGAGAAGTCTAACAAAATAAGAAAAATATTTTTAAATTATGAGCTTAAGAACGGCAATCTGACTGCTCAGCGACACAAACTGATTGCCAAACACGCCGGCGGATCTCCGAGCCGGTAAATCTCGCACTCTTCTCGATAAGTCGCTCAGGTCAAATTCCACGACGAAAAACAACACGGCCTCGACGAAGATGCCATGAAATGAAGTGTGACGAATCAACAACCACAGCAGTAGTCCCGGCACTTTATAGAAATGCCACCGTTACAAACGCTACAATTATTTCTGAGCATAAGTGACAAGTTGTCTTCTAACCAGAGGATGCCTCGCCTCCGCCGTCTTGTTGCCACTAGCCCGTTGGGGTCTCGAGGTTTCACTCACTTCTCTTGCAGCCTTTCAAAAGGCTGACAATGGGTCGCATCGGAGAGAGCGAGCGAGAGAGANNCCCCCCCCCCCCCCACAAAAAAAATTGCTGTGTTGTGAAAAATAAAAGTCTCCACGCTTCATCCTGGTCGTGAGCGCTTGTAATGCCGAGTAAAAGGAAAAGCGCCACGTTTTCAAATCTCCAAACGTGCAGCCAACACCGTACGCATCCGGGTGGGGAGGGAGGACTGCACGGAGAAAAATCCCGAGCGCTGACAATCTCGTTTGATGGCGGTGCCTCGCTTTCAAGCTGGAGTTTCGCTCGGAAGTGCGGCGGGGGCCTCAAGCGGCCCCGTCGCTGCGAGCACCGCGCTGCTGCCTCGCGGGCCCTGCCGACGAGACGCTTCCCTTCGGGAGCAATCGGACGGTGGTTTGCTCGGAGGGCGAAGCCGTGTGCTGTCAAATAGCCGCGTGCGTGCGTCCACGTGCGTGGGTCCGCGCGTGCGTCCGCGGGTCCGTGCGTGCGTCCGCGGGTCCGTGCGTGCGTCCGTGGGTCCGTGCGTGCGTCCGTGCGTGCGTCCGTGCGCACGCCAGCCGGCCAGCGGTGCTGGAGCAACGCTGCGTTTTGCGATTTTTCACTGAGCGGTGCCACCACGTTTGTGCATCGGCGGCATCGCGCGGGCGATGACGGACGCCTCTGTGCCCGTGTGCGAGCGGTGGCACAGCGTTCAGTGCGCCGGGCCGCAAACCTGGCCACCCGAGTTCGATTCCCGCTCACGGAACCACACCAGTGGTGCTTTTCGGAACCGATGCTGATCCTCCCCCAGGTTGACTCGGCTTCGAATGAGTACCTATTGCAGTGTGTGAACATCGGCCACCATAGAGACAAAGGCGACCGGGCGTGGCGCTGGCCACTCACCTCCTCGTGTGCCGTGCCGACCTTCATAGTTGCTCGCCAATGGCACTTGACCTTCCAGTCTGTTAAGTCTATACGGGTCACCTTTGTCTTGGTGCGTTCCCAACCCCTGAGTGCACGCTGTGGTTTGTTAAAGCAGCACAGCAGGGCGCTCGACACCAAGGGAGCACTGGGTGAACGCCACCCCTCACGCACGCTACCATTCCGTGACTGCCTTGAACCAAATAGGAATGCAGGCGTCACATGCGCATCCCTGCGCTCGGCCCCCACTAAAACATCATCATCATGATAATAATAAAATAGCCTTCAGCATTCCCGTCATTGCATCACCGCAGGAAGAAACAAAACATCCTGCGCGGTCATGGGGGTAGTTTGACCATACTTCACCAACACGGATGTCGGCCGACCCCGGGGTCAATTCGCGAGTGGGTTTCGCAGCGCGGTCAGCTGTCGACCAACTCCAGCGACTGCTCCACTCCGAGGGCTCTCGTCTTGGGAGTCTCGGTGGTTCCTCGCGTGTCGAGGCAGCGCGTGAAATTAGATTTGGAAAGCGTTAACGAAGCGCAATGCTGGGCCGCAGCCGTGGCGATCGTCAGCAGGGCGGGAGGGCGGTGGGTTGGACGAGCAGGGAACCCGACCAACAAGGCGATCGCGTTCCAAGTGTCAAACGCGTTCGTCGGGTGTCACGGGAAAGACGGAACGGCGCTTTGGAGGTTTGGTGGCACCAGTGCTTGAACGTGTTAAAGAAGACAAGTCAATAAGCGGGGAAGTAAATGTGAACGAAGAAAATAGCGCTTGCGAAGGATTTCAAGAAGACTCCCTCAATGTGGACACACCGCACACACACACGTATAAACACAGACAGATGCGCCGGGTGGCCGGAGCGAGTCACTGAGTGGGTGCGCAAGCAGAACGCAGTTCGTTGCCTCGCAGCAGTCGACCGTGGCGGATTTCTCTGCCGTCGCCTCCTTTTCGATACAAATGGCGATGAGCCAAACATCTCCATTGAGAAAGCGAGTGGATTGGTTGAGGGAAGAGAAAAAAAAACCCACAATGCGGCCGCCCAGACCTTTTTTTCTTCCAAATTTGCCGCGGGCGCAACGTAGAGTTTGAAACGGGGCCCGTTTTGGAGCCGACGCGGGGGCAGCGACGGTGACGCTTTTGTGGCGCTGCCCATTGCGTCACTTCCACGCCACTCACAATTGCAGGGGTTTTTTTTTACTAGTTACTAATAGAAATGCAGATTTGTCAAATGCTCTCAGCATGCTGCGTGGTTGGCATTTCCTTCCTGAGTGATTAAGGAAAGATTTGGTCGTCATTGAATAGTTTCTCTGCTGCCTACTCAGGCACCATCAAGGACCAGGGTTTTATATTTATATATATTTTTTTATTTAAGCCACTCACGCTGCCACTCGTCTGCACTCTTGTGAGGTCTCAGCCAGTGAGGTCCGTGATGCCATTAACCTTCAATCTCCACAAACCAGGCCC
>JAZEWT010000016.1:19722463-19743068 GCA_036362905.1 Mordacia mordax | reverse complement strand
TGTTGCACGTCAGCCAGAGGTCTCCACTTATGTCGTGGTCCCATTGACCGTGCATGACTGACAACGCGTTAATTCGCGCATTGACGTAGGCTTCCACGGCTCGCTGTATGAGGATTGCTCTTAAGTGCCGCTCCGCCGGGGCAGCCGCGTCGAGCGTTCCTCCGCTCCCCTTTCGCGACATTTCGCCTCCCCATTTGCGGAGGCACCGCCGGGTTTCCACCCGCTTCGGACGAAAGCCGCCGCGCGCCAAATCTCCGACGGCGCCGCGCGTCAAACGGCACGCGTGCGCGCACACAAAAAAAATCCGAGCCTCGGAGCCGGGTCACGGGAAGCGAAGTTGAAAATGCGGGAGAAAGGAGAGGTAATTGCAGAGCGGCGCCTGAGCTCTTGCCACGGACTCGAGGCGCACTCCCGCTGCGCGACACTGAAGTGGCCGCGAGCAGGCGCGACGGCGGCGCTGCTGCTTCGCGACCCCCCACTGAGATCACTCGTCTGGGCTCGGGGGGGGGTCGAGGGAATGTCGATCAGGGAAGAAGGCATCAACCAAAGGATGGCCATTGAGGATCTAAGTTTTTTTCTCTTCTCCAGCCCAAAATACGAGAGGTGCGGTCGCAGCATGGAGCAGGCGATATCGAACAAAAAACTCAAACAAGTCCTAAATGTCAAGCTCATTGCGAACGCTCTCTTGTCTAATATAGTAAATCGCAAGTATCGGAGTTGAGGATTATTGTATTGATAAGTGAAGTAATAAGAGCTATACCGGTGTTTACATTTAATATCATCGTCTTCACTCGAACACCAGCTCCTCGGTCACGATTTCACCCCGATTGAAGGAATTCAAAGAATAAAAGATAATGGAAAAAATCGACGCCAAACATTTGATCACAAATGTCATTTATACAGCTCGTATTAACTCTGGTTTTTTTTTTTCAAAAGCATTTTGCTGATATAATGCGTTACATATTTACAGTAAGTCCTAAGCAGCTGATGACAGGACGGATTTTTCTTTTTTTTCAAAAACAACGGTACCACTGAACATAAAAGCAAACAAAAATATCCTATTTAACGGCGAACGTAACGTCAGGTGAGATTAAGAATGCACGTCTGCGTATTGTGAATCTGCGTCACATAAATAACACCATTCGACACATGCATGATCGTGACCGGTACAACGGCTGCAAAATCAACCACGCCACTAATTAAAACCATTGACGTTAAGGACTTACAATGAAATTGTCATTACCGTTTACTCCAAAAGAAAAGCGGTAAAAACATTACCTAGATTTTACACATTCTTGCCAGGCACGAACGCTGACGTTATTCGCCCCGTCTGCCGCTGACCGCCGCATTGACGCGGAGATGTCCGCTCGCTCCTACGCGCCCCCGGTCCTGCGCACTGACGTGCGTTCGTGTGTTTGCGTGGATCTCTGAGGTAGATAGACGTTGCAGCTGCTCGGTGTGGCGTCAGTAAATGCCGGGGTCGGAATGATGGGGGGTGGTTTGGGGGGTAGAATTTGCGACAGTCCCCTCGGCAGAGTGGCTCGTGAGATGAAGGTGACTGGGAGAGGGGAGGTAGAAGATAGAAGGTAGAAGGGCAACAAGGAGGGTGTAATGGATGTGACGGGGGGGGGGACGCTTGAGAAGCAACCCACGTGAATTAGTAAGACACTTTCATGCAACGCTTCCCATGAAAGTTTCAATGCTTGGCAAGATGCTGAATGTCCACGTTTCAAACAAGTTTAAAGGGGTTTTTTTTTTCACTGCAGAAAACATTACGCTTAAGTATACGAACAAAAAGATGACTCGGCAGATTCAGGAGGAGGAGTGCTCGCAGAACGTTTTTTTTTAATTATTCGAGCCAAAACACATCTCTTGTTTGTTGGACGTGAACTTGTGTTCTCGAAACAAATGGTAATTGTACGGAAGACCGCCGTGTGGTGGCCACATCCGGCTTGGGTCGGAGATGTGAGAGGGCTGTACAAGTGCTTCGACTCCTGGACCCGTCCATTAAGCGCCGTTTCCTCAATCTCGTCTGCGTGGTGCGGCATCATCGCGCCAGCGAGTACGAGACTAGCGGGGGCCACGGGTGGCACTTCGTTGGGAGCGGCCTGGAATGAACGACGCTCGCCTGCTCCTTCAGACGCAGGAAAAAAATGCCCAGAATTTGAGAAGAATGTTTGTTGACCATGGCTGGAGACACCGACATGGAAGAACAAACATCTCTACCGTTAATTTCAAGAAGCATCGACGGGTGCCGGTCGCCGTTTCTCGCCAGGTCCGTTCTCCTCTAAATTTTCGTTCACCTGCCCGCACCGCACCGCCACCACCGCCACCACCGCCGCCGCCGCCGCTTGCTCGTTCGTGCGACCGCTCACTCCGTCATCTGCCAGAGGCCCAGGTTGAGGACCTTGAGGCAGGGCAGCTGCGTGATGCGCTCGAGGCCGCGCGTCGTGATCTTGGTGCAGCCGTACAGGTCGATGCCCGTGAGCTGGGTGAGGTGCCGCCCGATAAGCTCGAGCCCTCGGTCCGTGATGCCCGGGCACTGCCCGATGCTGAGCGTGCGCAGCCGGCGCATGGGCCGCGCCAGCCTCTCGACGCCGGCGTCCGACACCCGGCAGGCGCACAGCGAGAGCCACGCCAGCTGCGTGAGCCCCTGCGCTATGTGCGCGAGGCTCGCGTCGCCCACCTTGTCGCAGAACGAGAGGTCGAGCGTCGCGAGCCGCAGCGTGCCGGTCGACAGGTGCATGACGCCGGCGTCGCTGATGTTGTCGCACGAGCGCAGGTTGAGCGTGCGGAGGCCGGCCATGTGCGATAGGTGCACCATGCCCGCGTCCGTCACGCCACCGCAGAAGCTGAGGTTCAGCGTCTGCAGTGCCGGGAATCCCTTGGAGATGTACTTGAGTGCCGCGTCGGTCAGACGCTGGCAGTCCTGGCCGGGGGACGATGCGCGGGGGGGGGGGCTGATCTCAATCTCAAACGTGCGCCGTTTCGCGATAATTGACGTCGCCGCAGCAAGATGTTGTGGCTAAGCCGGCGCAGAAAACCCCTGGCCCGGTTCGTTATGCAACGAACGTGCGTCCGAGGAAGGCGTCGATGAACGCTGTGACGCGTCAGTAAAAATTCTAATAAGATGGTAACATACGTTGGGGTAAAAAAAAAAAAGGAAAAAAAGCCATCTGTCTGAATTACAATACGAATGGATAATATAAAGAAACGGTTACAAAAAAGCGAAGTTTAAAATCCATACATAAATCATTTAATAATGAGCTCACATGTCACAATAATTCTTCAGCCAAAAGCGAAAGCAATCCCTTGCCCCCAGGGATGGAAGCTCATCCCCAGACTCTTGACACATTCACACTCCAGGCCCCTAGGCTCCGACATAACACAGCTGGTCCACCGCCGCCAGCAATGCGGCAACTGCTGCAACCACAACCACCACCACCACCGCCACGGCAACCCCCGCAACCGCCGCCACCCCGACCGACCGCCGCCAACGCAACCGGAAGCGCCGCCGCCGTCGCCGCCAACCGTACCTGCAGGGTGAGGTGGTCGAGGCTGGGGCAGCCCTGCGCGGCGTTGCGCGTCAGCCCCGCCAGGTGCCCGATGCCGGTGTCGGACACGTTGCGGCAGCTGCGCAGGTTCAGGCTGCGCAGGCCGGGCAGCCCCCACGCCAGCAGCAGGAGGCCCGTGTTGCTCACGTTGCCGCAGCCGCCCAGCTCGAGGGCGCGCAGGCTCTTGAGGTGCTGCGCGATGCGCCCCAGGCTGCTGTCCGTGATCTGCTTGCACAGGCTGAGGTTGAGCGCCGTCAGGTTGGGCAGCGGTTGCACGAGTGCGTGCGCCAGACCCAGATCCGTCAGGTTGTAGCAGCCGCTCAGGTTGAGGCTCTCGAGTCCCGGAAGTCCCTGGATGACGGAGCTGAGGCTCCGGCGGAGGCTGAGAATCTGCAGCTTGCGGATGCCGCGCGCCTGGAGGCTGGGGAAGAGCGACGGGTTGGAGCGGCGGAGGTGCAGCTTCGCCTCGACTCCCCGCCACACGGACTTGTGGTACGCGGCGTCCCTCCAGGCGCGGCACACCTGAGCCGCCCGGCCCTTGTCTCGCACCTCGAGGCAGCTGAAGATGATGGTCAGAAGCTCGGGGAAGAGGCAGGAAATGTGCGTCTCCATGGCTGGATGTGGCGAGGCGTGGGGGAGGAGGAGGAGGAGGAGGAAGCGCTGCTGCTGCTGCTGCTGCTGCGGAGACGACGGCGCTGGCGTGCCGGCTGCTGCCAGCGAGCCGGATGAGGCAGCGTGCGCGGAGCGGCTCAGCTGCGCTCTCCAGCTCACGTGGTCGCGGGCGGGGGGTGGGGCGCCGGGACCTGGCGGAGCGTGAAAAGGGAAAGGCGGCGTCGGATTTCTGCCCTGGTGCTGTCACCCAGACAGACAAGCGGACAGCCCGGCCGTCTGACTGGAATAACAAGTCGCACGGCGGCGGCGGCGGCGGCGACGGCGGCGGCAACGGCGCAGCAGCCGCCGCCGATTTTCGGCCAGAGCGCGGCCAAGAGGCACCGAAGGGCTTTGCGATCCGCGGAAGGTGAGCGCGACGAGTGCGTCGCCCAACGCGTCCACGGGCCGGTGTTTTTGTTGTTTGTTAAAAAAGCCCGTGCAGAACCCAATTCCACGGTGCGCCTTTACATCTACAAAGAATTCCACCGCAACAGCCGGCGGACTCCGGGAACAATCCGCTGGCTCAAAAGGAAGTTTTATCCAGCCAGAATGAATGAACGTGGGGGAGAGAAAAAAAACCACACGCATGCACGCGCTCACGCACGGATCGAGACCGGATTTTAAAAAAAGAGAGATTTCTCTTTGGGAAATGTAGCCGCGTATATCCGCAAAACACGCGAGAGTGTTGTTCAGCGGCTCGTTTGGTTCACGCTCGAGCAAGGCCGCTCGAGCAGCGGATGGCAGTTGCCGTCGTTCAGCGGTTTGCGTGGCAGTTGCGCGGATGGCACGGCGCGGATGGCACGGCTCGAATGCACGGACGAAACTCGCGTACGCACTTAAATATTACGCGCGAGGAGTACACATGCATAATATATGGCGTTGTGTTCCAGTGAAGCAGTGGATGATAAGTTACTAATTTTGTTGAACCACATCACGAGTTAATATTTAATACGGCGTGGCACAGCAGTGGCCTGAGGAGCGTCTTTTTGTTCTGTCATTTTCTCTCTTTTTTTTTGGGCTGAAGTGATTGACTCAAGTTGTACCAAGTCTCGCAATGAAAGGCAATGCACAAATTGGCCTCTTTATCGGGGTCGAGAGATTCAAACTTGTTGGCTTGAGGCTTCACAAGAGATATATCCGTAGGGAAATCAAGACATATTTCGCATGATGGGCCGTAATTAGTGCCAGCAGAGATTTTTATTGCTTGTATCTATTTTTGGCCCCACTGAAGCATGTCCAAGTATAATTCTCCAGTAATGAAACGAGAATATGTGACGTGTACCGTACGCTTTGTGACGTCACAGAAGAGGATCTTGAAATAAAAATATGTAACTTTGGTATCTGTCCAAAACATAGAGCTCCCTTTTCTTCCCCATTCTATCTAGATTTGTTGATCTGCTGACCATTTAATCTGATGAAATATCGAATGGAGCCTTTTTTATTATTATTATTTTGGGTAATTCACCACAGGCCTCGAAGACTTACATTTGGCAATCAGAAGTAGCAATAATGGTTATGACAGCGTTTTAATGAGAGTTGTAAATGCCAAAAAAAACTGCAGACGCACGCAAGGTGTGTGATTTGGAAGTTGTGGGCTAAATGGTATACTGTCTGTGGGCCCTTATTAAAGCCATTTGATATTTGGTATGCCTTAAGGGTATGTGCTGTTTTCCTCCTGCTTAGTGTAAAATATTGGCATATTTTTTCTGCCTTCTAAAAAGTTTATGCATGCATGTTTTATGGATCCTCCAGGGTGAGTGCATTGCTTATTAGCATTTATAAGATGGTAAGTATGGCCACATCAGCACTTGTAATACTTAATAAGTCCAACATGGCACAGGCAGCTGCGAAAAGAGTGCAATCTGACAAGGCCTGCATTTGTTGCGTCGATGAACCTTCGCGGAGAATGCCATGCCCTTCGTGTGCGATGCAATATTTCAGACGCACGCAGCAGAATCCGATTCAATCGCAACCACTGTCACATCGAAACCGCTCTATTACAGCGCACACAAGATGTGGCAAAACGATTTGCGGGAATACTAAGCACTAACGCAGGGCAAGTGTTGCCTAATCTTCCAAAAACATTTCCTTTTAATGGGAAATTTTTTTAAAAAGCAGAAAGCAAAACACGATACTGATAAACTTTGCCAAAAATTGCAACAACGCTGGCCATTTGATAACTCTACAGTAGCCAGAACCAGCTTCCGTCTGTACGGTCATTTAATGAAGAATGCCAGGAATAATTTCAAACAACGAGGCACGTTCCAGATCTGTGTTTCAGCAGCGCTGGCCTTTCGCGGTAATCACAATGCAGGCTCCGCCACAAAGCAACGCGGCGTGCACTTGCTATGACAGAGACAGGCTCGGGGGATGCATCTTAAGTCCTCCCGGACCTCGTTCCGTGTTGTACCCGGGAAGGGGAGAGAAAGCACATCGATATCTGGGGGTGGGGGAGCGCTGGCAGACGATGACCTGCACATAGTAAGTGCCTTCTCTAGGACAGTGCCTTGTGTGTGTGAGAAGCAGAAGAGCGTGTCGCAGACTAGAGCCCTGCCAGAAGCAAGGCGCGCGGATCCTGCAGACGTGGGGACATCACAGGGAAAAGTACGCCACGTCCGAAGGCTGTGCACGCAGATTATTTTTAATGGCAAACACCTTTTGCCAAATATGGCCAGCAAAGCCCTCTTGGCGGTCCGGTAAGGCTTGCCAACTAAACGCGGCTCACCTGGCTTACGCTGAACCTTGTGGCCAGGTGTATTGCATTTCGACCTAGAAAATTCATAGACGGATGATGGGAGCCAGACGCTTAGGTTCCGGAGGGGTGCTAGGGCAGATTATAAAAATCATTCCACCTTCGATCTCATCCTTGTAAATGCAACCTTGTTAATGCATAGTGTCACCCAATTCTTATTCATTGTTCTATCGCTGCCATGTTATGGGATGTTCTATCTGTGCAGAGCTTCCACAGAGCAGTGTAACCCTCTGTTAGATGAGAGCCCATGGAAGCAGATACCACAGCTACCTATGAGATGAGTTTAAGAAGAGAGTAACATTTCATTCTGTAGACAGCAATATTTTGCACCCTTCATGCCGCAAGATAGTCAAACTGACGTTTAGAATTCATCCATTTGAATTTAATCTAATTAAGCACGCAATTATATTTAACGTGATAGGGTGGGTAGGTTTCGGGTTTATGGTTATTGCTGCCTGAAATTGAGGTGACAAACTCGCTTGAACCAGGTTAAATCTCCGGTGGCTGCGTAGATTTGAACCATGAATCTCAGCCCCCTGACCTCCGGTCCACTGGGCCACCTTAATCCAACCTCATTTATGATCACGGGGGAAGACTCAGACCGAGGGAGGAGGTGGCCACGGAGCCTGGCACGGGCCGGCGAAATGCTGCCAAGTGGAAGCGGAATCGTAGCTCTTTTGCCACGGGGGACGTGGGTCCCTCGATTCCGGCCAGGCCGAGAGGCGTCAGCAGTGCCGGGGATGGGAGGTTCGTGCAGCTGTGTGCGCCTGTCGGTGCCCCCCACCATCTGCTCAAGCAGCCCCAGCCCCCTCCGCTGAAGCGGGAGCAGATGGGGCCCTTGCGCCCACCCACCCTCCCGCCTGCGCCACTGCAAGGCCTGCAGGGTCGTGCTCACTGCCCTGCAGACATTCACACTTCTTTTTGTGCGATTCTCCATTATCATAATTACCATATTCAGACAAATGATAATATTGCACAAGGAGGGAGAAAGGAAAAAATATATATATTTCTCTTGTTACGTGCCACTGCCGTGGGCTGAAATACAGAGCACATTCACCAACAAATACAGTTTAACAAATGTTAAAGACAACAAAGCTAACGAATGCGTGAAAAGAACATTTTACATTTTGTATGCACGGGGAGGCGTGGGGGATAAATATTTTGTATGCCTTGACTTGCTCATTTCACGTTATCCGATTGCTTCTCAAAAGTTAACAGTCCCGGTTACACTAACGCACAGTTAATGAATTTCAGCACCGAAAAAGCAATTTCACTTCCCATTAAAATTATCATCTGGCACGCACTAATTAAAACAAATAAATGGACCGTTAATAAATCCGCATACATGTCTAGGTTTTCGTGACGGACGCTCGTGAATTCATTAAACTGTTGTGAACTCTGCAAGGGAGCTCGCAATGCAACGATCCTGGAAAATCCTGCGTATTCCATCATAAATCTATACATGAGTGGAACAGCATGCAATGTTCGCATGCGCGCATACAACTGTCAAGCAATGAGTTGTACCCAACCCATGCGCTCTTGCAGATGGTGTTTGTAATGAATGAGTATAGGATACACACACACACACGGGTACTGCATGACACACACACACACACACGAGTCAATAATGTGACGCTCAGGTGTAAATTCCCACGCGTCACCACTCAAGCCACCAGAATACGGCCACGTTGCGTGTTTTGTTTTTGTTTAGGAGCTGTCAACTCTGGGCCACAAATGTTTCAAAATCTAGGCGGAGAAACAACAGAACCCCCATACCCGAGCCTCGCCGCTCGGGTTCCACTTGCAAACTGCTGAGTTGTCTCACTAAGACATCCTAAATTGAGTAGAAAAGCAACACATGCAGAGAGCGCTCGGCCATTGCAGGCACATCCCTCGCAACAGCAGCAACAACACAACAGCAGCAACAACACAACAACACAACAGCAGCAACAACACAACAGCAGCAACAACACAACAGCATAACACAGCAGCTTTAAAGCGACTTCACAACGCGGTGTAACAATCACACAGCCACTACTGCTACTCTTGTCATTTTCATAACATGTCTGGTTCGGAGCTTTAGCTGGATGGAACGGGATGGGTGCTGGAGATGATGACTCCCGATCGGCAGAACGCACCCCGCCGTTACGTGTGTGGTCCCGCGGTTGTGTGCGCGCGTTACGTTTACACGTTGTGTGTCTTGTGTTGTCGTGGCTAACGACGCTTGCCCAGACGGGGAGGAGACACAATGACAAGGGAAGCCCTCTCGTCTCTCTCTCGCTCTCTCCTGCCCCTCTCATCTCCTCCCCGTGCACCCCATACTCCTTACCTGCATGCCGACGGGTCCCAGGGTCCGTACGGTCTCTGCTGCCTCTTCGGCCGCTTCCTCGCTACCGCGGCTCCACCCCCTCCCCTCCCACCCCGAGACCTCCGGTTCGGCTCCGGGATCGGGCCAGGTCCGTCTCGGGATCCAGTCCGGATCTCGGAGACACAACGCTGGGCTGGGCAGTGTGCGAGGGAGACGAGACGTGGCCAATGAGGGCTAAGGAGAGGAACGAAGCAATGGCAAGGAGTGGCCGCCAGCCAGCGGACGGGAGGTGGAGCCGCTGCCTGAGACGGAGGGGAGTCAGGAGAAGGGGGCAAGGAGCGGTGGGATGGAGAGGGGGGTAACCGCGGGGATGGGGGAAGCTCCGTGGAATGGCAATGGGGATAAGCGGAGGAGAAGTTGAGCGGAGGAGATGGGAGGAGAGTGAGGTGGTGCCACGGCGAGCGAAGGGTGGAGCCGGGGGGAGTGGGGCTCGTGTGGGGAGAGAGCGGCGACGCCGGCAGCAGGAGGATAATGAGAATCTGGGAGCAACGGGGGCAGGATTATTGGGAATTAAGGAGGAGCGAGAAGTGAGCTCGGAGGGACGGCGGGTTATGTGAGGGTGGAGCGACGAGGAAGGGGGTGGCTCCTGCTGGAGGAGGAGGAGGATGAGGAGGAGGAGGAAGATGCACCACCGCTCCGGAGCTCGCGCGTGCGCACTGGCGGGCGCCTTCGCTGGGCGCCCGGGCTCATTGTGTGAGTGGGGCCACGTGGGGGAACGCGGGCGGGGGAGACGAGGGGGGGGGGTTGGCCGGCGGGGGTGGTGGGAGACGTCGTGGGAGTGAACGCGAGGGACCAAGGAGCGGTCAACGCGTGAAAGGGGCCGCGCATTGCGTTGGGGAGGGAGGGAGGGAGAGACGTTCGTGTGTGGAGCTCTCAGAGCCAGCCCACGCTCGCAGAGCGAGCCGGACCCTAACGCCCACCCACTGCGCAACCGCCACAGACTCGCAACCCCGTCGGGCACCTTTGGAAATTCATGAGGCTTAAACTTTTATCGTATTTTTTTTTGTATTGAAGTTCACGATACTGTTCCGCGCTGCCATGAAGCTGTTTCCTTTGGAAATGTGCCCATTGTAAATGCATCACTTATGGAAAGGTCGGAGTGAAATGTGATTTAGAATGGTAAATATAACGTTTTCAAACGCCTGTTTGTTTTTACAAATGCTCAACTCTGATCCACACCGACAAGATGAGACTAGACTGTCTACCTGGATCAATAATTTAACTGGCACGGATTTGACTTGATTTGGACTTGCGGGATTCTATTACCATCACCCTGAACCGATTCAAATGCTGGACGGATTTGAAACATTTTGACATTTCATACAATTTAAAACTTACATCTCTGACTTCAGTGACAGTCGATAAACATCCTGGACATCCTGGATTAAGCAGTCCCTGCTTATTCGACGGAGGATTGCGATGGAGCTGGAGCCTATCTCGGCAGACACGGGGCGCAGTGCAGGGATTTGCCGACGCCTTACGCAAGTGTTGCGAGGCCCCAGTTACAATATAGGCAGGCCAGTTAATTTCGACAACATGTCTGTGGACTGTGGGAGACGACCGGAATACCCGACGAAAACCCACGCAAAACGTGGACAGAACGTGCAAACTCCAAACGGAAAAGCATCTGAGCCGGGAATCGAACCCGGGAATGTGACCTTACTGTGAGGCAGCAACACTACTCGCTGCCACCTTGTCGCCCAAGAGACACGTTTTTTTTCATTCACATTTTTTTTATGTTTAATGGTAAACGTCGTGCGGTTGCAGATGGTAATGCGTGGATAAGTGAAGATGGCAGATTTGTGTTTCATGGAAAAAACCACGTCAGCTAAAAAAAATCACAGCCTGTCCATTCCGTATAACATCTCTAAAAGTTATATCTGGCAATGAATTAAATAAAACTCCAGATGCACGGGGAAAACATTTCTTTTTTAAATGCCGAAAAAAAGAAATACTGTGACCATTTGTTATACGACATCTGTGAAATGTCATGAAAAATATGTGAAACATCAATGTGAGTTGACAAATATGCGTTTTATATATACACACACAGCGGATAATGATTCATGAACAATACATTGCACCAAAGAGTGATGATTGTACACAGAATGCCGATTGATTTTAATATGGACAGTTCAAATAATTGTATAATGCGAATTGTTTTCAGCCCCTTTGTCAAATCAATGTTTTGATTAAGGCCTCCCCATGCCATGAAGGTCATGGAGGTTTTGACCATACTTCCCCACGCTAATCAGAACAGGTTGGTGAAAAGATGATTGGCCCACGAGCGCTGATCCTGACATCACCTGTCACTAATGCTATCCCTGATTGGGAATCGTGCTCGGGTCGCCAGATTCGGATAGTGCGGTGTGGTTATCACTGCCCCAGCAGACATTACAAATTGCGATGAAAAAAAATCCCATGACCATGCTCGTGTGTGAAGCGTCTGTAAGATTGCTCCGACATTAAGCATACACCCATGATAATGCATTATGGAGGTCACTTGCAACACGGGTAACCTGCAACGGGAATGTCCCCTCTCTCCACCACCACAATTGTTTAATTGATTTCACAAATTTACCAGCATCAGCTCCTCCAACTCTCCAGGCCTCCAGAGACCAGATCCATCTCCACCACAGTCTTTCTTTTCTTCTCTGTCAAGGACTCGTTCAAGGTCATCACAACACGCGCGTCGTGTTCTCATATTCTGTGGCAGAAGAGGTATTCCCATATGTGCGTGTCTTGCCGGGTTACTAGTTCCTGCTGGCTGGCAGAGCAAAGGGTCGTGACTGTTGCATATATATTAAAATATATCGCACTGTATCTGCCACGTGCCGTCAACGTCTAGTTTTTCTTAATTACTGCTATTGCTGCTATTATGTAAATCTCGCCGAAGTGGTCGTTAAGCTAATTGTACTGTACCGTATTTTTTGAAGCGAATGAAAATTGCTTATTCGTAAAATGCGTGAATTTCGTAAATATCTCAATAGTACAGCAGCGCATTTTCTATCTATACTTGCACACAAAATACTGTGAATATTAATATATATTTTTTTTTTTTTAAAATAGCACAATCTGTAGTATTGCGGCAGTATCACGATTATTATTGCGGTCACACTGCCACTCATTGCAGTGGTGTGCACGCGATTACGGCTCGAACACAGCGGTTAAAGTGAGCACTTTTACCCAGCAGGGACTCGCATTCAACCAAACACCTTCCCCTGATTTGCATCACAATTTTCCCTTTGCCTCGCGGTCTCCCTGTTTCAGGTCACTAGTGTAGCGCTTAATTAAATCACCGGGTATCATTAGCAGAGCTGCATACATTTGCATGCATAATCACGGAATGGATTTGTCAAGGCCTCCACAGGTCAGCCGTTAATCTCTCCTCACCTCGGTTTTTGTGATGATGTGCTCTGCATTGCGTGTGTACGCGCGTGTGTGTGTGTGTGTCGAGCGGTGGTGCAGCGGTTAGTGCGCTGCACCACCGCTCGACACACAAACCCAGAGACCCCGGTTCGATTCCAGCTCAAGGTCAACAACGGTGACTATTTAACGAGGCTGTACTGGGTCTCTCATAGGTCGACTTAGTCTCAAATGAGTACCTGCTACGGTGGCGACGCATTGCCACGAGGAAGACAAAGGCGGTCGGGCGTGGTGCCAAGCACCCGCTCCCTTCTGCCCTTCTGTGCCGTGCGTACCTTCATAGGTGCTCGCTAACATTGCTTGACCCAACAGTCTGTTAAGGCTGTAAGGGAGCGCGTTGTTATTGTGTGTGTGCGTGTGTCTGTGTTTTGACATAATGTAATAAAATAGAACAGGGCTTTCAGAGAAGTTGATGGCGAATTCAAAGCAAAGCTGGCTATTAACGCCCACCTACGCACAATACATTCCACAAACACACAAACAATAATGCCTCGGTTGTGCATAGCGGGTATAATTATCACGAGCCTTCGTGATTATTATAAAATAACTACATGCATTGTGGTTAGCCACATTTTAAAATGCGGTGTTTTGTTACAACACGGCACAGGAAAAACAATGATGTGTGGGATAAATGACCGGGTGTACACGGGGAGCGGGGGGATGGTTTGGCATTTATCCGCAGATTTATTTTGAGAAGATTTTTTTTTCATAATGCTTGACTGTGCAGTTCGTCAAACTTACAAGTGTCATTAGGGCTGAGGAGCAATTGTTATTGCAAGTGAAATTTTAATTAATTTCAATTGAAGAATAATTTCAGGTACAGTGTGTAATATGGCAGTTTTATTCTGACCAAATTGCAATTCATGACAATGGTTTTAACTTTTCAAGTAATTGCAATTCCAATTAAGAACGTGTAATCGTGGTTGTGACCCTTTGTATTCATCGCTACTGACCCAAATCCTAAATGTCGAGATTTTTTTAAAAATTGTTACATAGATTTGAGCTTGCAGAATGCACACACAGCTGTTGTAAAACGGGCAATTTTTTTTACTTGTCAGCTGAAAACCTAATGGTTTGAAAAAGGGCACGCTTATATTTGAGTTAAGGCACAGTTTGTGATTTTTTTTTATATATATCATAAGTCTATATAGCATGCAGCAGACTTTAAACAGTGGGCGGACATGGATGACTCCCACGATTGTTCATCCACTGGCATAGAAAAGAAATTATATGTTACACGTTCGCACGTCATGCTCTCCAGTGATCTTTGCTTGTTCGTGGAATATATTTAAAAGAAAAGTAAAACCGTTTACAAGTCAGTGAGCAGAAACGCTTGGAGAGCGCTTGCGTGTTTGTCACGAGAGCTGAACCAGCAGGGATGGAAATCCTGGATTTAAATCCCAGGATTTAGATTAAACCAGATTATGAGCTGAAAAATGCCTATTGTCGAAGCCTCGTTACTGCACACATCTGCTTTTTCTACATTGTGAAAATGACTGATGAGGTTTGGATGCAAGGGCATTTATACATTTAAGATATAATTGATGATCTATAGAGAGAACAAGTAAATATTTGGGTATTGGTTTATCATCTAGATGTTACGTTTGCATATAAGTATATGCATTGCTTAATTTTGGCCAGAACAGTCCAGAACACTATTCCAAGAATTATATTCGTTTCATTGTCTTTGAGTTATTATTTAGATTATATATTTGTTCATAGAATTGTATAAACATACAATGCAATAAATATTATTGTTATAGCCAGGCATACCATATTGCCCTAGTGGTAGTGCCTTATGCTGATAATTATTTCTGCGAGGCAGCTGAGCCGTGTTAAGATACATTTTGAGCGAGAAATTAAGTCCTGGGTATATTCTGTCCAAAATAACTTGGAAGGTGTACACATTTCCCCAAAGTGCATCCATGAGCTAACATAGACGACTTCTGTTGGTGTTTTGGGTGACAAAGTGGTGCAGTGGCAACGTCTGCACCCACAACACAAGGATTCCTGATCGAGGTAGCTCCATTCCGACATCAGACGTCGTTCTGTACAGAGTTTGCGTGTTCTTCCCCTGTTCTCCATGGGTTTTCTCCAGTTCTCCATCACAGATTATAGAAACAACACTCATTGACCGATAACATAATACATAGGGGGCGGCACGGTGGCCCAGTGGTTAGCGCTGACACCTCACAGCAAGAAGGTCCCGGGTTCGAATCTCTCGGCTCGGGTACCTTTATGTGTGGAGTTTGCATGCTCTCCCCGTGTCCGCGTGGGTTTTCGCCGGGTACTCCGGTTTCCTCCCACAGCTGCATAGGTTAATTGGTTTGCAGACTAAATTGCCCACAGTGCCCGGTGATGGACTGGCGTCTCATCGTGGGTATACCCCTGCCTTACGCCCTGTGTCTGCCGGGATAGGCTCCGGCTCACCGCGACCCTGTACAGGATTAACACGGTTTCTGACAATGAGATGAGATGAACCCGTGCTTGCCGTAGCCGTATACAGTCTGCGAATGCTTGCTGCCACCATGTGGGTTGATGTAGTAACACACGCGGCACCCCCCTGCTTCGCGTGGTGGGACTACCAACCAGAGGGTGCCCACGCAGCACCAACAGCAGCTGCGACAGCTGTGGGTCTCACAGCAGTGTCAGTGTAGGGGCACAACCCTTCCCACTGGGGAAAGCGCTGCCCCTGCCGTCTGCAGCTCCTCTCAGCCAGTGTGGGTGTCTGCAAACTCCCGCTTGACAGCGCGGGACCAGCATTGGCTCCACAGTGACTTCCAGCTCGAGATGATTAAGATGGGGAGTATAGATACGGGAGTACTAGAGCACAACAATATATTGTGGGAGTACTAGAGCACAATATAGTTATTGACTGACCGCCATGAAACGTAGCTGCGTAGCCGTCTATGATTAACCGGTTTGCATTGCATTTGCCCACCCGAGCCCTACCCAGGCTCAAAGCCTACTTAACTTCAGAGATCAGTTGCATTTCAGAGAATACGATGAGATGATAATCTGTTTTTCTACCGATTGTAATTAAATTCTATATGAAATCGTATTATGGTAGAAGAGGTATACGTGTTCCAACGAACACCAGAGCTAAGTCACCTGGAGTCCAGCACCCTTGCAATGCAATTCCTGACCCCAACTGAAGGAGGTTTGCGTCAGGAAGGATATCTGGCAACTGGAAAATATGGCTCCACTTGGATAACGGCTGTTTAAATCGACTACAACAATAAACTCATCTCCTCTCATCTCATTGTCAGAAGCCACTTCGTCCATCCCGGCAGACGCAGGGACATGCCCACGATGGGACGCCAGTCCATCACCGGGCACTGAGGGGAATTTAGTCTGCAAGCCAATTAACCTATGCAGCAGCATGTTTTTGGACTGTTGGAGGAAACCGGAGTGCTCGGCGAAAACCCACATGGACACGGGAAGAACTTGCAAACGCCACACAGAAAGGCACCCGAGCCGAGATTCGAACTTGGGACCTTCTTGCTGTGAGGCCGACAGCGATACCCTCTGGGCCACCGTAAAAACAATAAACTGTATCATAATAATTGCACTTCAAATTTCAAGATTAACATTATATTGTAGCCTTCAGATTTTCTGCACATTTTGTCTGTAGGCTGCTGGATTTTTCTTAAACGACAATTTATTCTATATCATGTAATTGTGACCATGGTCTCCTGTGAAAAATAGACTTTTATTCGCAATGGGCACCCACGTGACTGTGAATATTTTTACTTACAATTTGCCCTGAAACAAAAAAAAAACTCATTTTCTGGGTCACTTCTGCCTTTAAGTAACAACCTGGCAACACGGACAGCCAGCTTCCTTATCCCCAATCCCCCAAGCGAATCACATTGCGTGGCTTTTAGCAGCAGGGGGAATCATCCGGGTGGGCACGGTGGCCGTGGCTGATGGCAGAAGCACCTGTCTGGCTCAAGCACACCACGAACCCCGGGTCCACTCGGTAAACAAATGGGCACGGTTTATATTTAGATGGAGCAGATTGCACGGGGCCAGGACATGTTACCAACCAGCTGGGTTCAGCGGCCTGAGGGACAAACCCGCATGGCCCACATGAAATGGCAGAAAATACATTGCAGAGAAACACAATGGAATTTTACTGCGCCCAAATATTTAGAGAATTTTTTTAATTCTGTTGTCCTGCTTGTAGACATAATTGTTTAAAATAACTAAATATTAAATGTACGAATGTTTGCAAAAGGAGCCTGCTCTTCCCATTTATTCTTTTCATTTTGTTTTTGGTGCACTAAATGACAACATTTTATGAGACAAGGAACACCGCCAGGTATCACAATGAGTAAGGGGAAGTGTGTGTTCGAAAATGTCTACACAAAACCTATTTTGAAAAACTCTTAGAGTGGCTTTTTTTAATCTTTAACATAACAGGAAGCACACTTCCACACTCTGCTATGAGTTTGGGTGTTCGTCCAGTGACGAATCAATATTAAACCATTCCGAGCTGAAATTTACTATGAAGATAAAGTTGAATAACCAAATTTTAATATTATGATTCTTTATAGTGCGGTCATTGGTGAATGGGTCTGAGCTCATCAATTCGCTACACTTAAGAAGCCGCTTAATCACGGATGGCTGGGTGAATTCCAGCCCAGGGTCTTACTGGCGCCAGCTCAGAGCTCTAAACTCCAAATCACTCTGCCATTGCTTGTGCGAGAGAGTTGCACCTCTTGTCTACTTCCTTGTACATTCATCATGAAGTGTTGTACCAAGGTGATGCTTGTCGCAGTTAGTCCATCACATTTCCTACCTTTCTCATATTTACATGCAGTCGAGCAGGTAACCATTACCATCTGCATTCTATAACGTGACGTCCAATGACATATATTGTAATACGCGGTTACCAAAGAAGTTCTGATCGCTTTATTTTCACAGCGACAGCAAGTTGTTTACTTGCACTCCGCGCACAACCGTTTAAGGGGCACGGCGCCTCTGTAACCATGGCATGGTGAGTGTTCCCACGTCATTGGGTCCTGCTCTCCTGTTACAGACACGCGTGTCTCCCAGCGGAGGGGCTCGCTGACGCTACCCAACCCTCAGAGGGCCCCGCGTCCCACGCCGCCGTGACTCACGCAGAGCGCAGCACCTCTGCCCACGGCGACAGAGCCCCCGAGGGGCCCCGAGCAGCCACCATGGGTCCCCACAGATCTTCGCTCCTGCTGCTGACGCCCGGCTCTCTGCTGCTTCTGCTCCTCTGCCGGCGCGCCTGCGTGGACGCAAGCGAGTGGTGGTGAGTGCGGCGCTGGTGCTGCGTTGTCCACTGGCCCCACTCAGTTTCAATACAATTTAGTTAGAACGATTAATTTAGCCGGCCGAGTGGGGAGCGCTGTCGCCTCACAGCAAGAAGGTTCCGGGTTTGAATCTCGGCTCGGGCGCCTTCCTGTGTGGAGTTTGCATGTTCTCTCCCCGTGTCCGCGTGGGTTTTCGCCGGGCACTCCGGTTTCCTACCAACAAGTCTAAAAAGCATGCATCTGCATAGGTTAACTGGTTTGCAGGTTAAATTGCCCTCAGTGCCCGGTGATTGACTGACGTCCCATTGTAGGTATATGCCTGCCTTGCGCCCTGTGTCTGCTGGGATAGGCTCCGGCTAACTGCGGCCCTGTAGAGGATTAAGCAATTTCTGACAATGAGATGAGATGAGATTAACCCAGCCATTTTAGATCGGTGTCACTTAGCAGTGCCATCCTATATTGACGTCACCTAACAGTATCTTCCAGCGAATGTCTCGCAGTAATCATTTGTGAAATTGCAGGCAACATCTGCGAAGTTCAGCCGGGCTTTCTCATAGGTAGCAGATGTCACCATTCACGCTGATAATGACGATACGACTATAATTGGATGGTCAAGGTTTCATCCTTATGCAAATTGGTGCTGTGAGTTTAATGGTCAAAACTTGCTGTGCTAATGTTTATATTACGATTATGGTTTTATCTTTGCACAAGTTATTGCTCTGAGTTTGTTTATTGTTCTACGATGTTCTACGTTGTTGCGTTGGTCAGTTCCAACGATTGTTGTATCGCAGCAATCCCGCATCTAGAGCTTGCAAACTCACTGGGTACTTATTACTGGAATAATAAACATCTACCTATCTATATTAAGTCTAAGCTATTTCTGGTTACTGATTATGTTGAGCCTACTGTTTGTGAACCAGTGTGTGCTTTGAAGAATGAATGATTTTATCGTTATATTATTATTTGGCAGATGCCCTTATCCAGAGCGAAGTGAAAAATCACACATAATTCCAACAACAATGATCACAGGTTGGAACAAAGTCACAACCTACAAGCACTCCGTAAACAGATATGTCTTAGGAAGCCTCCAGAATTTAGTTAGTGTGACTTTGATCCTAATTTCGACATCATTAAATCAATCGGCGTCCATAACGTTGTAGAAAGGATAAAACTAGGTACGCTAAAAATACCATGATTTTCGTCAAAAGCATTGCACGCGTCTCGTACCCCGTCCTGAAAATCTGTGTGCGGGACAAAGACAAAGATCCCCCGTATAGCTTTAACAGACTGTAGGGTCAAGTGCTGTTAGCGGGCAGCAGTGAATGCCAGCACGGCACTCGAGGAGGGTGGGTGGCCAACACCACGCCCGGCCGCCTTTGTCTCCTTAGTTGTGATGTTTACATGTCAGAGCAGGTACTCATTTGAGACTAAGTCGACCTAAGAGACGCCCAGGACCGGTTCAGAATATTCGTCACCGGTGTTGGCCGTGAGCGGGTATCGAACTCTGGTCGCAAGGTTGGTAGCGCGGCAAACGGTGGCTGAGCCCCTGCACCGCACCGCTGCCACCACCGCTACCGGCAGAGGCAATAGCAGGACAAGTCGGAGTGAGTTACGAGCCTGAGCTTTCGTTTATCTTGGGCTCATTGGCACCCGTGGGGTGTTAACCTGACATCCGGCTGTGGCTTGACACTCGCGAGCCACCCGCCATAGGGAATGTGAATGATCAGCCTTATAAGTACTTCAACATCGTCATCACATGCAAACTCCGAGGGGGATTTAAAGCCTAGCGTAAGACATGGGGGGGATGAAACTATTTTTTTTCTTACATTTTATCTCGGCATAACAGTGCCGTAATGCAACGAATTTGTTTTTGCAATTGGCTTACATTTTCAGCTTGAATATGGAGCCTTGGTCGCGTAATTTTTCGCAACCTTGTATGCAAGCTCAGAGCTTTAGGTAAACTTGTGAGCCACAGTTCTCTAAATGTGATAAGAATTTGTACGGTCTACTAAGCAGCCCAGCAGATGTGTTTTGTCGCTGCTTTCCTACATTTAAATCCCATATCCAAGGGACGTCTTGAAAAAAAACAATTATGTATCCCCACAAATGCTCCAGTTTTTGGCATAAATAAGAATAATAATAATAAAAAAGAAAAAAATCAGCACATTATTTTTTTAAGTTGCTCTCTCCCAGAAGTATGCTTATTTTGAAGTCATCTCATGTTATATTAAACCATTGACTAATGTTCGGAGCGAATGTCATACCTAAAAAAAAATAACTACTGCTAGTGGCTGTAATATCCCAAAAGCCATTGAGTACCAAATTGTAACCACCCCTCATAGCGCACAGGCACACGGCGAGTAAACGGATACAAAACATTCTCCTTCAGTGTACACACGGTCGTTTTGCCTGTGTCCCGTAGCCTCCGAACTGTGCACTCGAATCACTCCCAGCTACGCATGGCGGGCGGTTCCAGTTTCTCCGAGCGTGCCGGTCTGTCCAGCCACGGTGCGATATTTAAGAAGCTTGATATTTCAGGTCGCAGCTCTGTAAACGCGTGTCGATATGC
>JAZEWT010000016.1:19707364-19719229 GCA_036362905.1 Mordacia mordax | reverse complement strand
CCCATCCACTCACTCACCCATCCACTCACTGAATAACGCATCCATCCACTCACCCATCCACTCACCCATCCACTCACTCACCCATACACTCACTCACCCATCCACTCACCCACCTACCACTCACTCACTTACTCATGCTCGGTCTTCTCATGGGACCTGCGAGGCAGACAAGGTTTAAAGTGTGTCACGTGGCATGGTGCCACTCCACAACAACCAGCCAGGTTTAATGGGTAAGCATCTAATAATGATTTATCCCCAAGAGATTGTCACAGTTTAATTTTCAGATGTCATAAATGATTAATCTGTCTTGATAAAATTCCAAATTGCTATGATTTGAAGTCACTATTCCTTTTGTCTCATTTTCCTCACCACAAGTGTATTGTTTATCATATATATTTCACTTTAGTACAGTCGATCGTTGTTCACTCTGTAAATTTTAATCTAACATTTGTATGAAATGCACATTCATAAAAAAAAACCCAACAATACACGTGCACATATTGTTGAAGAATTAATTCTACTTAACACATCATTACCAGCCCATTGTGGAGAGCACAGCCTGAAAAAGTACAGCCCCTTCAGCTGACTCTTTAAGGTGGCAGAGGGAGATTGAAAGCTTCAAGTGAGAGAGAGACTTCCATATGACCTGAGCAGGTATTATTTATCTGCTCTGTGATGGCAATGCACGCCTATAATCCAGTACTCTTGACGTGAGGGTTGTTGGATCGCACAAATGTCCCTTCCCGTGGGCATCAACACAGATATTATGATAATAGATCTGTATTAATACAACAGAAAGTACCCAGTGAGCTTGCAAGCTCTAGATGCGGGATTTCTGTGATGCCAGGAAGAGGGAATACAGCAAACGTGGTCCTCAGCCATCTCGTCTGTATGGAATCGATTGATTTTCAGTCGTATGTACGCTCTGGCTACTTCGGTTTCCTCTAAAAGTTTAAATGTAAGCCACTGCTTTGTCCAATTGGACCTGCTGACTACATTTTCCCCGGCGCCCTACAATGGACCTGCATCCCATCCCGGATAGAGCCCTGCCTTGCGCCGTTTCTGCCGGTAATGACTCCGTCTCCACCGCGACCTTTCCGCAGTGTGAATCCGAGTGATGTGGCAGAGTGTGGTGGTGGCGGCGGCGGCCATGATGGCGGTGGTGGTGGTGATGGCGTGCGTGCGTGCGTGCGTGCGCGCGCGCAGGGAGCCGCGAGACGGCGTTCGCCTACGCCGTGTCGGCGGCCGGCGTGGTGAACGCGGTGGCGCGCGCGTGCCGCGAGGGCGAGCTGGCCACGTGCGGCTGCAGCCGCGCGGCGCGGCCGCCCGACCTGGAGCGCGACTGGCTGTGGGGCGGCTGTGGCGACAACCTCGAGTACGGCTACCGCTTCGCCAAGGAGTTCGTGGACGCGAGGGAGCGCGAGCAGCACTACGCGCGCGCCTCCGCGGAGCACGCGCGCGCCCTCATGAACCTGCACAACAACGAGGCCGGGCGCAGGGTGAGTCGGAGATCCGTGCGGGGCTTGATGCTGCTGTTGATGCTGCTGTTGTTGCTGCTGCTGTTGCTGCTGTTGCCGCTGCCACCGCCGCTGCTGCTGCTGCTGCCGCCGCCGCAGCCGCCGCCGCTGCTGCTGCTCCCGCTGCTGTCGTCGTTGGTGTGGGTGTCACATCTCTCTTCTCATTGTCAGACACCGCTTAGTTCTGTGCAGGGTCGCGGTGAGCCGGAGCCTATCATACACATGGGCGCAAGGCAGGGATATACCCACGATGGGGCGCCAGTCCATCGCCGGGCACTGCGGAGCAATTTAGCCTGCGAGCCAATTACCCTATGTAGCAGCATGCTTTTTGGACTGTGGGAGGAAACCATTGTGCCCGGCGAAAACCCACGCAGACACGGGGAGAGCATGCAAACTCCACACAGAAAGGCACCCGAGCCGAGAGATTCGAACCCGTGACCTTCTTGCTGTGAGGCGACAGCGCTAGCCGCTGGGCCACCGTGCCGCCGTGTTGCGGATATTGTTGATGTGATTATTGGCTCACTCGCTCAGACATTCAGTCGCTCACTGAGTTGCTCAACCATTCACTCGCTCACCCACCAGCTTAACCCACCAACTCACTCATCCGCTCAAGTCACTCGCCCAGCTATTCATCCACTCACTCATAAAAACTACTCAACCATTCACTCATCCTGTCAGTCACTCGCCCACCCAATCACTCTCTCATTCAATCACTCACCTACTCACCCATCCACTCACCCACGCAACTGCCCATCCATTTAACCACTCACTCACCCATCTACTCAGGAGCTGAACATCAGTGTTACACGGGCTTCAGGTGAGACAGTTCGTGTAGTTTTTAACTTTTTTATGGTTTACTATACAGCCCATAGTAATAGTAGCGCATTCCTGACAAACCTATTCGTGGTAATGCATTACCGATCCAATCCCCCCCCGCCGCCTCCTAAAAATTATACTCGCATCATGACTACCTTCTGTAAAACCTGTGGTTGAACCAAATACATTCATTAACAGTGATACATAACTGATCACACTGTTGTTCATGTTAAGGGCACGTCCAGTAAAGATCGCGTGGCCTAGAGAGGTCCTCTGAACCGCAAAACAGATGAAGCTCCCGGTCACGGGAGTCTAACGGCAGGGTGCCGCAGTGGTAACATCTGCGCCTCACTGGATGAAAGTCCCGCCAGAGGCGGTTCAATTCCCACCATGGGTGCCTTTATAGATGTTACGTGTTCTCCCCTTGTTCTGCGTGAATTTCCTCCCGGTTTTCCAGTATTCTGCAACAACCAAAAAAACAATGATTAATTTATAGGCCCAGAACAGCGGAGCCAAAACGAGTTGCTTCGACTTGTCCAAGGCAATCCTCTCAGGCATTACTAAACAACAGTGCACGAAACTCGAGCACCTCACAAAGCAACCAGCCACGTGAAGTCCTCACCATGAGAGCTCCGCGCCACCACAAACTGCACCAGGACACTGATTAACTTAATCAAATTCCGCCTTTGACTCACCAATCAATTTATATGTGATGAATGCCTGCCCAGCAAAACGAGACTAAAGCTTAGCAAAACCTGGAAGCCATTTTTTTTAAATCAACAGTAAATTGTTATAAAACACTGGACTGCGGACAACATCAGGAGAGAGCACCCAACACGCACTTGGATAACTGGTCAGGCAATCATGGTCCCTGCGGGAAGGCACCAGGGCAACTGGCCCTCCTTCCTCCGCGTACGCGTGGACAAATGGGAACCAGTGGCGTGAAACAACCCGGAAGTTGTGGGAAACCATCAAACTAGTCGAGTCTCAACAGGCCTTTCCTGAGGCCCCTGTTTTAGGGTCGTTTCACATGCATTGCAATCCAAAATAGAAGGTGCAGCATAGGTCACTTTGCCGAGAATAATTTATTTGCTACGCCAAGAGTTCGAAACGTTGAATAATAACACAGACCTGTGCTGCCAGTGCTCTGTATGTTGTTCGGTAGTACAAAGATGCAACATGTGTATTGAACTTGATGGAAGGCACTTTGAACAACATCTGCCATATCTAAAACATATTATTCCTCAAAAAATGATTTCACTGTTCTCGGTAAACCAGCTTATGCCGCACCCTGTATATATGAATAGTATACCACGGGACAGAGTGAGCCCTATGTCTCTCATGGCTTCAGCCCATTTAATTCCAGTGCTGTAGGTGCTCCTGCAAGCCTTGCTTCTCAAACTCTGTTTTCTCTTCAGAGCGAATAAATCAAAATCTAAAGCAGAGCACACGCGTGGTTGCTTTGAGCACTGTGAAGCTCTACCGGGTAAACGTGCACAATGGCATGCCCCGAGTTAATCAAGTCCTCGTGGGGATGCAATTCGAATTTGTGCGTGAATTACATATGCTGCGGGATAATGAGGAGCAGCTGGGAGGGCTTTTGAATCGGGGGCATTGTGGTCGACTTGAAGCTGCTCTGCGTGGGAGTCGCTCGTGAGCTGGCGATGATGCCAGTCAGGTCCCTTTCCCAAGATCACCGAGTGGATGCAGTAACAGCAGCAGAAACAGCAGCAGGAAGCCGTGTCCCATTTAGCAGAAATGCAAGCAATTACAGGCTTTGTAAGTGGCTTTACTTATTTATGAAAATATGCTTTAAAGTATTATGAATTTATGCATTTTTTTTTGAGAGCCTAGTAATGTATTCTGGGGTTTTTCATATTAAGTCACGTGGAAGGAATAGGGTGAATAGAAATGTGACAGGTCAATTTGCTGCACGTTTCGCTATCATACACTCGCGCAGGTGTTGTTGAAAGGGTTTGATAGCATTTGTTTCACAATTGCTCTCAAGAACTGCTTTTTAAAAATAGCCGTTTCGAGCGTTTCGTTTCTTAGTCGCTTTGAAAGAG
Organism: Mordacia mordax; assembly: GCA_036362905.1. NCBI lineage: Eukaryota > Metazoa > Chordata > Hyperoartia > Petromyzontiformes > Petromyzontidae > Mordacia > Mordacia mordax. Next base: position 19,714,830 of record JAZEWT010000016.1, on the reverse strand, counting down.
CAGCTTTTGAAAGAAAGTTCATACATTGAGCCGTGGAAACCTATATAAACACAGCATGCATGTTTCTCTTACTTGGATCTATATAGATTAGGGCGAGGGATGCGTCATATGACTGGTTGACAGTCTTTGTGGCGTCACAACCAGCCCACTGAATGACGCACAGAGTATGTTATGTTTATTTCACTATTGGTATTTAACTTATTGCATGCATTTAATTTAGTTTTTTTTATCATTTTTGTGAAAAATGTTTCCCCATTTAATTCTTGAAAACAATCTGATCGATTGGTCTCACCACACTTCCACTCTCCGGGCTCCGAGTCTCGCTGCTCTGCGACTCTGGCCCCATCATGGTGAAATGACATCCCCGTGAAATCAGGACGTCACAGGCACTCGCTTCATTTCAGAAACGTCCCAAGACACAGTTCTAGAACCATTACGTATCAGTCTGACAACAACACGTTTGCACTTTGCAATGTTCGGCAACCGGTAATATAAAGCCATAATTTATTTATTTGCGTATTTATTTATTTAAAATGTGTGAAGTTTACATGATCTCGCCGTGTCCGCGTGGGTTTTCGCCTGGCACTGTGGTTTCCTCCCACAGTCTAACAAACATGCTGCTGCATAGGTTAATTGGCTTGCAGACTAAATTGCCCGCAGTGTCCAGTGATGGACTGGCGTCCCATCGTGGGTATATCCCTGCCTTGTGCTCTGTGTCTGCCCGGAGAGGCTCCGGCTCACCGCAACCCTGAACAGGACTAAGCGGTTTCTGACAATGAGATGAGATGTGTCTCTGTGTGATGATTTAAGTCACCCTGGATAAGGGTGCCTGCTAAATAATAATTATTCCTATTACCCTGCGATGGTGATGTGACAACACAGCAGCGGATGTCGCCAAATCATCTGTAGGCTGTTCTCTCGGCTCGGAGCTGATCACATCATCTCCACCGGTCAGCCCAGATCTGATCTGGGCAGCCGGAGGACGCGGTGAAGGCCAGCTCATGTTAATGCCCTCTTCCTTCTCTTCTCACCTTGCGCCGCCCCTGCCAACTCCCTGACCCCGGGTGACACGTAGGCCGTTTACCGCCTGGCGGACGTGGCGTGCAAGTGCCACGGCGTGTCGGGCTCCTGCTCGCTCAAGACGTGCTGGCTGCAGCTCGCCGACTTCCGCAAGGTGGGCAAGGAGCTCAAGGAGAAGTACGACAGCGCGTCGGCCGTGCGCCTGGGCCGCCGCGGCAACCTCGAGCCGGCCAACCGCAAGTACAGCCCGCCTTCCGCCGACAACCTGGTGCACGTGGACGTGAGTCCGGACTACTGCGTGCGCAACGAGACGACGGGCTCGCTGGGCACGGCGGGCCGCTCGTGCAACAAGACGTCGGAGGGCATGGACGGGTGCGAGCTCATGTGCTGCGGCCGGGGCTACGACCACTTCAAGGCCACCGTGGTGGAGCGCTGCAACTGCAAGTTCCACTGGTGCTGCTACGTCAAGTGCAAGAAGTGCACGTCGGTCGTGGACAGATTCGTCTGCAAATAGCGGCGTCGTGTGCGCGGCCGACGTTCCCCATTCGCTCGTTGGCGGCGTCCTCCTCGTTGACCTCCTCCTCCTTTCCTCCTCCTCGCTGCCGCCACCTGACCGTGGCCCGACCCCACAATAAACTACATCAGCCTTCGACTCCCGCCGCCCTCCCCCATCCTCCTCACCTGCCGCATCTCCACGGCCACCACTCTGTAGAAACGGGGGCAGAACAGCGCAGAAGGGGCTCAAAGAAAATAAATCACGACTGATTGTGGACGGTCGCTCCCCGCAAGTAACTGAAGCAAATCGGAGAACGAAAACCCCAGACAGTCTGAGCTGCACCGTGCGCTTAAGAGTTGCATCGCTGCTGCGCTTGTAATGTGGAAATTGTAGTTGGACCTTGCGGGTTGTAACGTGGCAGCGGATATTTGAGCACTGCACACGCAGAGAGTTTCATTGGAGAAGAAAGAAAAAAAATCCAAGACTTTTTATTTAATTGCGGCCAGCATACATACATAATGAGTTGCGTTCGTCATATTTGTCCACCGTCAGGGACAAACTTGCAATGAGATTGGTTGTCCATAACTTTTCAAAAGCTGGAAAATGCTTGGAAATAAGTGGGTCTATTTATTGCCCATTGTAACTGAAAATGTTTAAGTGGTAGTTTGACAAACCAAAGAACAATCTCTGCTTTTTATTACGTAAACTGTTTGTAAAGCTGAACTATCATATTAAGTAATTAAACAATCTATTAAATATATATTCTAGCATAGACCAAAGCCTTATTTTATAAAGTGAAACTGTGCGGTGGTATATGAACGATTTCTAGATTTATTTCATTTAATACCAGAAATCCCTATTGTTTTGCATCCCGTTTGTACAGCAATAGCTGGCATTAGACCCAAACGACAACTGCTCAACTCTACCCTGTGTGCCTCTGTAAATAACAAGGTTCCGAGGATGATGCCTGCCTTGACTTGCACTCGGGTAGCAGCACTTATCGCTGTTGCACGATAAACTATGTGTAGTTCCTTGGACTTGTGTAATTTTGTGTTATCGGCGCTCGCAAGACAGCGAGGTGTGGCCCTTTGTGGTTTGTGACGTTCGTTCCCTTCACACAACGCCCTGCAGAACCTTCCACAAAACTAACCGGGCGAACAGAAAACACTTATGTAATAAAGTAGTGGTACCCTTGTTACTTCGCAAAGAAATTTGACGTGGATAAACTCGTTGTGTTTTTTTTTATTATTACGGAGACAGCGTTCGACCTGGCAAATCATTGCAAGCCCCGTCCCCCCTCGTGTAAAGCTTGGATGCTGGAATTGTGCCAATAATGGGTTAGGCCTGCCACTGCATGTTAAATGCCTTATTTATTTTTATAATTATTATGCTTTCAAAGTAATAATGTTTGACAAGTAAGGCACCCATTAAATGCTCGGCGGCATAATACAGAAACATACATCGAAACAGCATTGATTTACAGATGCACATTATTTTTTTATAATGCATGTAACACGGTTTATTTATTTATACGTGGATTCATTCTGTGGTCATCCTTAACGCTACAAATGTATAATTTCTTATCTATATTCTGGAGACGTATTAGAAATAAAGGCGGCAGTCAGAGATCGTTTAGCCTGGACCACATTAATGGTACAGTATGGGATCGTATCTAGTGTTGGCGCACAACTTAAAGCGTGCCAAAGATGCAGCACTGTAGAGAAAAATCAATTGTTTTGGCAAATATATAAATAGAGCTCCTTATTGAGCCAACCTATGGCTCTGTGCCAGTCAGGAATTTATTTCTACAGCGTAAATGCTGGTGAAGTGCAGTTTAACTCAATTCTACGGTGGCTTAACTGCAATAAGAAAAACACAGTACTGTATTTGGTTTATAGATGATGATGCTTGTGATGGTTGTGCAAATCTTTCCTTTTCTACGAACATGTTATATTCATCCCTTTGTTTTCCACTGCTGAATGAAAGCCTCCCTATGCCATGCTGGTCAATGAGGGCAACAGAGTTCAGTGTACATTGAAGCTGGCAGGAGTCGTTGACCTGTGTAGTTTTTCCAGCTGCGATTGATAATCAAGTTACGAGAGAGAACGACACACCAGTATATTTCAACAACAATAAAACATAAATAAGAGTATATTAAACAGGTAAACATATACAAAATATATTTAAAAATTGCACTAGATATCGTTCTAATTATTGAATCCATCGTTGATTTAACTTAATAGCAATTATATCCGAGAATTCGAATTTTAGACCAAACGTCACAAACAACAAAGACATCTTCAAAATAAGTTGTCATGAATCTCAGCAAAAGCTTCACCCATGCGTGCGCGACCACCCTCACTCGGATGACCCACACACGTAAGGAAGGCCGTGTGAGCTGAAGTCCAAGGGTCGGGCCACACCAACGCGCCGGCCTGCACACCACCCGGGACCGCTCGCCGCGCACCGTGGATCCGCGACGTGCGCGCCGGCGCTTCTCCTCACTCGGCAGCGACGCCGGCGATGAGGACGAGAGAGGCTTCTTGTCTTTGTAGCACTTTGATGGTACAGCTGAACATTAACACAACAATACCAACGTAACTGAACACTCTGCGCGCCACGTGCGCCAACCAAACGCTAATTGCTCACGCCGGTGCGAGCCCCTCTCTCTCACCGGTCCGCCGTCCTACATCTTGTGCTGCCAGCTGTCACATTCCCATCCGATTGTCTCCTCGACTCCGCGCGTCTCCCTTATATTCTTCTCAGCCACCTTCCAGAATGTGCTATCTGACATCACCGGTGTTTTTTACCCCTTCGGGGTGAGCCACCTTTTACTCCTTCCCCACCTGACCTCGTCTGACCTCTCCTCGGTCGACCACCCACAGCAACAGTTCCAGCCAATCAATCCGTCGTAACCGGGCGACCGATCCGATTCCACGGCACGAGCGTCGGCATGCACCCAGCCTGGCACGGCGCGACACCCCGCTCAGCCATCCCCATGACACATCTCAGCACCGCTCATCACCGTCACTCGGCACTGCTCATCGCACACGACCCACTTACACTTACCCGTGGCATCGCGACCCCCCCTCACGGCCCGATCTATAGGTGTGGGTGTGCAGGTGCACTTAGCCTGGCACGGCGCGGGGCTTGGCACCACACAAGTCTTCCTCACTCATTATCTTATAGTTCACACGTTGTCAATCCACTGCTAGATGAAGACCTCAGCACACCATGTCAGTCATAGAGGTTGTTTTACCATACTGCAACATGATGTTCGTTGCTGGTTGGTGATAGGCAGCGGATCCCAGAATCACTGGAGGTGACATTCACCGAGTCCCATTATCCAAGATCAAGACTCAAGCTTAAGTCGCACGGTGCGTAGTGCGATGCGCAAACCACCGCTCCACAGCGCCAACCATAACGTGTTCCTTGCAGAGCTTTGTGATTCCTCTGCCTGGATGAAGGCCTCCCTTGAGTACGGTAGTCATGGGTGGTTGATATTCGAACCATGCTGGTTAGTGCTGGTTGATAAATAGCAGTGGGGGAGCATAGGCATAAGATCACTAGTACAGCACAATGCATCTTTCCATCACAATCTCTGTTAGGATTGTCACCCGTCATGGGTTTACCAGGATCAATCTCCCTTTTAAGGCAACTGCCTGGAAAATGTGTAAGTTTCAGGAAACAATTCAAAGTCTGGATATTTGCCAGTTACGCAGTCTCTCTCTCTTTTTCTTATTTTATTCGCCTCCACAAAATGTCCTGTTTTTGTGTCTCCAAAGTTGCAACTCTACTATCTGATGGCCAGATCAAGAAGAGTGCTTAAGAATTATTGTGGTCGTGCCAAAGTGGGATTTTAAAGCTTAAAGCGTTAGAGTTTCAGAAGAGTAATCAATAAGTGGGAATTAAATCTAAAATAACACATAACCTTGGTGTTATGTAGAAAATGTAGTGCTTATGAAGGATTGCTCTCAATGCGCACGTACATAAAGCACTTGCTCCATTATAGCATATAGTCTGATACGTTGGTATGGAGCATTCGACAACGCATCACATTGCGTTCATGGTTGAAACTCCACATATATATATAAAACGTCTCAGGGTCCTCACAGAGGGGTCTGGGTCCTTGGAAGAAACTCTCTGCTGCGAAACTCAGTGTGAACAAGTGAGCTTCAAGAATTTTCCTGCATGCCATAAACAAAACTCCCATAAAAATTGACTTTTCCTGTTGCACGTGATTAGTCAAAGCAAATGTGGCTATATACAGTTGCGAGTTTATTGGCACAGTATATTGCTTTCCATTTGGCATACAATTAGCATTTCTGGTGGGCATTTTATTTTCCTAACAAATTAGGTGGTGTCGTGACTTACCATATGATGTATACATGGGTTTCAAATGTTACAATAAAAATGCAGTTTTCGGACGAAAAAAAAAGGGGTCAATAACATAACTCCCAGAATTCCAACACTCTACAGGGACATCACCCCGTGAATTATTTTTAAAAAGAAGAATTGTTAAACATGCTGGATTCAGGCCAATGTATGCAACACTGTAAATAGGAGATGGGAGGAAGCTCGTGGGAAGATCCAGTTTGTAATCAGAAGCAGCTGCGTTTTGATGCCTGAATGACACACAGTGGCTCTTGTTCTACCCCAGCTCTAGGAATTGTGTTGGTGCACAGACGCTGTTCTTCATCAAAAAAGGCAGGAACTTTGAGTTCGAAACACCACCCATGCCCAGGAGACGACGACACTGGTTCAAACTTACCTTGAACCAGATGTCTAAGGGGATTTGGTTCAGTGTCTTAAAGATAACAATCAAAATAATATCGTGCCCTGAAAGAAAAATAAATGTAAAAATTATCATAACAGGCATAATCGTGTTGCAGACATGAGACCAAAGAACTACCTTCAATCCTGAATTCATTGAGGGCAGCAGTGAGTGCGCTGCATTAAGAACAATGCACATTCAGTCAGATGGGTTTTTTTTACAATCTAGTGATTGTCCTCGTCTAGTTAACGACCACCGGTGTAATTCTAGCCGAGGCTTAAGTCTGTGGATTTCATGGTTTATTTTCTTCGTTTCGGTGATTAAAACGGTAACGTACGTAGCCCAATCGTAGTCATAAAATGTTGGTTTGAGGTGTTTGTAAGTTTCCCCTGGTCAATATTAATCATGCCGACCAATATTGGTCACGCTTACATCCTTCATGGGAGGTACATTCATTGTCATTCATGCTCATCCTTGGGTCGTTCATCGTCTTTGACTAAAAGAAAATTAAAGAATTCTTTGAATATTTTTATTAGTAAGTTGATCAACAAAGTTAGCACTATTCAAAAACTTGATTTTAAATGTTGGCCGAGAAAAAAAAAGAGTGCTCGCATCTGAACTTGGTTTGGGCAATGTCCCTTCACAAGCCTATGCTGACCAGTGTAGTGAAGTATGGTCAAACAAAAATACCTGACCGACACGGTCCAGCAGCGGATCTACAGATAAAAACGAACGAGAGACCGTAATAGGGCGACTCCAAGTGAACATCTCTGTTGGAGATCAATTCAGACTTTCATTCATTTCATCCAACAGTGATTGTCCGATGAAAAATCATCCCTGACGTTAGGAATGTATAATTTGTTTCATGGTTTAGGACTGTAAACAGGATACAATGTTACCCCACACAATTGAGAAATGAACCACTAATACAATTTTTATAGAAATAGCGTGCAGAATTATGAGGTTGTCTGTCATGCAGTGGTACAGCAGATCGTGAATGTGGCACAAAACACAAAGCAGTTCGAGTCGTGCCTGGGGCTTACTCAAAACATTGACATATCATATACTGGAGGTCAAGTCAAAGCAACAATGACGCTGTTCTGTCAGCGACATTGTTTGCATTGTTTTAAATAGATTAGACGTTTTAAAACCATTTTTTATCATTTGTATCTCCGT